>CM076574.1:1297744946-1298096250 GCA_034641835.2 Pinus albicaulis | reverse complement strand
TAATAACTCTCTTTGCTCAAAAATTACCTAAATTGAAGGCCATACATCATGGATGGCTTCAATGATATTATTCCAAGGGTAATTTTTTATTTATGAAATCTGATCCTTGAGAGTTAATTCTTTTTGCAACTTCTTTAACTCTTCACTCAATTTGTTGGCATTTTGTTCATGTATCTTAGCATTTTCTTGAGCTGATTTATTTTATTTTTCAAGATTTTTAATCATCTTTGTCAACCTATTAATTTCATTTGTCATCAAAGACATCCCTTCCATTGATTTTACTATCTTATTGGCATCATCTGTAGGCTATAATGTTGTGGTAGATGATTCAGTGGCTGATGTAGTGGAAGAAGGCATTGGTACTGCAGTGGCCAGTGGTTCTTTGGGTGCCAAATTTTCTCCTAAATTTGAAGGCATTGCTGCAGTGATGATTGGAATGACTGTAGGAATCACTGGTTCTTTTACTGTGTCCTTTTCTTGGACATGTTTGTTCGTTTGTATTTCCATATCCTTAATCTGAGCTGTCAATTGAAGAATTAAACTCATCATTTCATCTTTTTCCTTCTGTTCCTGTAAGACTTCCTTTGTTCGAGGATGCTCACTTTGAGGAAGTTTGAGCTGTTTCCTCAAGGCTGCTATATCCTCATTTTTCTTTTTCACCAATGCTTCTGCTGCTTTGATATTTGTAGGATCATATCCTACCTGCAATAATAATCTTCTAAGGCTTTTATCCTTAGACCCTTGGCATATAATGAAGCTTTATCCATTTTCATTTGATCTTGCATGTTAAAGATGGTGTTTTGAAGCTTATGAGCACTCATAGCTTTTTTTGTAACTGTGGAATATAATATCTCTAAGATTTTCCTGTGAAATTCCATTTCATCTAGTTCATGGATGCTATTTGTAGCTACTCTAGCTCAACCTTCTTATAGTTAGCAACTGTCTTTGGTACTGATACTGTAGGCTGCAATACTGACATAATCATTTTTTTACTTGAGTAATCAAATGTTGATAGGAATCTGTTTTGATTACCTGTCTTTTGTTTCAAGAACTGAGAGTAAATTTTCGTTTTGATTTCCTCATTCTTCAACTTGATTTTCTTATATTTCTCCTTAATATCCAAATCCTTTTCCTCAGCTAAATGTGAGGAAGAAGCTTCCATACTTTTTTGTCTTTCCATCATTTGTGTATCTTCATTATTGAGTTGTTCTTCATTCTGATTTGGCTTATTGATAATTACAGTAGCTAAATTTATATCTGGAAAACCTGTGTTGGGATTTAAGGGCTCTGTTTCTTCAACATCTGTTGTCACTTTATCTTTACTTGCTATATCTAATTTTGGCTTTTTGTTGTAAATGATATTGAACTTTGATTCTATTGTAGTCTCTGCCACATAGGCTCCTTCTTCTCTTATTATTTTGGTGGACTTCTCTGGTTGATTTTCATTCTCTAAGGTATGACTAGTATTACCTTTTCTTACTACATCTATTAATGTGTTTTCAATCCATTCAAGCTGATTGGAAAAATTTTCTATTTTTGGTTTAGCTTCATGTATAAAGGGTGTTAATTTTCATTTTACCCTTAGCTTGCTCAAGATCCCTTGTGGATCATAGTTCCAAGGGAAACTCTCTTCAAATTTATATTCCAATAGTTGATTTGCTACTTCCTTTAGTGCATCCCTGTGATTTCATATGAATGGCCCAATTTGATTTTTAAGTTTGAATTGGGTCTTATTCTTAGCTGCCATGAAATTAATTGAATCATAATTTAGGATCTGCCTGATATACTCCAAGGTAAAGATCCTCATTGGAGGATTTTTGGGTAACTTGTAAGGCAACAAGTTTGACCCAAAGACTCTAATTTCAGTGTATTACTCATATAAGTACCAATCACCAACCTTACTATGCTCTAATAACTGCAATGTTTTCTTCATTTCTTCACTTATTCTAGGCTGCTCTGTCTTGGTCAACATGGTGATCACTGGATGTAAAAATAACTCTGAAAACTCTGAATAACTGAAATCTATAGCTTCTTTTCCGAGCAATGATGTCCAAAAAATGACAGATTGAGGATTTGACTCTATGTCCCGTTTTTGAAGAGTGATTGGAAAATTATATGATTGGAAATATAGGAACAAGTGGAAAAGGTAGGAGGTATATCTGAACATGCCCTCAAGTTTTAAATTGGTCAATTGATTGTGAATACTATCAGCAATAAAACCACCATAATCAAAGATAACTGAAGGTGGTTGACCTGGAGAAAAGGTGGACAAGAATCCCAATATAGACTCACCAGTGTGCTCATCAGTGAAATGCCCAAGGATGAAGGAAAACATGGATATTACATGCCTTGAACCTTCAGGGAATTTAGCAGTTGAATATGGAGGATTTAACTTGGGAATTTCAACATGCAGAGGCATAAAAGTCTGAAAAATCATGAACCTTTTGGGAAAATCTAGGCCAAGGTATAGCTTGGTGAGGGCCTCAATAGACAAAGGGACTGCTTAGGGGTCTTGTTGAAGCTGCAACATTTGGTTAATTGACTCTGTAGTGATGGTAAATAGGAATTCTTTATTGGCATTCACAATAGCTCTTTGTGTTGGAACATAGTACTGCTGACACAATCTAATAATATCTTGACAAGGGTGAGTCAATGGGACAACATACTTGGATAAATTGGATTCCCAAATATGAACTTCTTCATGATCATTTAAATATTTCTCATAGCACCAGTTATGGATATTTAACAGGTTGAATTCAACAATGGGATCAACTATTTTGTAATCAATATCAACAAGGGGAATGTGTTCAATATCAACAATTGGGATTTGTAATGGGTTTACAACAATAGTATTACTTGGAGTCATGGCAGGGGTAGGCTTGGGAGCTTTAGAACCTTAAGGTTTGCTTGTACTTTGTTTTTTAGGAATTTTTATATGCTTCTGCAAGTTTAAACATTTTGCAGAGGAAATTTTACTATAGCAGAGGCTTAATTAGGAAACTTTGGAAAAGTATAGCCTTTGTTAAGGTTTTCTGTTCAATTAGGCCTATCAAAGAGATTTGGAGGCTGTAGAATTGGTTTAAAACAAAAAGTAGGGGTTTTTTTAGTATTTTTAATGGAAATAGGACCGAAAACTCTTTTAAAAAGGATCTCAGAGGGTTTGGGGTACCTGCAAAGGCTTTCTGGCTTATCTCGGAGCTTGAAATAGACTAATAAACTGTGTAAACTCTTAAATTTCTTCAGAAATGGTGCACAACAGAGAAACGGGTTTTTGGGAAAAATTTGCAAGAGTTTGGCCTGTTTTTGGGACTTTTGGATAGTTTACTTAATCAATTCCTTAACTTAAATGTGTTTGATTTATTTTAAAAAGGTTTTCCAACTTGATTGCAGGTTCAAATTCTTAGAAAAATACATGTTTGTAATGCAGGTATCGGTTTTGGAAGGGTTTCTGAGGTTTTGGCTGAATTGGCGGCTTCAATGAATTGTTTGGAGCGATGCACAGCTCCTAAACAGTCTTTAGAGGTTTATTGGGCAGATATTGGAGGTTTCGGGCATGAAAAATGTGGAAAATGGCTTCAACATGGTTTCTTACAGTCGGGAGAGGCAATGTAGAGAGTAAAATGGGTAAGAAGTATATGAATTACATTTCCAAAGGTTTTATTAAACATTTCAGCTGTTTGAATCAAACATTGAATGGAGGTCGCATCAAGCGGGAGAGCGGTTTTGAATTTTCAGTGGACAAAAACCGCGAGTGGTTATCGTGAAGCTATTGGGTGGTAAGTTGTTTTTGGCTTAACTCACACGATCCAATGATTGGATGGCACATGGAGGAGAGAGGAATGGGTGAAACCACCCATTTCATGCAGCTTTGGCATTTGGATGGTCGCGCATCTTTTCCACGCGATATCAAATTCGTTCTGTCGGATTTGGAGTTCACGATCGAATGACTACGATTAGCTTGGATTAGGGGTGGGACCGGGGTGATTATGCGGCAGGATTTTGAACTTTATCAATTGACATTTATTTGATTTAAAAACCTTGGGTTATAAAAATATAGGCAGGGGGAGGTAATGTAATGTATTTTATTTAACACATTTATAAAGATCTTTCAATAAAGCATATGTGGATGCGATTTATTATATTATATAGTTTTTTAACCATTTGAATGGTTTTAAAACTATATGGGTGAGGTATTTCAAATAATGATAAGTTTAGACCAAAGGGCTTATAGTCAGGGTTTTTATTTATGTACGTGGGGATAATAGACTTTGGTATAAACATTAAAATAGTGGGTTTTTTGGGGGTTATTTAGACATAATGGAATTAATAGCCACGGGAGGGTATTTTTAGGGATTTAATAAAAATAGATTAAAATTTAATATGAAAGGGTAGTGAATGTTGATATTGCAACAAGATGATGAGGTTAGTGGAAAGGAGTTGCCTTCACTAAGTGGGCCCGCAGGCTATTTTTGGCGCAAAGTCTATTTTTAGACATATGGATCATGTTCTATGAGTTGCAGGATGCTATTTGGGGATGGTTGGTCAAGTCGGAACAAATAGATGGACTTCTATTTTTAGACATATTGAGCGGAATCTATTTTTAGATTTCCAGTCTAAAAATAGATATGTCGAATATTATTAGCTCTTAATAATATTTGGACTCTAAACATTATCTTATCCTCCTGGAGCACTTCAGTTGAGTGCACATAAGTGGCAAATGTAGCTGACAGAAGGAATTACGCTATTCCTAGGGTTTAGTGGAGCTATTGCATGTTGACTTCAGTTAGAACTCATGTGACAAGTTCGGTGTGTTATCACTCAGGTTTTCCTAGAAGTTGTGTAAGAGGAAAGTATACCCGAGGTAACCACAAACCAACCTTTTAGATGCAGAATCTAGCCAATCTGCATCCAGAGAGGGCTCTCTCTTTATGATTTATCTTTGTTCTTGGAAAGTTTTAGGCTAGTTATAGATTCAAGAGTTTGTTTTGGGAAAATGGTGGAATCCACAAACTAAGGGCAAGGTTGAGAGCTTTCAGTCCATTGGGCTATGGAATCAAAGGATGGATTTACTGGATTTCTATTCTAAACACAAGATGGTATTACAGGGCAAGATAGCTAGACACAGAACAATCCTTAAAATTTAAAGTGGATGGGATGATCTTGAAGGGATGAAAGGCAGCTAAGAATCTTTCACCATGTTCAAAAGAAAGAAATGAAATGACTACAAACAAAGAGAAATGAAGGATTCTTTATTATAGTAATCAACAATGTTTAAATTAGCAAAGCAGGAGCATTTAAGAATTCATGCTTATAGCTAATTTAGAAGAAAACATTAAGAACAATCACATTTGAAAACAGAGTACAATTAAGCAAATTTTGTTTCAATCTTTTATGTAAATTATTCAGAAATGGATATGATGGTATTATAAACTAATATAAAATTTCAGACAAAAGGTAGAAACACTTATTGAACTGTAGTCCAACACATGAATCCTGCAACAAGTCCAGTGCTTTCAAATCGTCATCCAGCAAGCCACAAGTAAATTTCTCCAAAATCTTTTATTCCGAAACTCTCAATGTTACAGCAGAGTAATAGAATCCACCCTCAACACTCTCTTTGAGGGTTTATTTATACACAAAATAATCTAAAACAATCTTACACTAACTTAGCTAATAATCTAGGCTGACTTAAAGCATATTTACAAACAAACAAGAGGCAAATGGTCTCGTGAATAGAATAATGGGTAACGGCTGATGTGTTGTTCCTTTTTTCATGGACGTGCTAAAGATAAGTGCTTAAAATAGGGCTCTGTGTTGTCCCTTGCGTATTTCTTTGACTTGTTGAACACTCTTTCTTCTCACGGATACTCTTTAACCTTTCATCTGATACTCTTTCATCTGTTTTTCTGTTTTTACCATTTACTTGATAGTAAAGATAAAATCTCATCCTGAAAACAACTTTTACAAAACTTCCAGCATTTCCTTCCACCACTGATCATCTGGTATCATTGTTCTTCTGAGTTTCCTTAAAGTTTCATCTGCTTCAGTAAGTTTATAAAAAGTGGGCTCGTTCGGAAATAGATACTTTATTTCATGCTCCAGATGAAATAGATTCCTCACTTTTTCATAAATACTTTTCCCAGTTGGTAATGCAGGTTCTGAAGAGCTAGTAGAACCTATAGCTGTATTTTTAGCATGAGCTTTTATTCTTTTCTCATAGGTTTCCAAGTCTACTATTTGATCCTCTGTGAGCATGGGACTTGGCAATTCACTGTCCAGCAAAGCTTGAAACTTCTCTCTGAAAACGTTGATATCAACCAAAATGTCAATACACTTTCTTTCTAGATTTTGCATGAAAGTCCTCTTGGTGAAAACTCTCTTTGCTTCCAAAACTGCACCTGTTTTGTCATCAATTCCTAACAATGCAAGCTGTTGTTTTGTTCTCGAATTCAAAAATTGAATGAGCTGCTGGGCCTGCTCCGGCTTGCCTCTTAATTCATGTCTAGTTTTATTTATTTCTTCTTGTGCTATCTTGACTAACTCATTTTGCTCAAAAATAGCTTGAATGGAGGGCCAAATACCTCTTATTAATTCAATGATGTTGCACCAAAGAATATCATTTATTTCGTTCAGAGGCTTTTCCAGTGAAAGATCTTTTTGCAAAGCCTCAACCAATTTTTCCAATCTTTTTATTTCCCTGAGGTTGTCAGCAGCTGTCTTTTTAGATGTGTCATATTTTTCCTCCAATTTTGTCAATTGCAATTTTGTTTCTTGGAGTTCTGTGACCTTTACATGCAAACTCTCCATCTGTTTTATTAAGTCCTCAGAATTCAAATTAGAAGTGTTCACCCGAGATGGTTGTTCCTGCTGCCCTGTGGTTGTAGTACCTGTTGTTGAAGTCTGCTTGATAATTTCCTGTTCCTGCAATGCTTTTTCCAACTCCTTCTCTGTTTCATTTAGTCGCTCTGTCAAATTCAAGAGCAACTCCATCATTTCTTCTTGTGAATTTCCTTTTATAACTTCCTGTGTCTGAGGGTGCCTCGAGGCTGGTAGTTTCAGCTTTTTTCTGAGTGCAGCTATATCATCCTCTTTCTTTTTTACCAATGCCTCAATACCTTTAATGTCTTTGGGATTGTGACCCAAACCAATGATGATCTCTTCTAGAGACTTTATCCTATTGTCCTTGGCCTGTGAGGAGGCCCTCTCAATCTTCAATTGTGCAGTAGTATTATTCAAGGAATCTTGCAGCGTTAAAGCTGCCATGGCTTTGTTGGTGAGAGTAGAATAAACCATTTCCCCTGTTTGCCTATGAAGCTCTATCTGATCCAAGGGATGGATATCTTTTGCTAAAACTTCAAAATTTGTTCTGATGTAATCTGTTGCTGAAGTTGGCTTTGGCACCTTCGCTTTGAAGTGGCTCATTTGCATTTTACCTTGTGACAGATCAAATGCTGACATCAACCTTTGCTGATTGTGAGGAGCCATCTTCATATACTGATCGTATACCTTCATTTTCAATGGTTCATTCTTTGTTTTGATATTAATGAAGGTTTTCTTACTGTCTCCAGTATCTGTCTTTGGCGGTCTGAAAGAAGATACTTCAGTGCTTAATTGCTTTTGTATCCCTTTCTGGCTTATGTTTGTTTCACTTGCTGTGCCTGTTTGCTGACTATCTTCCCTACCATCATCCAATACTTCATCTATAATTTCTACATCTGGAGGTGGATCAGATTTGTGTTTTTTAGCTTGATAAACCTGTGAGGCTCCTTTTGAAGGTGTGGTATCTGGAGCTAGCCTCTTTTTCCCTATTTCCACATTCAGTGGAGTTTGCATCTCTGGAACTTGGATGTGTTTTGCTGGTGTGGGAGAAGCCTGAGATTGTTTCGGTGCTTTGGAACTCTGTGGTTTTTCAGCCATGACCAAAGTTTCAATAACCTGGATTACAGGTTCCTTTCCTTTACCCTTGGGTTCTGCTGCTACTGATGGACTGTCTTCCTGTAATGCTTGCTGTAGAGTGGCTGCTGAAGATGTGCCAATGTAGGGTACCTGCATTTGATCATACGTTTCTAGGTCAAAGTTCTTCTCAACATCTTTCATCATTTTATTCAATTTGTCAGCTCCACTTTCTTCCTCAACAAGAGTTCCTTCAACCCATTCATCTTGATTTGCATATTGTTCTAGACCAGGAATCTTGTGGTGTATATAGGGAGATGACTTATTCTTTAATCTTTTTTCACAAATGAAACCAAAGGGGTCATAAGGGACCCAACGGAAAGATGTCTGGAACTTTCTCTCTAATAAAAGTTCTGCTTCTCTCTCATCTTCCCTAGAATTGCAAATGAAAGGACCTAACTGGCTTTTGATCCTTAACTGTGCTTTCTTCTTTACATTGCAGAAATGGATCACATCTGAATTATTCATCTGTCTAAAGTATTCCAAAGCAAAAATTCTCATTGGTACATATCTGGGTAACTTGAATGGACGTAATTCACATCCATAAATCCTGATGACTGTATGGTTTTGGTACAAGTACCAATCTCCAATTTTATAACTCTTAGACAATTGCAAGGTCTTTCTAATTTCGGTACTAAGCCTGGGGGGAGAAACTCCTGTTAACAAAGTTGTAGCAGGATGTACAAACTGATCAATGAATTCTGAATAGGAGTAGGGAGAATCGGAGGAAAAATGAATGATGGGGGACCAAAAAATGACAGACCTGGGATTACCTTTAGCATCAAGTTTCTGAACAGGGAAAGGGAATCTATCTGACTGATAAAAAATCATGAGATGATAGATAACTGAGGAGTACTTAAAAACCTTTTCAGTATCTAGCCTTAAAAATTGATCATGGATTTTGTTGGCAATGAAGGAAGCATAATCATACTTAATCTCAGGAGGCTGCCCAGGGGTAAAGATGGATAGCAAAGCCAGAGTTATCTCATCTACATACTCACTGGTATTGAATCCTAAAACAAAAGATATTACATTCACAATAAGCCTTCCCAATGTATTGAAAAAGTAAAGACCATAGGGGGGAGTCCCTTTTGGCTGATGCTCAGGTAACATGAAATACTGACACATTGCTTTTAATTTCTCTGGGGTTAATTGTCTGGTTTTCTCAATCAACCCTTCCATGGATAAAGGTGCTAATTCTTGCTCTGGCTCAAAGTGTAACATAGCATTGATAGACTGAGGTGTGATAGGGAACATAACACTTTGATCAGGAGCTAATACAGCTCTTTGTGCGGGATCATAATTTGCATGACAGTAATGAATGATTTCAGGGAAAACGTGGACTGTAGGAATAAAATACCTTGGGAGATTGGATTCCCACAACCCTATAAGATCTTTCCCCTTTGAGTGTTCGTCTCTGCAGCGACAGAAGCTCAAACGGGGACTTTCATCAAAATACAGGTCTTGTATTTGGAAATCTTCATCTATCAGAGGTAAATAGTCCAAATCACGGTGAGGAGCATTCAATGGAGTGATATTCAGGGCTGTCGGGACCTCCATTTTGGTTCTTGTGGATTCAAAATGGAGGTTTAGTTTTTTCTTGCAGACCGGACGGGATATCTGACAAAGGAGGAAATTGGAACAATTTGCAGGTTTGGGAAGCAAATTCACAGGTTTTAAAACTTCAGGGAGGACTCAGCGATGATTTTTAACCACTTTTCAGAGAAAAAACAAAGGAAACTAAGCTTGACTTGCAGTCGGGGCGCGAAATGATAAATACCTGTTTTTAGATGGAAACTGGTTCTTTAACAGGTAATGAGCAATGGCGGGGACGTTCTTCAACACGGGCGCAGCGGAATTTCGGAGTAAATTGGTGTATTTGCAGTGAAATTTGAAAATTGCAGCGGGAGCTCTGTCGCTTTCAGAAACTAAAAACAACCGAAAAACACGAAAAATGGCTTATTTACAAGTTAAAAGGGTTTTTGTTTTTTTTCGAGGTGATGACGTCATCGACGTACGGGGTGACGTAGGGAAGTGGGGCCGGCGGTATGCGGTAAGTGGTAAGCGGTGAGCCCGCACCGCTTATGGACGAGGGCGGTAAAAGTCGCGGGGGGAGCGATTCCATAGTTTTAACGCCACGTGGATGGTCTGACTAGTCAAAATCACCCATTCCTCGCTGGTTAAAGAACTCACACGGGATGGGCAGCGGGATTGATCATGACCGTTGATCAACGGATGGATGATCCGACGGCTGAAGGAATGGGAAACATGCGGGGGATTGAAAAGTGGGCCCGGCGGGATTTAAATGCGTTTAACCTTTATTTAATCGCCCCGGGAGGATTTCGATTGGTAAGTGAAAGGCTATTAATTAGTTCAAATAACTAATTAATCCCATATGCAAAAGTAAAGGGTCGCGGCGGAGTTGGCTTAAGAGGAATGCCACGTGGACGAACCACGGTGGCGCAAGACTCTGTCGAATTTTTATTCGTATTTTTGCGTTTAAACACACACAACGCATGTTTAAAGTTTTTATGTATATATTTTTATTATATGGTAAATTAATCAATACATAACTAATTCACCATAGGGGCGGGGATTAATGTTATAAAGATATATTTCACCAAAGGGTTTGTAAGATGGGGTTTTATTTTTAATGTGCGGGAATATATACTTTGGTAAAACATTATAATAAAGGGTTTTGGGGATATTTATAGAAAAGGGAGTTATATACTTAGGAAAAGGGATTTCACTAGGGATTTAATATAGTAAAATTAAATGTTAATATGGCAGAGGATAAGAAAACTCAAAATATTTTTACCTATCTAAGAAAGTGATCACTAGTGAAGTAAATTGCAACATTTTATCTCCAACACTTCTTAGAATAGCCATTTTATCTTGAGGGATTTTTATGAAATTATGCATCACTTTCCTAAGTAAAATGTGATTTTTCTTAGGAGAAAGTTAAAAATGGAAGATAACAATGATGAATTATCTCTAGTACTTAGGTCTTTTTGATCATTAGGCCGAGGGTCCGGTCCCTCCAAAAGTCAAGGAAATGCCTTGAGCCCCTTTGATCTCAAATTACCTTAGTACTTTTGGGGAAATTAGTAAAACTCTTGAGGGGGAAAATGATGAGGGAGGTTAATGAATTTGACTTTGCTTGTTGTGATTTTCCAGTGTATTTCCTGCTTTAGTACTTGTGATGAAAGTAAATGATTAACCAACATGTAGCAGCACCATTCATCAGATAACACTTCGCAGCACCATCTACCTACCCTATCTACTTAACACTACCATTTTGTCTTCTTTATTAGGGTGCATTTAGACTTGCAAACCCTGATCAATCTTTTCTTTTTACATGATGAATCTATCTATTTCTACCCTTATTACATCCAAGGGCTCATATTAAACTGTTGAGCACCTTTTATTCACTCTACCTAGCTACTTATCTGCCAAGATTAAATTGTTTGGCTAGATATTTATTCTCTAATCTATAACATGAAATTGAAATATGACTAAGCCAAGTTTAAACAGTTTGACTTATTCATGAATTGTGGCAAAAGTTTCACAAGTTGCACACAATTGATTTATTACAACAGAGTAAAAAGTAGTGGCATTTGGATTTGCACACTTTCCTTGGTCTATTTTTTGCTTGGGGTTCATTTCTTTCTCTTTTTTGACCATTTTATTCTTTTTTACCCTTTGATCTTTCTTTTAGGGTATACCCTCTTTACATTTTTTAAATTTTTTGATTTTTTTGGTTTTAAAGAATATGGAACACCTTTGCTCAAGTAAGAAGGTTTGAACATATTCCACACTTCCATCAAGACAATCATGAAAGATGAAACCTATTGATATAAAAGGCTAACACTGGCTCCACTTGGGGATGGCTTTTCCTTGTGGAAAGTCAAGAACAGCAGGTCAGATGCCTCAAAATGTCTTCAAACTGAAAGTATAAAATCTTCCTCCTTCTGGTAGCTTTATTTTACATATGATAGTGAAGCTTTTGGAACTTAGGGCCTTCACTTCGGGCTTCAATTCCAAGAAGTCACCATCCAATCCAAACTGCATTAACAAAAATAAAACAAGAAAACAATATATTATGTACAAGTTAGAAACATTAAAACATTCTAGTAAATTGGATCAAAATAATGCTTAAGCATTCGACCATTGACTGGTCCTTCTTCAACTTCTGAATTATCCAAGTCCTTCAAAAAGTAAGTGTTGTTTCCCTACAAGGCATGAATGATATAAGGCCCTTTCCACAAGAAATCAAACTTTCCATGTTTTCCTTTTTCTTCTCTTCTAGAATCCCATCTTAAAACCTTGTCCCCTAACTGAAAATCCTCTGCTTTAGTCCTTTTATCAAACATTTTCTTTAGCTTTTCCTGTAAGACTTGTGATCTTTGGTATACCTCCTCTCTGGTTTGTTGCAGGTGGATTGTTTGATTAATTCTTCTTTGAATGTCATTTGGCTCAACTTGAGCCTCCTGAAGTAATTTCATGACCGGGATTCCTAAAGATGATGGGAATCTTGCTTCCAGACCATAAACTAACTCATATGGACTAGTCCCAATGGATTTCTTGGTTGTAAGTCCGTCTGCCCATAATGCATTGGTCAGTTTCTTATGCCAGTTCTTTTTATTTTCCTCCAACAATTTCTTAATGATATTGATCAAACTCTTATTGGAGGATTCTGCTAGTCCATTACCCTGTGGGTAATAGGCTGTTGAATGGCCTAAAGTAATATGATATTTATGGCAGAAACTAATAATTTTCTTTGATTTAAATGCAGCAGCATTGTCTGTTATAATCTTTTCTGGACATCCAAATCTTGAAAGTATGTTGGTTTCTAGAAACCCTATGATTACAGAATCATTGGACTGTCTACATGGGATGGCTTCAATCCATTTGGTGAAATAGTCTGTAGCAGTTAAAATCCATCTATGTTGCCCCGAAGAAGGGGGGTGAATTTCTCCAATAAAATCTAATCCCCATTGTTGAAAGGGTCTTTCTGTGGAAACTGGTTTTAAAGGCAGAGGTAACAACTTTCTTTTACCCTCAAATATCTGACATTTGTGACAACTTGTTACAAATTTCTTTACATTAGAAAATAATGTTGGCCAGTAAAAGCCAGCCCTTAAGATCTTGTCTGCAGTAGATTTCCAGTAGAGATGTCCTCCACAATCCCCTGCATGAAATTCATTAAGCACTTTATCAGCTTCATCTTTTAAGAGACAATTCAACAAGATTCCTTCATGATTTTTCCAAAATAAAGTGCTATCTAAAATACAATATTTCAAAGATGTCATTTTTAAAAATCTTTGTTTGGTTCTGGACAACCCTGGAGGAGCTTGCAGGTTTAATAAAACATGAATTATATCAGTGTACCAGGGTGAATCTAAGAAAGCTTGACTGATCTGAGGAGTCGCCATCTCCTGCTCGTTATCCAGTTCATTGATATCTAAGGCTTGGCAATTGGTTTCTGTCATAAGTTGTGCTAGACCTTGGCCTTTTATCAGTTTGGTTGGTTTAATCTCAATATCATATTCCAAAATGGTAGCTATCCACTTACCTCGTTTACCTTCAATGCCATCTTGAGTCAAAATATCTTTAACTACCGCATTAGGCACATATGCTATCACATGAGAATATAATATGTAAACTCTGAAATCTTTGATTGCTTTTACCAATGCAAAAGCCTGTTTTTCCATAATATTGTATTTTAGAGATGCATCTCTCAGTGCTTTACTAAAAAATTCTATCGGCTTTTCACACCCTTGGTCATCTTTTTGAAGTAAAACAGCTGCAACAGTATGTTCAGAAGCAAATGAAAAAATGATAAAGTCCCTATCAAATTTAGGACTGGTCAGAACTGGTGTTTTTGTCAAAGCCATTTTAATTTCCTCGAATGATTGTTTGGCTTCTACAGTCTAGTCAATGCTTGAATCTTTTCTCAACATGTTGGTTAGTAATCTAAGTAACTCTGCTAGACTAGAAATAAATCTTCTCAAGAAGTTGATTTTTCCTATAAATGCTTGCAATTCTTTTATGTTTCTGGGGTGGGGTATTTGCAAAATTGCTTGAATTCTTTCCGGATCAATCCTAATGCCATCTTTAGAAATGATATGTCCTAAAAGCTTTCCTTCTTCCAAACCAAACAATGACTTCTTAGGGTTTAAAGAAATTCCATATTTTCTGCACTTTATAAATACTTGCCTTAGGTGATTTAAATGTTCTTGATCTGTTTTAGAAAAAACAGTCAAATCATCTAAGTAAATAACCATAAAATCATGTATCTCTTTAGCAAAAGCAATGTCCATTGCTCTTTGAAATGTAGCTCCTGCATTCTTGAGCCCAAATGGCATTTTGACATATTTAAACGTACCCCATGGTGTGGTAAATGCTGTTTTATCCTGATCATCAGGATGAACTAGAATCTGGTTGTACCCTGAAAATCCATCCAGTAATGATATTCTCGAAGATCCTACTACCCTTTGCAGAATGTGGTCCATTTTCGGCAGAGGATAGTTGTCTTTTAAAGAAACTTTATTCAAATTTCTTAAGTCGACACACAGTCTAATTTCTCCCGTCTTTTTTCTTGTTGGTACCAGGTTAGAAACCCATTCTGAAAATCTGATAGGAGCTATAATCCCTGCTTCAAACATTCTTTTGATTTCCTTTTCAATTGAGGGTAATAAAACAAGATTAATTCTCCTAAGCTTTTGTTTAAAAGGTTTCTGGTCTGGTTTCAAAGGTATAGTATGTTGAATGATGGATGTATCATAAGATTTGAGGTCTTCATAACTCCAGGCAAAAACATCCTGAAATTCTTTTAATAGTTCAACATATTTCACCTTTTGTTCTTTTGGGAGGGATTTGGACAACTTAACAATTTTAGGATGTTCTGGTGTTCCTAAGTTGCATTCCTCCATTTCAGCCTTAACAGGTTCCATTTTAGGTCTGAATGGAATATCATTTGAGTCGAATAGATCTTCCAAAGGTGTTAATCCTTTGGGTAATTGATTATCTTTTAAATTGATGATTTCTGTTTCATCTATGATCTCATCAAATTCCATTTGTTTCAAATTTTGCATGTCTTTTTCAGTGAATGTGGTTGGATGTAGCATATGAATTGCATTTTCTCTTGAAATCTCTATTTTTTGTTCTTTTTCTTGATCAAATTCATCAACAGTTATGTCTTCATCTATATTACAGTTAGAAAACTCATTCTGAAGTGTCAAAAAAATATTGATTTGATTGTTATTCACAAATACTTGCCAATTCAAAAGATTGTCTCGTATTGCAGGCCTGTGCCTTATCTCAGCTGAAAACTGATGATTAGGATCAAAAGGCAACTTGCATGTACTAGCAAACATTGCTAAACTGTGAGCATGCAAGTTTTGTTTCCTGGGAATTTTGGCAAGTTGGGCTTGTAGAAATGTGTTGAGAATCTCTACAACTGTCTCTCGGTATTGTTTCAGTCTCATGTCCTTTTTTGCACATTCTCCTTTAATCTGTTGGATGATTAGTTCAGAGTCACCTATGATTGATACCCTAATGCCTCCTAACTTCTTGACATGTTTAAGCCCTAATAAAAGAGCTTCATATTCTGCCATGTTGTTAGTGCATTTGAAATTTAACCTATAAGCATGACCCTCTGCATGATTGTTCTCCACATTGTGTAACCAAATCCCAGCTCCTGCCCCTAGTCTGTTTACTGAGCCATCAAACTCTAAATGCCATATAATTTCATGTTCATAATCTTTATCAATTGTTTTAACGTATTTTCTGACAGGAGCTAGTTGTTTAGTTTTTTCAGGTATTTCTTGGTCATCTGGTGTTTCTTTGTTTTCAGAGATTTCATCAATTTTAACAGTGGTTTTGTTTATGATTTCCATTTCAGGAGCTTCTATTTCAGTAGGAAGATCTGACTCAGCATTGTATAAAATAAAAGAATCCATGTCAGAATGTACAGAATAAACAGGGAAGTTTTCAGGCTTCTCTTGGCTACTCACTAAGTACTTCATCAAAGTTTCTCTATATAATCTTTTAGGCTGACCAAATACCGAAATAGTTGCATAAGACATGTCTAATTGAATAGATCCTCCAAGTTTAGCACCCCAAGACCTAGACAATAACATACCATATTTAGGTGGAATATCAGCAACTACTATGTCCATTAAAACAGACTTAGCAGGGTATTGGACCAAAGTGACACACAGATCTTTAATTAAACCTAAAAATTTTACCTGACTGGAATCAAATGAAAACAAATCTTTGTACGGTCTGGTAATATCTAGATTCAATCTTTCCATTACTGCTTTTGGCATCAGATTGTGAGATGCTCCAGAATCAAGCATTGCATTATGGAGTATCTTGTCGTGAACATTTAGGCTTACATAAAATGGAGGAGTTCCTTCACTTTCTGGTTTGCCATTAACCTCAGGGCCAAAAAGAAGTTTGGGTTGATCATCAAGAATGTTTACTCAATCATCCAATCCAGTAATGTTAATGTTTAAAGACTTGGAAATCTGACTCCTATAGACATCATGTTTAGCCAATTCTGATAAAGGAACAGCTATCTTGAGTTTGCCTATTTCAGCCTCTAGATTAAAGGGTTTTTCTGTTTGAGCTTTAGTGTTTTGCACATTTGGGTTTTCTCTGTTTATTGGGTCTTCAATGTTTTTTTCTTTTTCATGAATGAAGTTTTGTTTTGAAGATGTTTCAGGACTAACTTCTACTGTTTCTTCTACAGTTCCTACATGAGGAGATGTATTGGATTGTTGTTTGTTATTTGGTTGGTTGTCAGAGACATCTTCAATTATTGGATTTGAAAAACTGGGAGTTATCCTAGGCAAAATTTGTATTTGGGGAATGTTTTGTACAAGGGGAATATTTTGTACAGGGGGAATGTTTTGTTTACCTTTGACATTTTGTTTTGTGGTTTTCTGTTTATTTTTCTCTGGTACATCTATCCGTCTACTTCTCAAGTTGTACTGTTTATGAACCTCGTAGATTGTTGTGTCATAGCCTTCTTTGAAATCAAAAGTCTCACCTGAACGAGTTTGGAATGTTTCAAGGATATGATTCTCTTGATCATCCTCGGATAGGAAGACTTCTGGTTCATCTTTGTCCTCATTGACATTGTTTATTTCTACATCTTCTGTAGGTTCTTCCGAGGTTGAACCTTCAACAAAGTTTTCTTGGAAAGGTGGTCTAATGTTTTGATCAGGGACATTCTTTCCAATATTTTGGTTCAGATTCCTCCTAAAGTTTGGGTTCCTTGCAACATTCTGGTTATCAGTAGAAGACTTTCTTTCAATGGTTTCCATTCTGTCACCTAATCTTTCCATACCTTTAATGATTACATCCAGCTTCTTTTCAAAAGCTGAAGGTTCTTCATTCATAGGCATTCTTCTCTCTGCCCTAGCTCTGGCTCGTTTTTCTATCAGATTTGCTTCTACACTCACCACTATGCTTTGCATTTCCTCTAGTGTTTGTGGAGCTCTTTCTCTAAGGGAATAAGCTATATCGGAGTCAAAACCATCTGGAAATTTGACCAACACGTTATTAGGTGGGGGCCTTAGGTTTAGAGGAACCGCATTATATGATTCATTGAATCTTATGATGTAATCTTGTACGGTTTCATTTGGTCTTCTTCTTAATTGTTCAAATTCTGAAAGGATCTGGAGAGGATCCTTCTTTTTCTCCCATCTGTTCAAAAATGCCCTATACAAAGCTTCTAGATCAGCAATACTGTTCGGGGTGAGAGCCCTAAACCAAGTTCTAACTTCTCCAGTAAGACTCTGTACAAAAATTCTCATACGAATATTATCAGTATCAATCTCATAAAACTCAAAGTAATCTGTCATTCTTTTGGTGTGTTGTTGAGCTGTGTAGGTACCTGATCCGTCAAAAGGTGTGATCTTACTTTGGTAGTCCTGTGGTAAAGCTGGAGGGTTGGCTGGTAACTGTAAAGGGGCATATCGATTAGCCATTGGAAGATAAAGTGGAGTGACAGGAGTAGCCGGTCTAGTAGGAGGAGAAGGTGGTCTCACGGGAGGAGATGGAGGTCTAACAGGTGTTTGGAAAGTGACTGAGCTAGGAGATGCTTCAGTTATCACAGAAATGTTTGAGCTTTCTTCAAAGGTTTGCTCAGATTGAATGGAGTTATGCAATTCTCTGTCAAGATGATGTGAAACAAATCTGTATTGCAAATCTTCAAAGAACAAAGGATCTGGAATTAATCTAGATAATTCAGTCTCAGAGAAATTCACAAACAAAGATGTTTCAAATCGTGCATAAAAAGGAATGTCATCAATATAAATAATTTTCACAGGACAAGATGCAGATCTAGAGAGTGGTCTAGAACTACCTGTACTCTCCTGACTTCCTCTTTCAGAACTTTCTTGACTTCCTTGTCTTCTAAGAATCCTAGGGATCAGATTTGGATTTTCAAATATTGGTGGTGGATTGGGGTCAGGGTTTGACCTAGTATGTCGAATCCTTTCTGAAGCCAGTTTTCTTAGAATATGTGTTTTTGGATTTTGGGTTTTAATTGAAAAATACATACAACTTCTACAAATTCTTTAAGAAATAATGATATGTGATTAAGATTTCCTCAAAGATCTGTTTAAACTAGAGACTCTGATTGAAAATTTTGAAACTAAGATTCAACATATAAGCTAAATCAGAGATAGACTGAAACAACATTTATTTACTTTTGCATTTGCAGAGCAAAAGCAATTTCAAAGGCTACCTGGCTGATCTTCAGACTCTGTCTATAGCTTATATTTGAACAATACTAACAAGTAAAATTGATTCAGGTCCCCAGTATGGTCGCCACTATGTTATCACTCAGGTTTTCCTAGAAGTTGTGTAAGAGGAAAGTATACCCGAGGTAACCACAAACCAACCTTTTAGATGCAGAATCTAGCCAATCTGCATCTAGAGAGGGCTCTCTCTTTATGATTTGTCTTTGTTCTTGGAAAGTTTTAGGCTAGTTATAGATTCAAAGTTTGTTTTGGGAAAATGGTGGAATCCATAAACTAAGGGCAAGGTTGAGGGCTTTCAGTCCATTGGGCTATGGAGTCAAAGGATGGCTTTACTGGATTTCTATTCTAAACACAAGATGGTATTACAGGGCAAGATAGCTAGACAGAGAACAATCCTTAAAATTTAAAGTGGATGGGATGATCCTGAAGGGATGAAAGGTAACTAAGAATATTTCACCATGTTCAGAAGAAAGAAGTGAAATGACTACAAACAAAGAGCAATGAAGGATTCTTTATTATAGTAATCAACAATGTTTAAATTAGCAAAGCAGGAGCATTTAAGAATTCATGCTTATAGCTAATTTAGAAGAAAACTTTAAGAACAATCACATTTGAAAACAGAGTACAATTAAGCAAATTCTGTTTCAATCTTTTATGTAAATTATTCAGAAATGGATATGATGGTATTAAAAACTAATATAAAATTTCAGATAAAAGGTAGAAACACTTATTGAACTGTAGTCCAACACATGAATCCTGCAACAAGTCCAGTGCTTTCAAATCGTCATCCAGCAAGCCACAAGTAAATTTCTCCAAAAGCTTTTATTCCGAAACTCTCAATGTTACAGCAGAGTAATAGAATCCACCCTCAACACTCTCTTTGAGGGTTTATTTATACACAAAATAATCCTAACAATCTTACGCTATCCTAGCCAATAATCCAGGCTGACTTAAAGCATATTTACAAACAACAAGAGACACATGGTCTCGTAAATAGAATAATGGGTAACGGCTGATCTGTTGTTCCTTTCTTCATGGACGTGCTAAAGATAAGTGCTTAAAATAGGAATCTGTGCTGTCCTTTGCGTATTTCTTTGACTTATCGAATACTCTTTCTTCTCACAGATACTCTTTAACCTTTCATCTGATACTCTTTCATCTGCTTTTCTGTTTTTACCATTTACTTGATAGTAAAGATAAAATCTCATCCTGAAAACAACTTTTACAAAACTTCCAGCATTTCCTTCCACCACTGATCATCTGGTATCATTGTTCTTCTGAGTTTGCTTAAAGTTTCATCTGCTTCAGTAAGTTTATAAAAAGTGGGCTCGTTCGGAAATAGATACTTTATTTCATGCTCCAGATGAAATAGATTCCTCACTTTTTCATAAATACTTTTCCCAGTTGGTAATGCAGGTTCTGATGAGCTAGTAGAACCTATAGCTGTATTTTTAGCATGAGCTTTTATTCTTTTATCATAGGTTTCCAAGTCTACTATTTGATCCTCTGTGAGCATGGGACTTGGCAATTCACTGTCCAGCAAAGCTTGAAACTTCTCTCTGAAAACGTTGATATCAACCAAAATGTCAGTACACTTTCTTTCTAGATTTTGCATGAAAGTCCTCTTGGTGAAAACTCTCTTTGCTTCCAAAACTACACCTGTTCTGTCATCAATTCCTAACAATGCAAGCTGTTGTTTTGTTCTGGAATTCAAAAATTGAATGATCTGCTGGGCCTGCTCTGGCTTGCCTCTTAATTCAAGTCTAGTTTTATTTATTTCTTCTTGTGCTATCTTGACTAACTCATTTTGCTCAAAAATAGCTTGAATGGAGGACCAAATACCTCTTATTAATTCAATGATGTTGCACCAAAGAATATCATTTATTTCGTTCAGAGGCTTTTCCAGTGAAAGATCCTTTTGCAAAGCCTCAACCAATTTTTCCAATCTTTTTATTTCCCTGAGGTTGTCAGCAGCTGTCTTTTTGGATGTGTCATATTTTCCCTCCAATTTTGTTAATTGTAATTTTGTTTCTTGGAGTTCTGTGACCTTTAGCTGCAAACTCTCCATTTGTTTAATTAAATCCTCAGAATTAAAATTAGAAATGTTCACCTGAGATGGTTGTTCCTGCTGTCCTGTAGTTGTAGTACCTGTTGTTGAAGTCTGCTTGATAATTTCCTGTTCCTGCAATGCTTTTTCCAACTCTTTCTCTGTTTCATTTAGTCGCTCTGTCATATTCAAGAGCAACTCCATCATTTCTTCCTGTGAATTTCCTTTTATAACTTCCTGTGTCTGAGGGTGCCTAGAGGCTGGTAGTTTTAGCTGTTTTCTGAGTGCAGCTATATCATCTTCTTTCTTCTTTACCAATGCCTCAATACCTTTAATGTCTTTGGGATTGTGCCCCAAACCAATGATTATCTCTTCTAGAGATTTTATTCTATTATCCTTGGCCTGTGAGGAGGCCCTCTCAATCTTCAATTGTGCAGTAGTATTATTCAAGGAATCTTGCAGCGTTAAAGCTGCCATGGCTTTGTTGGTGAGAGTAGAATAAACCATTTCCCCTGTTTGCCTATGAAGCTCTATCTGATCCAGGGGATGGATATCTTTTTCTAAAACTTCAAAATTTGTTCTGATGTAATCTGTTGCTGAAGTTGGCTTTGGCACCTTTGCTTTAAAGTGGCTCATTAGCATTTTACCTTGTGAAAGATCAAATGCAGACATCAGCCTTTGCTGATTATGAGGAGCCATCTTCATATACTGATCGTATACCTTCATTTTCAATGGATCATTCTTTGTTTTGATATTAATGAAGGTTTTTTTAATGTCTCCAGTATCTGTCTTTGGCGGTCTGAAAGAAGATACTTCAGTGCTTAATTGCTTTTGTATCCCTTTCTGGCTTATGTTTGTTTCACTTGCTGTACCTGTTTGCTGACTATCTTCCCTACCATCATCAAATACTTCATCTATAATTTCTATATCTGGAGGTGGACCAGACTTGTGTTTTTTAGCTTGATAAACTTGTGGGGCTCCTTTTGAAGGTGTGGTATCTGGAGCTAGCCTCTTTTTCCCTATTTCCACATTCAGTGGAGTTTGCATCTCTGGAACTTGGATTTGTTTTGCTGGTGTGGGAGAAGCCTGAAATGGTTCTGGTGATTTGTAACTCTGTGGTTTTTCTGCCATGACCAAGGTTTCAATGACCTGAACTATAGGTTCTTTTCCTTTACCCTTGGGTTCTGCTGCTACTGATGGACTATCTTCCTGTAATGCTTGTTGTAGAGTGGCTGCTGTAGATGTGCCAATGTAGGGTACCTGCATTTGATCATATGTTTCTAGGTCAAAATTCTTCTCAACATCTTTCATAAGTTTATTCAATTTGCCAGCTCCACTTTCCTCTTCAACAAGTGTTCCTTTAACCCATTCATCTTGATTTGCATACTGTTCTATGTCAGGAATTCCGTGATGTACATAAGGAGATGACTTATTTTTTAACCTTTTTTCACAAATGAAACCAAAGGGGTCATAAGGGACCCAACGGAAAGATGTCTGGAATTTTTTCTCTAATAAAAGTTCTGCTTCTCTCTCAGCTTCCCTAGAATTGCAAATGAAAGGACCTAACTGGCTTTTGATCCTTAACTGTGCTTTCTTCTTTACATTGCAGAAATGGATCACATCTGAATTATTCATCTGTCTAAAGTATTCCAAAGCAAAAATTCTCATTGTTACATATCTGGGTAACTTGAATGGACGTAATTCACATCCATAAATCGTGATGACTGTATGGTTTTGGTACAAGTACCAATCCCCAACTTTATAACTCTTTGACAATTTCAAGGTCTTTCTAATTTCGGTACTAAGCCTGGGGGGAGAAACTCCTGTTAACAAAGTTGTAGCAGGATGTACAAACTGATCAATGAATTCTGAATAGGAGTAGGGAGAATCAGAGGACAAATGAATGATGGGGGACCAAAAAATAACAGACCTGGGATTACCTTTAGCATCAAGTTTCTGAACAGGGAAAGGGAATTTGTCTGAGTGATAGAAAGTTATGAGATGATAGATAACTGAGGAGTACTTGAAAACCTTTTCATCATCTAGCCTTAAAAATTGATCATGGATTTTGTTGGCAATGAAGGAAGCATACTCATACTTAATCTCAGGAGGCTGCCCAGGGGTAAAGATAGATAGCAAAGCCAGAGTTATCTCATCTACATACTCACTGGTATTGAATCCTAAGACAAAAGATATTACATTCACAATAAGCCTTCCCAATTTATTGAAAAAGTAAAAACCATAGGGGGGAGTCCCTTTTGGCTGATGCTCAGGTAACATGAAATACTGACACATTGCTTTTAATTTCTCTGGGGTTAATTGTCTGGTTTTCTCAATCAACCCTTCCATGGATAAAGGTGCTAGTTCTTGCTCTGGCTCAAAGTGTAACATAGCATTGATAGACTGAGGTGTGATAGGGAACAGAACACTTTGATCAGGAGCTAATACAGCTCTTTGTGCGGGATCATAGTTTGCATGACAGTAATGAATGATTTCAGGGAAAATGTGGGCTGTAGGAATAAAATACCTTGGGAGATTGGATTCCCACAACCCTATAAGATCTTGCCCCTTTGAGTGTTCGTCTCTGCAGCGACAGAAGCTCAAACAGGGACTTTCATCAAAATACAGGTCTTGTATTTGGAAATCTTCATCTATCAGAGGTAAATAGTCCAAATCTCGGTGAGGAGCATTCAATGGAGTGATATTTAGAGCTGTCGGGGCCTCCATTTTGGTTCTTGTGGATTCAAAATGGAGGTTTTAGTTTTTTCTTGCAGACCGGACGGGACATCTGACAAAAGAGGAAATTGGAACAATTTGCAGGTTTTGGGGGCAATTTCACAGGTTTAAAATCTTCAGGGAGGACTCAGCGATGATTTTTAACCACTTTTTCAGAGAAAAAACAAAGGAAACTAAGCTTGACTTACAGTCGGGGCGCGAAATGATAAATACCTGTTTTTAGATGGAAACTGGTTCTTTAACAGGTAATGAGCAATGGCGGGGATGTTCTTCAACACGGGCGCAGCGGAATTTCGGAGTAAATTGGTGTATTTGCAGTGAAATTTGAAAATTGCAGCGGGAGCTCTGTCGCTTTCAGAAACTAAAAACAACCGAAAAAACACGAAAAATGGCTTATTTACAAGTTAAAAGGGTTTTTGTTTTTTTCGAGGTGATGACGTCATCGACGTACGGGGTGACGTAGGGAAGTGGGGCCGGCGGTATGCGGTAAGTGGTAAGCGGTGAGCCCGCACCGCTTATGGACGAGGGCGGTAAAAGTCGCGGGGGGAGCGATTCCACAGGTTTCTCGCCACGTGGATGGTCTGACTAGTCAAAACCACCCATCCCCCGCTGGTTAAAGAACTCACACGGGATGGGCAGCGGGATTGATCATGACCGTTGATCAACGAATGGATGATCCGACGGCTGAAGGAATGGGAAACATGCGGAGGTTTGAAAGGTGGGCCCGTCGGGTTTTTAAAAGAGTTTAACGCTTAATTTAATTATCCCGGGAGATATTCAATAGGCGGAAAGGTTATTAACTAGTCCAGATGACTAATTAATCCCATGCGTATAATGAACGGGGTTGCGGCGGGGGTTTGCTTAAGTGGAATTCCACGTGGACGAATCACGGCGGCACGACAAATTCTCGAAGTTTTATTCATGTTTTTGGTGTTAAACACACATATTGTATGTCTAACGCTTTTTTTTATATATATTTTTTATTATATGATGATTTAATTAATACAATTATTTCACCATAAGGGCGGGATTAATGTTATAACGATATATTTCACCAAAGGGTTTGTAAGAAGGGGTTTTATTTTTAATGTGCGGGAATATATACTTTGGTAAAACATTATATTAAAGGGTTTTGGGGATATTTATAGAAAAAGGAGTTATATACTTAGGAAAAGGGATTTCACTAGGGATTTAATATAGTAAAATTAAATGTTAATATGGCAGAGGATAAGGAAACTCAAAATATTTTTACCTATCTAAGAAAGTGATCACTAGTGAAGTAAATTGCAACATTTTATCTCCAACACTTCTTAGAATAGCAATTTTATCTTGAGGCATTTTTATGAAATTATGCATCACTTTCCTAAGTAAAATGTGATTTTTCTTAGGAGAAAGTTAAAAATGGAAGATAACAATGATGAATTATCTCTAGTACTTAGGTCTTTTTGATCATTAGGCCGAGAGTCCGGTCCCTCCAGAAGTCAAGGAAATGCCTTGAGCCCCTTTGATCTCAAATTACCTTAGTACTTTTGGGGAAATTAGTAAAACCCTTGAGGGGGAAAAATGATGAGGGAGGTTAATGAATTTGACTTTGCTTGCTGTGATTTTCCAGTGTATTTCCTGCTTTAGTACTTGTGATGAAAGTAAATGATTAACCAACACTTTGCAGCACCATTCATCAGATAACACTTTGCAGCACCATCTACCTACCCTATCTACTTAACACTACCATTTTGTCTTCTTTATTAGGGTGCATTTAGACTTGCAAACCCCGATCAATCTTTTCTTTTTACATGATGAATCTATCTATTTCTACCCTTATTACATCCAAGGGCTCAGATTAAACTGTTGAGCACCTTTTATTCACTCTACCTATCTACCTATCTGCCAAGATTAAACTGTTTGGTCAGATATTTATTCTCTAATCTATAACATGAAATTGAAATATGAGTAAGCCAAGTTTAAACAGTTTGACTTATTCATAAATTGTGGGAAAAGTTTGACAAGCTGCACACAATTGATTTATTACAACAGAGTAAAAAGTAGTGGCATTTGGATTTGCACACTTTCCTTGGTCTATTTTTTGCTTGGGGTTCATTTCTTTCTCTTTTTGACCATTTTTATTCTTTTTACCCTTTGATCTTTCTTTTAGGGTATACCCTCTTTACATTTTTTAAATTTTTTGATTTTTTTGGTTTTAAAGAATATGGAACACCTTTGCTCAAGTAAGAAGGTTTGAACATATTCCACACTTCCATCAATACAATCATGAAAGATGAAACCTATTGATATAGGAGGCTAACACGGTGGAGTTGATTGAGGAAGTTAGTGGAGTTGTATTCAGTTTAACTGAGTTAAACATAGTTGAGCTAGTTGTATCTAGTCTAACTGATTGATACAATAGTGAGAGTGGTGTGAATTAATTATTAATTAATTCACTAATTATAAACTCATTAATCAACTAAAGAATACATCAGTTAACTTCAGTGCATGGACAGTTTCAGTGGAGACCAGTGAAGAGGTAGGTGAAAGAGCAGTGTGACTATCAGTTGTGACTATACTGGTGCATGAGTTTGCACCACACATTGATGGAGATGCAAATGAGGATTGCGCAGTACATACCAGAGGGATTTGAACTCAGAATGTGCAATTATTCATCTTGGATTGTGCAGTAGAGGTAGGCTAACAGGTGGAGCAGATTGGAGCATGTGTTTTGTATGATCTGAGCTTGTGTAGTGTGTAACAATTGGAGATTGTACTGAGAGCTTGTGAGGAGTTTGTACAATGATTGTTACATGTTCTCTATCATTATAATATACAGATAGTTGGGGGTTTTCAGCTTTAAGATTTCCCATAAATATTGTGTTTATATGTGTGATTGTTTGTGGTTTTAATGTGCGCATGCGATTGTTTATATTTCCGCAAATTGATGATCAATAGTAGAAGAGGTTATGTATTATACATGAAGCTCAAATAGTGTGTGATCAGGATAATCTCGGTGAATAATTTAACAGTTATTAAAATTTCTACATGGTATCAGAGCGTTATTGATCAAATGAGCAATTGCAAAACATTGAAGCGGTTGAGTTTTGTGCTGGTGGAATTCGAATTTGCAGCAGTGTTTTCTTGGTGTCGAAGTTGAGATGTCTTTCAACGGATTGCGATTGGAGTATGCCCTTGAGGGAAGATCGAATTATATTGCATGGAAGGACAAGATGGAGGTGGTGCTAGATGACAATGGGTTGAAGGAGTTCATAGATGCTGAAGTCCCAAAGCCTACTTCTAGCGATGATGTTGTAATTGAGGCTTGGAAAAAGAAGACAGCAAAGTGTCGAAGGATTCTGTTGGAGGGTGTGAAGGATCACATAGTGTCCAGCCTTCATGGTAAGGCTTCTACATTATTGATGTGGAAAGCCTTGATAGATTTATTCCAAAGCAAGAGCGACTAGAGGAAGTTGGCGCTCAAGGATAAACTCAGAAACATAAAGATGGAGAAAGGCGACAGTATGCCCAAGTACCTCACGAAGTTCATCCAATGTAGGGATGAGCTGGGAAGTGTGGGGGCGACTGTTGATGATGAGGACTTGGTGAGCTTGGCTCTCCTAGGGCTTCCGAAGAGTTTGCACTCCTATCAGGACTCTGTCAATGGTCGGGAGAATTTGCCAGGATGGGAGCGACTTTGGTCATATCTTGTGCAAGAGGAGATAAGGCGAAGTACCAGTGATGGATCTTCATCAAAGAACTCTGATGAAGAAAATTTCACTTTGGCTACCAAAGAAAATAAGGGGAAGAGCAAGAAAGCTTCTCATTCTGGTGCAAAAAGCAGGACATGTCCAAGGCAAGAAGCAGGACATGTCCAAGGTGAAATGCTTTCACTATCACCAACACGGACATTATGCCACAAATTGTCCGCAGAAGAAGAAAAATAAGCAGGCTGTTGGATCTGCAGCTGGAGAGGCCTTAGCCTTGCAGTTTGAGTTGGATTTTTCACTGATCACATGCTTGGTTTCAAGTGTGATGGGTTCAGTGTGGTTTCTGGACAGTGGTGCGTCTTTTCACATGACAGGAGACAAAGATTTGTTTACTGATATGGATGAGAAAGATCTTGGAGTGCACATCAAGATGGGCGATGATGGTAGATACAGTGCGACCAGTATCGGTGCCATTTCCTTTGAGAGGGAGTCTGGTAAACCCTTCGCATTGAAGGAAGTGATGCATGTTCCAGGATTTAAGAGGAATCTTATCTCTTTGGCTATGTTAGAAGACAAGGGATTTTATTTTGTCTTTAGCGAGGGAAAGGCTTTCCTACGCAGTAAGGCAACTGGTGAAACCCAGAGGATAGGGGTTCGAGTTAAGCACATTTATCAATTATAGGGAGATGGCTGCGCAAAAATGGCAGGCAAGGCAGAAGGAGTGGTGAGCCGGGATGATGGCGAGCTGTGGCACAGGAGATTGGGCCACCTTCACCATGGAGCTTTGAAGATATTGCAGCAGATTTCTGCTGGGCTTCCTAAGGGTACTATTGCACAGTCAGACCAGTGCAAGGGATGTACCTTGGGAAAATTTGTGAAAGCCACCTGTCACGAGAAGGATAGTCGCGCCACAACGATCCTTGAGAGAATTCACATGGACGTGTGTGGACCTTTCTCAGTAGCTTTGACAACAAAGCACAGGTACTATGTGATATTTTTTTATGATTTTTCTCGGAAGTGCTGGATATTCTTCATGCAGAAGAAGAGTGAGACATACTCAAAGTTCTGTGAGTTTAAGGCATTGGTTGAGAAAGAATCGGGGAAGCAGGTGAAGGCTGTTAGGAGTGACAATGGTGGTGAATTTATCTCTGGCGAATTCAAGGACTTTTTCAGCACAGAAGGAATTCAAGGAGAGCTCATAGCGCCTCATAACCCACAGCAGAATGGGGTCACAGAGCGAAAGAACAGAACGATCGTGGGTGCTGCACGGGCGATGTTGCATGATCAAGGCCTTCCCATACACTTGTGGGCTGAGGCATGCAATACTGCGTATATCCCCAGAACCGTTGTCCCCCACATGACACTTGGCATGAGTACACCCGAGGAGGCGTTTTCCGGGTAAGAGGCCCATATTTCCCATTTGAACATTTTTGGTTCACTCCGTTTTGGTTCATGTGAAGAAGGATGCCAGGAAGAAGCCGGAGCCGAATGTGGTGAGGGTTGGGATATTTGTGGGGTACACTGATACACCCCACAACTTGTAGAGTGTATTTTTCCGGTGGCCATACAGAAGATCGTTGTGCGACGGGATATCAAATTTCATGAGGAGAAAGCCATGAAGTGTTCGCTTGAGAGGGAGCCACACTTGCATGCAGATGAGGAGCTATTAGTTCTTAAGGATGAGTCTCAGGATATGGATCAGCCACAAGATGAGGTTCATGGAGTGGAAGAGACCACTCATGCAGCGCCAACCATCAGAGGGTGGAAGCGCACTACAGAAGCTGAGCGACTAGCTCAAGATGCAGAGAAGGTTGTAGGAGCACCTACATCACAGCATAGACAGAGACAGTCTCCTGACCGGTATACTGGATACATGGCTCTTATGAGCAAGTGTATCGTGACAGAGCCATCCTCTTTCGAGGAAGCTGTGGAGGATCCCGCATGGGTAGATACCATGGTGGAAGAGTATGATTCAATTGTCAGAAACAATGCATGGGAGATTGTCCCGAGACCGGAGGGGAAATCAGTGGTGGGTTCGAGATGGATCTACAAAGTGAAGCAGGCAGCTGACGGGAGTTTTGAGAAGTAAAAGGAAAGATTTGTTTCCCGAGGCTTTTCACAGATAGAGGGGATCGATTATGAGGAGACCTTTGAACCTGTCGCAAGGTATTCTTCCATATGGACGATTCTTGCTCTCTCAGCGTAGATGGGGTGGCACATTCATCAGATGGATGTGAAGACTGCGTTCCTCAACAGATTGATTGAGGAAGAGGTGTACATAGAGCAGCCCGAAGGTTTCGAGATCTTCAGCAGCGAGTCGCATGTGTGCAGGCTCAAGAGAGCGCTGTATGGGTTGAAACAAGCACCTTGTGCTTGGTACACACGGATAGACAGTTATTTCACTGGACTTGGATTCTCCAAGAGTGAGGCGGATCCTAACCTATACCAGATTGTGGTGGAGGGTAAGTTGCTGATCATTGTACTTTATGTAGATGATTTGATTTTGACAGGTGATGAACTGTTGATACACTCATGCAAGGATGATCTTGCAAAGGAGTTTGAGATGAAGGAATTGGGCCTCCTTCATTATTTCCTGGGATTGGAAATTTGGCAGCGCAGTGGTGGACTGTTTGTTTCTCAAGGTAAGTATGCTCTGGAGATACTGGAGAAGTTCAACATGCATGGCTGAAAGCATGTTGATACTTCTCTTCTTGGTGGTTGGAGGAAGGAGGATGCTACTTCAGCGGAGGTAGTGGATGCCACTGTTTACCGACAGTTGGTGGGGTCGCTTATGTATCTGGTCAATACACAACCCGACATATGCTATGCTGTTAACCAGCTTTCACAAGATATGGTTAAGCCTACCAAGCTCTACTGGAAGGCAGGCAAGCATGTATTGAGATATCTCAGAGGCACATCGGGATATGGATCATGGTACAGACAAGAGGATGAGTTGAGGCGGCATGGCTTCATGGATCGGTATCATCATATCAGAGATTGTGTGCAGCGGAAGATCATGTTACTTTCATACATTTCCACGGAGGATCAGGATGCTGATATCTTGACGAAGGCGCTCACCAGGATCACATTCAAATACCACAGGGGCAGGATAGGGGTTGCATATAATCCTTATCTTGTTGAGAGGGAGTGTTGAGATTGCAACAAGATGAGGAGCTTAGTGGAAAGAAGTCGCCTTCACTAAGTGGGCCCGCAGGCTATTTTTGGCGCAAAGTCTATTTTTAGACTATGCCTATTTTTAGACATATGGATCATGTTCTATGAGTTGCAGGATGCTATTTGTGGATGGTTGGTCAAGTCGGAAAAAATAGATGGACTTCTATTTTTAGACATATTGGGCGGAATCTATTTTTATATTGCCAGTCTAAAAATAGATATGTCGAATATTATTAGCTCTTAATAATATTTGGACTCTAAACATTATCTTATTTTCTTGGAGCACTTCAGTTGAGTGCACAGAAGTGGCACATGTAGCTGACAGAAGGAATTACTCTATTCTTAGGGTTTAGTGGAGCTATTTCATGTTGAATTCAGTTAGAACTCATGTGACAGAGTTTGGTGGAGTTGATTGAGGAAGTTAGTGGAGTTGTATTCAGTTTAACTGAGTTAAACATAGTTGAGCTAGTTGTATCTAGTCTAACTGATTGATACACTAGTGAGATTGGTGTGAATTAATTATTAATTAATTCACTAATTAAAAAATCATTAATCAACTAAATAATACATCAGTTAACTTCAGTGCATGGACAGTTTTAGTGGAGACAAGTGAAGAGGTAGGTGAAAGAGCAGTGTGACTATCAGTTGTGATTATACTGGTGCATGAGTTTGCACCACACATTGATGGAGATGAAAATGAGGATTGCGCAGTACATACCAGAGGGATTTTAACTCAGGATGTGAAATTATTCATCTTGGATTGCGCAGTAGAGGCAAGCTAACAGGTGGAGCAGATTGGAGCATGTGTTTTGTATGATCTGAGGTTGTGTAGTGTGTAACAATTGGAGATTGTACTGCAAGCTTGTGAGGAGTTTGTACAATGATTGTTACATGATCTCTATCATTATAATATACAGATAGTTGGGGGTTTTCAGCTTTAAGCTTTCCCATAAATATTGTGTTTATATGTGTGATTGTTTGTGGTTTTAATGTGCGCATGCGATTGTTTATATTTCCGCAAATTGATGATCAATAGTACAAGAGGTTATGTATTATGCATGAAGCTCAAATAGTGTGTGATCAGGATAATCTCGATGAATAATTTAACAGCTATTCAAATTTCTACAGTGAAATGTAAAATAAAACACATGTTATCTCTAAGTAAAGTGTATATGATAGGCAAAGCAAAGCAGTGTTGTCTTTTTTAATATTTTACACTTTAACTTAGGAAAAAGTGTATTTTTGGGGTTTTATGAATGATTTTTGAAGGGATGAAGTTAACTATTTTAGGGTTGCAATTTTACTAAGTAAGAATGTGTGTTTACTTAGGAAAAAAGGGGTTTTAATGTATGAATGAAGGGTAAATGATGATAAATGTGTGTTTAACATAAGAACTCAATATTTTTAACTAACCAGTCATCGAGCCTTAGGTTCGGTCCCAGCAAAAGTCAGAGAAATGCTCTGAGCCTATTTGAATGATAGCTTAGAATACTTAATACTTATAGGGGAGGGGAGATTAGTGATTTTGCCCGATGATGTCTTATTTACATGATTGCTCCACTGCTTTCTACCTACCGAACTTTATTTCTAACATTTTTTCTTCATTTTGTAGGTGCATTTAGACTTTAAACCTTAAAACATTTTCTTTCAAAGCATAAACTATCTACATCTACCTTATTTCATTCGAGGGCTCAGATTAAACTATTGAGCTCCTCATTATTCTCTACCCATCTACTGATTTGTCAAGTTTAAACTGTTTGAAAAATCTTTATTCACTATCTAAAACATGAAATTGAAAACCATTAGGGAATTTTGAGGTCTAAAATGGGCCTCCTAAGGAAATAATAAAATAATAGCTAAACCAATAAAATAATATTTATGAATTTGCAATTCACTTTTTGCACCATAATCCATGTAACCATAGTTAAATTCAATTCAAAAGTTGTACAAAAATAAAATTAATAAACAAATTATATTGATGTGACTATAAATAAGAATGATCTTTTCGAGGAAAAGTCATTATCATTGAACAACTAATGCATTTGTCCTTTGTACTTAAATAACTTAAAATAAAATATAAATATAAATTTATAAATTCTTAATTATATTATATGCTATTAATTAAAATTTATATTATTGAAATTTTATAATAACATGTAATTAATATACTATATAAAAATAATATAATATAACTTAATATGATAAATGTATCGGGATATGTGTTGTTTCTTTCAAGAAATATGAAATGACAATAGTATATTTTTATTCAAAAAGTGTGAAATGACATTTACTATGAGTACTTTACTTTGACTTTAAAAATACTTAGAGCACTACCATGATTAACCATGAGCCACAATTGAGAATGTGACAAGTAAGTACCTTTAACTCAAGCAGTGCTACCTCAACCATTAGGGATGATGTCATCGCCTAAAATGTGATTGGTTCTCATAAAGTGAATTTTGAATGTACATTTTCCTTAGGAGGCCCATTTTAGACCTCAAAATTCCCCTAATGCATGAAAAGTTAAGATTAAACTATTTAACTGATCATGGATTATGGCATTTATTGACACTCTACACATAATGATTATTTTTGCAGTAAAATTAAAAGTAGTGGCATTTGGATTTGCTCACTTTCAGGTCTTATTTCTTTTCTCTTTTTTCTTTTGGGGTCTACATTTTTCTAATTCCTTTGATTTTTCTTTTAGGAATTTTTACCCTCTTTTTGGATTTTTTATTATTTTTCATTCTTTTCAAAATATGGGAAAACAACTTGCAGAAAGAAAGGTATGTACATATTTACAAGACTATCAAAGTCAATTCAAAATTTATGAACCCTATTATTATAGGACCCTAACACTTGTCAAGGAAGTTATTCATTATAGCAAGGAAGTAGGTGAGTCAATATTGGTTATCAAATTGGATATGTCCAAGGCCTTTCAATGGGAAAGGAATTCTTATCTTTTCTTGATGTTAGAAACACTAGGATTTTGTAACGGATTTATAAGATGGATTAAAGCATGTATTGTCTCCCCTTGGATAGCGTCATTTGTTAATAGTTAACCCACCTCATTTTTTTATTGCATCAAGGGGACCAAGGCATAGTTTCCTTTTGTCCCCATCTACTTTATATCATTATGGCTGAAGGCATGAGAAGGAATTTGGAAAATGTGAGATAAGAAGGAAAACTCGCAGGACTGAGTATTGCGCAAAATGTAAAAATCATAAACCATTAGAGTTCACAAATAACAACCTCCTTTCCGAGGGAGACTCTATAATAGTTGTAAACTGCTTTAAAAAAATTGAACTCCTATCTTCGTGTATCTAGAGGTATTGTCAATAAAATGAATGTCAACTACATGGTTGGAATTGTTCTGAAGTGACATTGAATGAGATTTTAATGATATTATATATCCCTACTGCACTGGAATGAAGCTCATTTAAATATTTAGGAATTTAAATCTCATTAGGAGAAAAAAATGAAAATTATTAGGAGGATGATCTAGATTCTCTCAGCTACCATAATTAACCAAGATATTTTACTCCTGTGATATTAGCAGAATTGCATGTGAAAGAGTATGAAAAAACACAAGTGCATACTTTAAAGAATAGAAAACATAAATAAATCATCAAATCAAAGAACACACATAAGTTGATAAAGGAGTTGACCCAATGCGGGTTACGTTTCCAAGCCTGTTGTTAAGAGTGGGGAGGAAACTTCATTAGTTGTTGTAAGATGATGATGAGTACATGTTGTATTATTTTTCAATACAAGGAAGAACTCCCTCAACTAGTGTGGCATGTGTCTCCACGAGACGTTCTCCTATAAGAACTCTCATTCACATAAGTTATCCTTCAACATGAAAAAGTATCAAACTCTCACATGAAGTGGCATACAAGGATCCTCCAACAAAATGTTAAACAAGGATCTCAACATAAAATCATCATCTCAACAAAAATGAAAAAAAGACATGGCATCAATGCATCTTATACCTCCACTTCCGGGGATGTCCTGAAAATGCACGCCTATGTTGAAGAAAATAACCACACATTTTAATTGTTGGTGAAAAATCATGAAATTTGACTGTAAACTTGACCCATTTCTGACTCGGCCAAATTTGGGCTCCGGATGAATATCAAATATTCCTTGAAGGTTATTTTTTTCAGGCTGACTAAGATTCGGCTACCCAGATGAAGAAATTGATCTCATCATCATGTTCCATGCAAAAAAACTAAGAAAAATGAGTATAAAGTTGGCCTGGTTTTGAAACTATCATTTTCGGGCCTCTAGGGAATCTTTCAAATTCCATGCAGATTCTTGCGTCAAGGTTCCACCTTCATGGTTCCTCTATTCAGTGTTTGTATTTTGAAAAATGGTTTATCACATCAGAAAAATTTCTGCACCATCATACTCCTGGTGAAATTCTGGTTAATCTGAGTATAAACTTGACATGAATCTGACACCTTAAAAAATTGGCTCAAGGGAATCTTAAATATTCCTCCAAGATTATTCTGATCATGGTTCCACCTCCTGGAACTATGAACTAGCTCATGGTTCCACTACATATGCATGGTTCCACTCGACCTCTCTCATTCGTTGTTCCACTTGTCCCTCCCATCGAATGGTGAAAATGATTTTATATTAAAAATGATGGGTGGATAAAGGAAGAAAATGCCCATTGGGAAATTGGTTGGCAAGACAATTTGGGTGCTTTTTTTGGAAACAATGTTAATAATGAGAGAGGGATGAATCAATATTAAGGCTAATTTTAACTTTTATGGAAATTTATTTTTCATTCAAACTTTGTAACTATCAATATAACATATAACAACATATCATGTGGCAGCAATATGAAATAAACATACAAGAACACACCATGAGAAACATACACATGAGACACAAGGTTTTATGTGGAAACCCTTTCGAGAAAAAACCACCAAAGCTTGTTCTTTTTATTGACATAAAATAAGAGAAATTACTCTATTACATCAATCTGTTTGCGAGCCACCTCTCACGTGAAGCATGAACTCCCTTTTATTGTTTGCTAGCACCCACTAGTAGGAAACACCAACTCCCTCCTTTTGTAGAAAACTGTTCAACTTACGAGAAGCACCATGTAAAGCACCAAATTCACGGATTCATTACAAGCACAAAATTTCAACTCCTTGGATTTATGCAAGCACTGACTTTCATCTCCTTGGATTTATGCAAGCACCAACTTGTAGGAGGCACCAACTGCCAAGACTTCACAAGCACCCACTAGAGATGGAATCGGCAATTTCCTGTAAGTAGACTCCAACCCTAAATCAATAAGGATCTAATGTTCACTATAATTGACAGCCTCTTTGTTTGTTTCATCTATGTTATTTTCATCCATTTTGGCCCACACAACTCTCTCTGTTCTCAGCCCTCTGAACACCCTTCATCAACTCACTATTATGCTCAACAAAAATCTCTCTATCACAACCCATGTAGCACTCTCTACACTTTGTTCTTCAACTGCACACACTTAGCTCTCAGACCCTTCTCTTCAATAGAATCTCTCGGCCTTTCACACCATAACACTGGATCACTCAACCTTCTTCCCCTTTGCAACAACACAACCTCTTTTAGGGTTGTTTTCCTTTGCTTAGGAACTCTCAAACTTTCTCAGCAGAACATTCTCACTTGGCCTCTCACACAACTGCACACACACACACACAAAGATCTCCACTTAGCTCTCTAGGAAAAATTTTTATTTACCCCACTTTTCTCAACTGTGCTCCTTTGTTTTTTACTTTTGCTACACACTGGTCGATTCTTCCTCTACTTCCCATCACTCTGTCATTCACACTGCCTGAATGTGTACTCTTACATGGCTCTCCATTATTTTGTTGTGTCTGAATTGCCACTGATTCCTCATTAACCAATGAGAATGGGATCCTGAGAATTATCCATACTGAGAATTAGTTTCTCATTCAAACTGCACACTCCAACAAGTGACTATCCTTTCTATAAACAAATATGCTATCCCCAAGGATCTTCATTCTTATTCATGTCTCACAGAGCTTGATTGTACTTCAGGATGGCTTCTCTAAACTTCATTTAATTCAATGAGGTGCATCTCAGCTCATGATAAGCACAACACTCTTCCATGCAGATCGTTGTCCTTGTCTCCTTGACCCAACGATCTCTACAACCTTCATTACTTCTGTGACACCAACCTTCTACACACATTTACTTATATGCCAACCCATTTATCCACATACACTTCTATGCTTGCAGTATCAGAGCTACACACATCGTAACTTTTATTAATACAATGTTACGATATTACAATATTTTGATTTCCTTTTAACCCCTTATTGTTTTTCCTCATATGACCGCTGCCTGTGACTACCGATATAACACTTTGGTGCTAAACCTTTTTTATCTATCCAGGGAGCCTATCATCTTGTGTATTGCTTTGCGCCCTTGGTTTTTTGAGTTCAACGACTAAACACTAAACAACATCAAAAGTTCCATATTTCGTTACTTTTCTCAAATTTAAACTATAATGGAGCTACAAGAACTTCAATCTTTGATATGCTCCATAAAACTTAAGTGCTTGGCCTACTCTATGCCCTTAGTTCTTTTGGGTCCTCACGACCAAGTGCCACTCAACATCAGAACTCCAAAGAATTAGTTCTTTCATAAAAGGCAATTACAAAGAAATTACAAAAATTCCAACCCCCAAAATTTTTCATAGCACTTAGGTAATAAGCCTACTCTACACCCTTGGTTCTTTGGATTCTCATGACCAAACACCAATCAACATCAGATCCCATTTCATCGAAACATTTTCATAAAGAAATTGCACAAGATATACAACCTCTGTGATGACGTCATGATAATGTCATTATTACCATGCGACGTCTCCTTAGTGGTGACACATGTCACCTATATTTGCCCCATTAGGCCACCCAAAATTTTGAAACTTATTGCTATGTGTCCTCCATACTACCACATCATGCTAACATCATCTTCCTTGTTATCTCCTAAGGGTCAATCACCTGTTTCCATGTGTCTTATTGGAGGAGAGAGAAAGGGTCCCTTGGTCATTTGGTTTTGAAATTAAATCCTTTGTAAATATTATTCCATGCAACCCTCGTTGCTTTCAAATAATTCCAATTATTAATAACTTATGAGAGTCTGGTATTTAAAGTTCCGAACCTCCAAGGTTCTCACCTACTCCGATTTATACTACTTTGAGGTTCCGATATGACCAACCTTCCGATATCGAGTTCTGATATCCTGCCTACTCCGACCCTTCTGATATCCAGCATTCCGATGTTCTTCCTGCTAAGGTTCCTACCTTTCTTATATCGAGTTTCAAGAATCGGCTCTCGAGACTCCAATCCTTCGATATTCTGACCTCCCTAAGATATGAGGTTTAGATATTCCATCCTTTTGTGGTCTTGAAGTCTCTGAACTTAGATATTTGGGGTTCCAAAACTCAACCTACTCCTTTAGTTCCAAAATTTTCCCGCTTCTAAGGTCTTCAAGCTCCTTACTTCCACTATTAATAACTTTTTATCCCGATGGCCATTTCTGGACTTCCACATACCATTGGAAATTTTATTCAAAGTATTTTCCAGTGGAGAAGCTCTGATGCAATATTTGAGCCCATTTTCAATATGAAAAGTGGCTTGAAACTCTCTGTCATTATTTTCACCTTGAATCTTCTTCTTGTGCCTAGAGCCTGGACTCCCAACCACCATATTCATCATTTTGTGGCCTCTCCAATAAGCCTACTACTATGGTTATTTTCTACCAGAGACTGCGACAACCATAGGAAATCCTCCTGAGCTTGACACATCAAGCATATCAATGCTAGCTTCTGCTACTATTATAGGTGACCTAGTCGACATTAAAGCCAATATCCGCTAGCACATGCATCCATGTTGATCTGGTTGACATCAATTCCCACACACTTGCTAACTAACAGACAATGCCAACTACCCAATTTTATTTCCCAATGTTATAGCATCATTTTTCACCCTCATGTGATTCATGATTGTCTTTTTGGCCTTGGGCACCCATTCCCACAGACTTGGATAAAAGTTCATAAAAAATAGTGTTTAAAATCCCATACGCGGGTATGCCCAGACTTTTCTGCATGTATACGCGAGTCCATATATAATTTTACGTGTATGCCATTAAAATCATTAAAAAATATATAAAATTCCCTATTTTCAAGGTTGGGTTGATGGTTATTCCAGTAATTCAACCACCCCAGCCCGTGGCCAACTGTTTCCAACTGATTGAAACTACTTTGAGGGAGTATAAAAGCCCCTCATGTGCATGGACTAAGGGAGAGAGAGAAATTATAGATATTATACTTTGTTGGAGCCCCAATTCAAGTCTGATTTCCCGTGCCTCCTGCACTTCCCAGATTTTTACAGGAAACCCTTGTTTCCTAGAGATGTTCATCAGTTTATATGTCATCTCGTGTGCACAAGTCTTGAAAGTATCTTAGCAAGGCAAGGGCGGGAAGGATCCGGACGACGGTCTGTTCGAAGATCGTGGAAGGATTCAGGTGATCTCTCCACCTTACTATCATTGTACATGTTGTTCGTAATAAAGAAGAACCATCTTGTTCCTAAATTCACGTGTTAATATCTGCTTGTATATGTGAAAAGATTATTAATTAAGCATTTATTATTGTTTATATGATGTTTCACATGGATTACACTGACATTTAGGATAAATATATGCTGTACAACTAGATTTTCGTGCACGTTTCTTCTTGGTTTTCAAGTTAAGGAGGAAGAAGGGTTGCTGGGGGTTTGGACCCTGCGGTATCTACATCAAATGTAGGATCGACGGGTGAGTTCTACAATCGATGTTATCTAGTTTTTAGCATACAACTGTGGTTGTGTGAGTCCTTCTTGAATAGCATGCCCTGATCTGTGGAGGTTTTGACCCAACGACCTCTAGGGAGTTATTTCCCGAAACGGAACTGGCGACTCCGCTGGGGATCGCATTCTTGTGATTCCCCTGTTGGGTGGTTTCAGTTGTTTTAAAGGTTTCCAACATTTTTAATCATTATTTCTAGTCTAGTTAGTTTTTTTCTCAGTCAGACTGAAGACCTGGTTCTTTATCCAGGCTTGATCAATTTATTTTTCATTATTTACCTTTCCATACGCGGGTTTGCCTCTACACAGTCGCGTATACACGCAGTTTTTGTTAAAGGAAGTCGCGTATACGCGGGTTTATTTTGACACAGACGCATATGCACGCTTGTTGAAAAGCTGATAAGTAGCGTATGCCTGGGAAAATTTTGAAATTTTTGATTTCTTAAATTTTTAGTCTTGTCTGCCTGTGGAGACCTATTCCTGTAGTGTCCTTATAGTCTCTGGATTGTGTTGATAGTGGTTATTGGCCTTTTTCTCTCTTGTTTGGTTGAAGACTGGCTTATTTGGAAAATCTTGTTTTTTAGTGCTTGCATTTCTGGTTCAAGTACCAAGATCTCTTTCTGGAGATTCTTGGCTGTTCTGCTTTATCAGGACAGAGAGCTTTTGCTCGTATGCTCTTTCCTCACTTTATGTTTTGCTTAGCACTTTAATTTTTGCCTACTTTTCGGTTAGTTTTCTTGATTTCATGTGACTAGGTCTTGTTGCAATTTTTTAAGAGTCATTTTCGGGTCTTTGAAGTTTTTTTTTCTGCAAGATTGTGCTATTCTTTTGGGCTGAGTTATTGAGTTTCTTGTCTTCCTTTTTGCTCGCATAAATCTTGCTACTAGTTGGCACTATAAGATTTGGAGCATTTTGTTGAAGTTCTGCTTGAAATTCAGAGATAGTTTGGCTTGGTAATTAGATAGTCTTCTCGGTCTCTTTGAAGTCTTCTTTTATATAATTCAAAAAGATCAAAAACATTTTGTTTTGCCTTTGCTTTTGTTTTGCATTTTTGTTTTGGTTTCTTTTCATCTTTTGAAGCTTTGTTGAGATTTCTTGCCTTCGGTTTTTGACTTGATTTGGGAAGGGAATTTTCATTGGTTTCTTTCTCTTGTTTCGAGCATATTTTGGTGTCTTTATACTGAGAGTTTCTGATTTTGGGAACTAGCTTTGTGGACAACCAGAAACGTGATAAAACTAAAGGATTCTTTGGAAATTTCTCTTTGCTTTGGTAGTTTTTGCATCTTAGAATTAGCATGCTCTTAGTAATTTGCATTAGGTGCACTTAAGCATTTAGTCTTTTTCATAATTTTTGCGAGTGTGAAGTTTGTTATCTGAAAAGAAAAGAATATAGTCTCATAGAACCCATATAGAAATTTCTTTTCATTGAAAGGAAATTACTGCATTTGCATGTAGTTTGGTTTTCATTAATTTCTTTTCTGCGTCATAAAACAGCATGAGTTTCATTTCCATATCCCCTTGACTTAATATAATAGCCAACTAAAATAAGCGCAATAATTTAAAAACAACTAGCAAATTTTTTTATTAAGTGTCATACACCAACTAGCTAGGTTGTAGGGCCTTGGATTAGGTGAGTGGAGAGTTAAATCTCCAAGGCTGCTCAAACTAAAACATAGAAGTTTATTAATTGAGCGAAATCCAACTCTGTTAGGTGGACATGGAAATATCTCCTCCAGAGAGTCAAGCGCGAGGGGAAGTGAAGGCCGAGAAGAGAGATACCCCCTCTTTGATTTGTTGGATCTTGCCTCAAGACCGTTCCTCCCGGCTTTTGACACGGATTGGTGCCCATAGTTGCCATTCCTAGGTTCCACACAGGTGACTGCGGGGGGGAATACCCGTGGTACCTGAGGCAGACATCGTATCACTTCTAGCAGTACTTTTGGAGGGTGCCTCGGCGAAGCTTGGGTACTTGCACCGGCAAAGGCTGTTGTTAGGAGGTCGGCGTAACTGTTTCTGTTACCTTTTCTAGTAGGCCTGGGCTGTAATTATCCCAGACTACTTTCGAGAGGTCCTATTTTTCACTTTCTCGTATTTTGGTGTCCGGTCCTAATCACTCGGAGCGGAAATACCTGAAAGCTGCTTGTTTGGGTTGTATCTTAGGGATTTTTTGTAGTGAGTGCTCTTTTCTCCTAGCTTGCCTAGCTTTATAATTTTTTGAGTCTAATTAAATCTATTAAGGTGGCTGATCAAGCGCCTCGTCGATCGAGGAGAGTTCGGGGGTTATCTCCCGAAACTGTTGAGCCTTCTTCAAGAATGTGTAGGAGTAACATAGCAGGTGAATATCACCCTGTGATATCTGACGCAGTGGAGAGAGATCCTCCACAAGGGCTTGAAGGTTTCGTAGTTGGTTCAGGTGTTGAGAGGAGCGTTCCACTCATCTCGAGAGTCTTGTTTCCGGGAGAATTAGGAATAAAAGTAGAGGAAGCACCTGAGTCTCCTCAGTCACTTCCATCTCCTCTTCCTCCTGATTATCCGTTTGTTGTTGAGTAAATCGTGCCTGAGTCAGAGAGACCAAAAAGTCCTCCTTTTTATTCATACCTTTCGGTGGCCATGACTAGGAATGGAGCTTCGGCTGTGAGTGCTGCAGGCATTCAGACTCCTGCTTCAGTTGAAGGAGGAGGCACTATTGCTATATCTTCGATTGCTTCTAGTACTACTGTGTTTGGCTCTGGTTTCACCCAAGCACATGCTTCTCAATATAGTCCCTTTTGTTTTGGAATTCCCACTAGTGGGATTCCTTCGTTTTCCTTTTCCACTGCTGCAACTGCGTCTGCACCCATGTCTTCTATGGCTAGTGGGTCAACTTCTTTTCAAGGGTTCCCCTTCGGAACTGGGCATATTCCTAGTTTGAATCCTTCTTTAGGGTCTTTTCCTTTTACTTCTCAGACTCAGAGTTTTAACCCTTGTTCTGGAGGTCAGAGTTCGACTACCTTTACAGGTTGGAACCCTGTATTTACAATAGTGGGGGCAGGGAATCAGTTTTACGTTGGTCAACAAGGGAATGTTTCTTTCCCTTCATCAAGTGCTTATCAGACTTTTTCCCCCCTTTCCAATGCTTGGAACCCCTATCAAGAGCTTTCCTCTTCATTCATTACTTCGAGGGGGTGAACTGGTCCGATCTTTGGTAACTCTACGTTGGGAGGGGGTCCTTCTCCAAATGTTGGGTCCTTTGGCCCAACCATTTCTACGAGTTTTTTTTGGCAACCTGGTGCCTCATCAAATCTAGGGTACTCTTTTCAGAATGTTGGGAATTCATCCCATCAAGGATGGAATCCTCAGGCTCCGCCTCGTTTACCTTTTCTGGCAACGTTGAACTTGCCAGATTTGTCGAAATTGATGAATGATCTGATCCGATATAGTCTGGGGTGGCCTCTGGTTCCTACCAAACTACCTTCAGACATTCCAAAGTTTGAAGGCAAGAATGGAGAATACCCGACTGATCATATCACCACCTTCCATTTATGGTGTTCATCTAACTCCTTGATCGAGGATTCGATTAGGTTGAGATTGTTTCAACGCACCTTAACTGGAAATGCTGCCAAGTGGTATAATGAGTTAACTGGGTGCAATTTTGCTACTTTTGGAGATCTGGCTACGAAATTTCTAAATCATTTCCAGTTGCCTATCCGTTATGATGCCGAGACTAAACTCCTAGCTAATTTTAAGCAGGACGGTGCAACCCACATTTCTGATCATATTCAGGAATGGCGAAGAAGGAAGAGGCTTATTAAAGCTCATATTCCGGGAGAATTTCTTTTGGAATGGTTTTTGAAATCCTTGCAGTTAGATATTTCTAAGGATGTATCCCTCTCAGGGGTATTTTCTGAGGAGCAGGCTATGTTCAGGGCCCAACAGCTTGAATTGATATTTTCTCAGTCTGGTGTCCTTCACAAATATTTTCCTAATGCTCCTCGCTCCAAATTAGACTTGTCCAAGACTAAACCCGGTCCTCATGGTGATGGACTTATTGGGTTGATCAATAGTGGTGCAGCTAACCTGCTTAGTCAATTGCAGCATTTGTCTATAAAATCTGCTTCTTCTGGTCAGGCTGTGCCTGTTGAGTCATCTCCTTCTCAATCGTTGTCAATAAATGTCGTTCAGACTTCCGACCCTAAAGGAAATCAACAATCTGAAGGGAAGAAGAAAGGACAGAACAATAATAAGAAAAAGGACAAGAATGGGAAGGGTAATGCAAATAAATCCAACGAGCATGTTGGTGAGGGTCCAAAGGATAAAAAGAAAGTGAAGTTTCCATGCAAGTTATGTGCTGGAGACCATCTTACTCACCTTTGCCCTAAAATTCAGGATGCGCAACGCTTGTTAGCTCAGCAGGGTTCTTCTAGTTCCCAGGCTGTGTTGACAAACCCTTTTCCCCAAGGGCAATAGCTAGTTGTTGGTGCGAATCAAAATTCTGGGGCTTCCTCTGGGGGCACCTAGGAAGGGGAAACTCTGTCAAACATATACATGATGAGTGCTCACGCGGATATCGCCATGAGATCCCGTGATTATGGCGAAGATGAGTCTTCGAAAGCCAAGGGTGCTCCCGATGCTACTGAGCCGCTTCACATCACGAAGCCTACTGTTGAGCCTATACCTCGGATGCCCAAAGCATCTAATAAGCATACGAAGATTAATCCAAATGCTAGGGCTACCCAGAACTACTCTATTGTAGAATATTTGGCGCAGAGTCCTTGTGCCATGTCGGCTCTTGAGGTGCTCCAGTCTTGCCTGGCTCTGCTCACTGCTATTGGGGCTGTCGATCCAAAGAACTGTCTTATGATTACATTCGATATGTCTAATTTTAAAAAGAGACTCCCCCATCATATGGCTTTCCATATCAAATCGTCATTCCGGAAATTCAATATCTTTCGGACGTTCGTTGATGAGGGTTCTTCCACATGCGTGATGTCTCTCGCATGTTGGAAGGGAATTGGATCTCCCGCAGCTGTTCCATCTGCTACTCTTCTGAATGCGTTTGATGGTCATTCTCACAGACCCCATGGTATTGTCCTAGCTTTTCCCATCTGTGCTGGGGGAAAAACTGTAAATATAGAGGTTGAGATAGTTGATGCAAGCTTGGACTACAACCTTCTGTTGGGGCGAAACTAGATTTATGAGATGGATGCCATTGCATCCTCATTATTTCGGATTATTTGTTTCCCTCACGAAGGGAGGATTATTACAGTGGATCAACTGGACTGTTCTCCTGTAGACCCGAATGCATCTACTGACTCAACTATTCCAAAGTTGGATAATACCAAGTCGCCTGTTGAGAATTTAGGGGTTGGAATGTATTCTTCTTTGATGGGTACTTTTGATATTCCACCTCCTACCGTTCATATAAATTCAATTTCATCCTCCAGGGCTCCTCTTCGAAGAGAGTTCTTCAAAACTCATTATTTTTTGGATCCTTGGACCTTTCCTTCCCCTACCTCCACATTAGCGGAAGGTCAAGTGGGTGGAATGGCATTTCTGATGTCTACAGCTGAGATTGCTTATCAATATATTGTTGACTCTGCAGAGTCCATTCCAGCTCCTCTTTCTCCGGATGAGTTGGATGGCGATGTGGCTCCGGCTTGGACACTTAGTTCTTCTTCTGCCCAGGATTGCCTTGATACCACTCTTCCATTTGAAGAGGCCATCCTGGAAGCTATGACTGGTATCGATAGACTGTGGGATGATTTGCATCATCGGTCTTACTTTTTACTTGATTTGAGCGAATTTGAATCAAGTTTTCCAAGTCCTTTGTCTCCTGGTCCTGTTCGCCCAGTCCTGAACCCTTTAGCACCAACACAGGTATATGCTGAAGGGAACGTGGCTGTGATTTCTCCAACTATCCCGGTGAACATTTCCAGGGATCCCAATGTTATAGAGAATGTCTTCATCGAAGCTGAATTTTCCCCTGAAGAGATTCAAATTTACACCGATCTCTTTAAAGAGTTTAGGGATGTATTCCCTTGGTCTTATGAGGAAATGCCTGGTATAGATCCATCTATTGTCTAGCATGAGATCAAGACTTACAAAAATGCTAAGCCTGTGAGGAAAAAACCTCGTCCGGTCAATCCTAGGAAGGCTGCAGCTATCAAAGCCGAGGTAGAGAAGCTGCTTAAGGCAGGATTTATTTTCCCTGTTCCTTTGAAAGAGTGGGTTTCGAACCCTGTTCCCGTAGATAAAAAACAAGGAACAATTCAAGTTTGCATTGATTTGAGAGACCTTAATAAAGCATGTCCAAAACATAATCACCCCACACCATTTATAGATCATATTATCGATGAGTGTGCTGGGAATGAGATTTTCTCCTTCATGGATGGTTTCTCTGGATATAATCAAATTACTATCTGTCCTGAAGATCAGCATAAGACTGCTTTTATTTGTCCCTGGGGTACTTTTGCTTTCAAGAAAATGCCTTTTGGTCTTAAAAATGCTGGGGCTACATTTCAGCGGGCCATGTCATATGCCTTCCACGACATCAAACATATTATCGAGGCGTATTTGGATGATTTAGCTGCTCGCTCTTGAAAGAGAATTGATCATCCTGCTCACCTCTGTCAAGTATTTGAACGATGTCGTTTCTACAAGATTAGGTTGAATCCGAACCAATGTGTTTTCACGGTTACATCCGGTCGGTTATTGGGATTTATAGTGTCTAGGGAAGGGATTAGGGTAGATCCCTTCAAGGTTGAGGCAATACTTCGGTTGCCTCCCCCGTATATTCGTCAACTTCAAAGTCTACAAGGAAAGGCTAATTTTCTTTGGAGATTTATCGTAAATTATGCTGAAGTTACCAAAGGATTTATGAGATTGTTGAAGAAGGGAGTTCCATTCTTTTGGGATGACTTCGCTCAACGCTCATTCGATGCTTTGAAAAAAGCATTGACCTCTGCTCCTTTATTGAGTCCACCTGATTATAGTAGGGATTTCCTTTTGTATCTTGCAGCAGCAGAGTCTACCATTGGTATGGTTCTGGTTCAGGAGGACGATGCTCTGGCAGAGCATGTTATATACTATCTTAGTCAAGGCTTGGTAGGATCTGAACTCCGGTATACTCCGATAGAGAAGCTAGCTTTAGCAGCTATTCATGCTGTGCAGCGACTCAGGCATTACATTCTTCTACGAAAAACTTATGTTTTGGCAGCAGCCAATCCATTTCAGTTTGTTCTCAGTAGGCGAGTGATTGGGGGAAAATACAATAGATGGATTTTTATTTTGCAAGAATTTGATCTTGAGTTTATGTGTGCCAAGTCCAAGAAATCATTAGTTTTCGCGGAATTAATCTCTGAGTTGCCCTGTGGAGAAGAGATAGTCTATGATGAATCCTTCCTAGATGAACATTTGTATCTTATCTCTCCAAAGGATCCTTGGTATGGAGATATCATTGTGTATCTTCAGACTGCGAAGTTTCCCTCTACTTTTTCGAAAGATGAGCGCCGTAAGTTGCATCACTTGGCTAAAAATTACTTGATTATTGGTGATGCTTTATACTGTCGAGGGGTTGATTCAATCCTGAGACGTTGCTTAACTCTCGAAGAAGCTGAGGCTGTGCTGAATGATTGCCACAGTGGAGCTTGTGGTGATCATTTATCTGGGCTTGCTACAGCCCAAAAAATCTTGCGTGCTGGATACTTTTGGCCTTCGATTTTCAAATATTGTATGGAGTCGGTCAAAAAGTGTCATCCGTGTCAAGTTTATACTCGAAAAATGCGCGCTCATCCAGCTCCGCTTTTTCCAGTCATTACTGTCGGTCCCTTTACAAAGTGAGGTATTGATTATACTACTTGTAACCCGCCTTCGGCTAAAGGTCACAAGTACATTATTGTAGCAGTAGACTACTTTACGAAGTGGGTCGAGGCTATGCCTACTTTTTGGAATGATGGTGAGACTGCAGCTCTTTTTCTTTTCAACCAGGTTATTGCTCGTTTTGGTATTCCTAGAGAGATTGTCACTGATCATGGCAGTCATTTTCAGAATAGCATGATGGCTGAGTTGGCTCTAAAATTAGGTTTCCGGCAAGAGCATTCATCTCCGTATTATCCTCAGGCCAATGGGAAAGTGGAAGCCGTGAACAAATCCTTGAAGACTATTCTTCAAAGGATGATTAATAAAGCTCGACCCAACTGGCATATCATGCTGTATCTTGCACTTTGGGCATACAGGACGTCAGTGAAAACTGCAACTGGCTTTACTCCGTTTCAACTAGTTTACGGGCTGGAATTCGTATTTCCCATTGAATGTGAGATTCCTTCTCTTAAGTTAGTCGTTGAGCTTCTTCCTGACACTTCTAGTCTTGAAGAACGCCTCCTTCATTTGGAACATCTTGATGAGCAGCGTCGAGATGCCGCCACGATGAATGAGGCACATAAGAAACGAGTCAAAGTTCAGTACGATAAGGCGGTCAAACCCAGGGTTTTCTCGAAAGGCGACCTTGTTTTGGTCTATGCCCAAGAGAAGGATGCCCTGGGGGCAGGAAAATTTAAGTCTATGTGGTATGGCCCCTTCATTGTTAAAAAATTCCTTAAAAAAGGAGCATATACCTTGGTTGATTTTGAAGGAAATGAGTTGTCGGAGCCTAGAAATGGGCTCTATTTGAAAAAGTATTATGCCTAGGCTTCGGCCTGGCATTTTTCTTCTGTGTATAGTAGTTTTTTTTTGTACATATCTGGTTTTTTGTTCTTTGATGTGATGGTGATGTTTTTGATCTGCTTTGGCAGGTTGTGTCGAATGTCATGAGTCATTATGGGTTCGCCGATGGTGCTAGTAGACACACCCGGAACTTGGCTTCCGCGGCTTGGGTGCTTCATCATCCATCCGGTCAGCTGTTAGTATCAAGAGGAGTCTGCATTGGTCCTGCTTCCAATAATATAGTAGAATACACTGCAGTTATTTATCTACTCTCGGAGGCAATATCTTTGGGTGTTGATTCGTTAGTAGTTTTCTTGGACTCCCAGCTGGTGGTGTCACAGTTAAACAATACTTATTGGGTTCGAGATCCATTTTTACTCCGGTTGTATTTGAGGGTACGTTTGTTACAAATATCATTTCAATTTTTAACATTCATTCATATTCCTCGAGCAGACAATTGGATGGTAGACTCATTAGCTAATCAAGCAATTGATTGGCATATTAATCATTCAATACATTAAAATTTAATCATAAAAAACATCATACATTTTTATACATTTGTTACATCACATCATAAATCATTGTATATATATCATCAGAGTGTTCAAAAAACTATACAAAATTTGGATCCATAAGTCATACAAAAAATTAGGGCTTATGCCCGATCATGTTCAGTATCAAAAAATATACAGTCATCCGGTAATCATATCTATCTACTCCTGTGGGCCCTGCCCAAAATTCGTGTTCCTATAGAACACGACTGCAGTAGCGACTCGGTGGAATAACCGCACCCAGTCACGTGGTACTCCCACCACCCGTCTCTGGATGGCCTCAGGCAGATCTTCCACTGCAGCCATAGGTACTTGGTGAGTTAACCCCTCCAATTTCCTCTGTACAACATGGAGGGTCCTGTCTGGGTCTACTGTATCCGCCTCGCCTCTGCGGCGCTTATGTCATGGGTAACCCTCCGGACGAACTGGTCCAACATCTGTATCATGGTCATTATAATATTGTAAGTCATTTTGGAATCTAATCAAAAAACATGTTTTTACATTTTTTCATATATATTGAAAAAATCCAAAAAATCACATAAGTTAAAAAATTGCAATTTTACCAATTGTGCCCTGTTAGCCTCCTATATCAATAGGTTTCATCTTTCATGATTGTCTTGATGGAAGTATGGAATATGTTCAAACCTTCTTACTTGAGCAAAGGTGTTCCATATTCTTGAAAACCAAAAAAATCAAAAAATTTAAAAAATGTAAAGAGGGTATACCCTAAAAGAAAGATCAAAGGGTAAAAAGAATAAAAATGGTCAAAAAAGAGAAAGAAATGAACCCCAAGCAAAAAATAGACCAAGGAAAGTGTGCGAATCCAAATGCCACTGCTTTTTACTCTGTTATAATAAATCAATTGTGTGCAGCTTGTGAAATTTTTGCCGCAATTCATGAATAAGTCAAACTGTTTAAACTTGGCTTAGTCATATTTCAATTTCATGTTATAGATTAGAGAATAAATATCTAGCCAAACAGTTTAATCTTGGCAGATAAGTAGATAGGTAGAGTAAATAAAAGGTGCTCAACAGCTTAATCTGAGCCTTTGGATGTAATAAGGGTAGAAATAGATAGATCTATCATGTAAAAAGGAAAAAGATTGATCAGGGTTTGCAAGTCTAAATGCACCCTAATAAAGAAGAGAAAATGGTAGTGTTAAGTAGATAGGGTAGGTAGATGGTGCTGCAAAGTGTTATCGGATGAATGGTGCTGCTACATGTTGGTTAATCATTTACTTTCATCACAAGTACTAAAGCAGGAAATACACTGGAAAATCACAGCAAGCAAAGTCAAATTCATTAACCTCCCTCATCATTTTTCCCCCTCAAGAGTTTTACTAATTTCCCCAAAAGTACTAAGGTAATTTGAGATCAAAGGGCCTCAAGGCATTTCCTTGACTTCTGGAGGGACCGGACCCTCGGCCTAATGATCAAAAAAGACCTAAGCACTTGAAATAATTCATCATTGTTATCTTCCATCTTTAACTTTTTCCTAAGTAAAATCCTATTTTACTTAGGAAACTGATGCAAAATTCCATAAAAATTCCTCAAAATAATTTGTTATTCTAAGATTAAGTGTTGAAGATAAAATGTTGCAATTTACTTCATAAGTTATCACTTTCTTAGATGTACAAAGATGTTTTGATTTTCCTTGTCCTTTACCATATTAACATTTAATTCTACTATATTAAATCCCTAGTGAAATCCCTTTTCCTAAGTATATAACTCCCTTTTCTATAAATATCCCCAAAACCCATTTATTATAATGTTTACCAAAGTATATATTCCCGCACATTAAAAATAAACACCCCACTTTATAAGCCCTTTGGTTAAAACTATAGCATTATACATAAATCCCGCCCCTATGATGAATAAATTGTATTAATTCATTCATCATATAATAAAAATATATACAAAAACTTTAGACATACTATAAGTATGTTTAATACCAAAACATATCAATAAACTTTGCGAAAAGTTTTGTGCCACCGTGGTCCGTCCACGTGGCATTCCACCTGGCCAAGTCCGCCGCAACCCATTTCATTATATACCTGGGATTAATTAGTCATTCGGACTAATTAACAACCTTCTCCGCCTATTAACATTTCCCCGGGGTGATTAGATTTCGCATTAAAACCTTTTAAAAAGCCCGACGGGCCCACCTTTGAAATCGCCGCATGTTCCCCGTCCCTTCAGCCGTTGGATCGCCCATCCATTGATCAACGGTGATCGTTAATCCCACTGCCCATCCCTTGCCAGCATGTTAACCAGCGGGGGATGGGCGGTTTCTGAAAAGTCAGACTTCCACGTGGCAGGCGTCCTGTGGAATCGCTGCCCTCGCGACTTTTACCACCCTCGTCCATAAGCGGTGCGGGCTCACCGCTTACCACTTACCGCATACCGCCGGCCCCACTTCCCTACGTCATCCAGTACCACCATGACGTCATCACCTCGAAAAAACAAAAAGCCTTTTAACTTGTAAATAAACCATTTTTTCGTGTTTTTTAGTCATTTTCACTATTCAGAGAAGAACGTTGCTCCCGCTGCGATTTTCGAAATTTCTGCTGTAATTAACCATTTTCGCCCCAAAATTCTGCTACGCCCGTGTTGAAGACGTCCCCGCCATTGCTCATTACCTGTTAAAGAACAAGTTTCCGTCTAAAATACAGGTATTTATCATTTTACGCCCCGACTGCAAGTCAAGCTTAGTTTCCTTTGTTTTTTCTCTGAAAAAGTAGTTAAAAAGCATCGTTGAGCCCTCCCTGAAGATTTTAAACCTGTGAATTTGCTTCCCAAACCTGCGAATTGTTTCAATTTCCTCCATTTTTAGAAATCCCGTCCGGTCTGTAAGTAAAACGAAAACCTCCATTTTGAATCCACAAGAACCAAAATGGAGGTCCCGACAGCTCTAAATATCACTCCATTGAATGCTCCTCATCGGGAATTGGACTATCTACCTCTGATAGATGAAGATTTCCAAATAAAAGACCTTAGTTTCGATGAAAGTCCCCGATTGAGCTTCTGTCGCTGCAGAGACGAATTCTCAAAAGGGCAAGACCTTATAGGGTTATGGGAATCCAATCTCCCAAGGTATCTTATTCCTTCAGTCCACATTTTCCCTGAAATCATTCATTACTGTCATGCAAACTATGATCCTGCACAGAGAGCTGTCTTAACTCCTGATCAAAGTGTTCTATTTCCTATCACACCTCAGGCTATCAATGATATGTTACACTTTGAGCCAGAACAAGAATTAGCACCATTATCCATGGAGGGATTGATTGAGAAAACCAGACAATTAACCCCAGAGAAATTAAAATCAATGTGTCAGTATTTCATGCTACCTGAGCATCAGCCAAAAGGGGCTCCCCCCTATGGTTTTTACTATTTCAATACATTGGGAAGGCTAGTTGTTAACATAATATCCTTTGTCCTAGGATTCAATACCAGTGAGTATGTAGACGAGATAAATTTGGCTTTGCTATCCATCTTTACCCCTGGGCAGCCTCCTGAGATTAAGTATGATTATGCTTCCTTCATTGCCAACAAAATCCATGATCAATTCTTAAAGCTAGATACTGAAAAAGTTTTCAAGTACTCCTCAGTTATCTATCATCTCATGATCTATTATCAGTCAGACAGGTTCCCCTTCCCTGTTCAGAAACTTGATGCTAAGGGTAATCCCAGGTCTGTCATTTTTTGGACCCCCATCATTCATTTTTCCTCTGATTCTCCCTACTCCTATTCAGAATTCATTGATCAGTTTGTACAACCTGCCACAACTCTGTTAACAGGAATTTCTCCCCCCAGACTCAGTACTGAAATTAGAAAGACCTTGCAATTATCAAAGAGTTATAAAGTTGGGGATTGGTAATTGTACCAAAACCATACAGTCATCAGGATTTATGGATGTGAATTACGTCCATTCAAGTTACCCAGATATGTACCAATGAGAATTTTTGCTTTGGAATACTTTAGACAGATGAATAATTCAGATGTGATTCATTTCTGCAATGTAAAGAAGAAAGCACAGTTAAGGATCAAAAGCCAGTTAGGTCCTTTCATTTGCAATTCTAGGGAAGCTGAGAGAGAAGCATAACTTTTATTAGAGAGAAAGTTCCAGACATCTTTCCGTTGGGTCCCTTATGACCCCTTTGGTTTCATTTGTGAAAAAAGATTAAAGAATAAGTCATCTCCCTATATACACCACAAAATTCCTGGTTTAGAACAATATGCAAATCAAGATGAATGGGTTGAAGAAACTCTTGTTGAAGAGGAAAGTGGAGCTGACAAATTGAATAAACTTATGAAAGATGTTGAGAAGAATTTTGACCTAGAAACATATGATCAAATGCAGGTACCCTACATTGGCACATCTTCAGCAACCACTCTACAGCAAGCGTTACAGGAAAACAGTCCATCAGTAGCAGCAGAACCCAAGGGTAAAGAAAAAGAACCTGTAGTTCAGGTTATTGAAACCTTGGTCATGGCAGAAAAACCACAGAGTTCCAAAACACCAAAACCATCTCAGGCTTCTCCCACACCAGCAAAGCAAATCCAAGTTCCAGAGATGCAAACTCCACTGAATGTGGAAATAGGGAAAAAGAGGCTAGCTCCAGATACCACACCTTCAAGAGGAGCCCCACAAGTTTATCAAGCTAAAAAACACAAGTCTGATCCACCTCCAGATGTAGAAATTATAGATGAAGTATTTGATGATGGTAGGGAAGATAGTCAGCAAACAGTCATAGCAAGTGAAACAAACATGAACCAGAAAGGGATACAAAAGCAATTAAGCACTGAAGTATCTTCTTTCAGACCGCCAAAGACAGATACTGGAGACATTAAAAGAACCTTCATTAATATCAAAACAAAGAATGATCCATTAAAAATGAAGGTATACGATCAGTATATGAAGATGGCTCCTCATAATCAGCAAAGGCTGATGTCTGCATTTGATCTTTCACAAGGTAAAATGCTAATGAGCCACTTCAAAGCAAAGGTGCCAAAGCCAACTTCAACAACAGATTACATCAGATCAAATTTTGAAGTTTTAGCAAAAGATATCCATCCCCTGGATCAGATAGAGCTTCATAGACAAATGAAAATGTGGTTTTATGCCTACCTCACCAACAAAGCTACATGTGCCTTTTGACTGCAAGACCTTTTGAATAATACTACACGTGGATAATAGATCTGGTTTGGAGAGGGCCTCCTCACAGGCCAAGGACAATAGAATAAAGTCGCTATAAGAGATCATCATTGGTTTGGGTCACAATCCCAAAGACATTAAAGGTATTGAGGCATTGGTAAAAAAGAAAGAGGATGATATAGCTGCACTCAGAAAACAACTGAAACTACCAGCCTCGAGGCACCCTCAGACACAGGAAGTTATAAAAGGAAATTCATAGGAAGAAATGATGGAGTTGCTCTTGAATATGACAGAGCGACTAAATGAAACAGAGAAAGAGTTGGAAAAAGCATTGCAGGAACAGGAAATTATCAAGCAGACTTCAACAACAGGACAGCAGGAACCACCATCTCAGGTGAACATTTCTAATTTGAATTCTGAGGATTTAGTTAAACAGATGGAGAGTTTGCAGCTAAAGGTCACAGAGCTCCAAGAAACAAAATTGCAATTAACAAAATTGGAGGAAAAATATGACACATCCAAAAAGACAGCTGCTGACAACCTCAGGGAAATAAAAATATTGGAAAAATTGGTTGAGGCTTTTCAAAAAGATCTTTCACTGGAAAAGCCTCTGAACGAAATAAATGATATTCTTTGGTGCAACATCATTGAATTAATAAGAGATATTTGGCCCTCCATTCAAGCTATTTTTGAGCAAAATGAGTTAGTCAAGATAGCACAAGAAGAAATAAATAAAACCAGACATGAGTTAAGAGGCAGGCCTGAGCAGGCCCAGCAGCTCATTCAATTTTTGAATTCCAGAACAAAACAACAGCTTGCATTGTTAGGAATTGATGATAGGACAGGTGCAGTTTTGGAAGCAAAGAGAGTTTTCACCAAGAGGACTTTCATGCAAAATCTAGAAAGAAAGTGTACAGACATTTTGGTTGATATCAACGTTTTCAGAGAGAAGTTTCAAGCTTTGCTGGACAGTGGATTGCCGAGTCCCATGCTCACAGAGGATCAAATAGTAGACTTAGAAACCTATGAGAAAAGAATAAAAGCTCATGCTAAAAATACAGCTGTAGGTTCTACTAGCTCATCAGAACCTGCATTACCAACTGGGAAAAGTATTTATGAGAAAGTGAGGAATCTATTTCATCTGGAGCATGAAATAAAGTATTTATTTCCAAACAAGCCCACTTTTTATAAACTTACTGAAGCAGATGAAACTTTAAGGAAACTCAGAAGAACTATGATACCAGATGATCAATGGTGGAAGGAAATGCTGGAAGTTCTGTAACAGTTGTTTTCAGGATGAGATTTTACCTTTACTATCAAGTAAATGGTAAAAACAGAAAGACAGATGAAAGAGTATCAGATGAAAGGTTAAAGAGTATCCGTGAGAAGAAAGAGTATTCAACAAGTCAAAGAAATACGCAAGGGACAGCAGAGAGTCCTATTTTAAGCACTTATCTCTAGCACGTCCATGAAGAAAGGAACAACACATCAGCCGTTACCCATTATTCTATTTTCGAGACAATTTGTCTCTTGTTTGTTTGTAAATATGCTTTAAGTCAGCCTAGATTATTGGCTAAGTTAGTGTAAGATTGTTTTAGATTATTTTATGTATAAATAAACCCTCAAAGAGAGTATTGAGGGTGGATTCTATTACTCTGTTGTAACATTGAGGTTTTCGGAATAAAAAGCTTTTGGACAAATTTACTTGTGGCTTACTGGATGACGTTTTGAAGCACTGGACTTGTTGCAGGATTCATGTGTTGGACTACAGTTCAATAAGTTTTCCAACCCTTGTGTTTGAATTTTATATTAGTTTATACTATCATCATATCCGTTTCTAAATAATTCACATAAAGGATTAAAACAGAATTTGCTTAATTGTACTCTGTTTTCAAATGTGATTATTTTTAATGTTTTCTTCTGGATTAGTTATAAGCATGAATTCTTAATTGCTCATGTTTTGCTGATTTAAACCTTGTTGATTACTGTAACAAAGAACCCTTCATTGCTCTTTGCTTGTAGTCATTTCTCTTCTTTCTCTTAAACATGGTGTAAGATTCTTAGTTGCCTTTCATCCCTTCAAGATCATCCCATCCACTTTAAATTTTAAGGATTGTTCTCTGTCTAGCTATCTTGCCCTGTAATACCATCTTGTGCGTAGAATAGAAATCCAGTAAAGCCATCCTTTGACTCCATAGCCCAATGGACTGAAAACCCTCAACCTTGCCCTTAGTTTGTGGATTCCACCATTTTCCCAAAACAAACTTTGAAACTATAACTAGCCTAAAACCTTTTAAGAACAAAGATAAATCATAAAGAGAGAGCCCTCTCTGGATGCAGATTGGCTAGATTCTGCATCTAAAAGGTTGGTTTGTGGTTACCTCGGGTATACTTTCCTCTTACACAACTTCTAGGAAAACCTGAGTGATAACACTTTGCAAGGTGAATGGTACTTTGGTTGTCATTGTATAACATGCCCATCTCATGCTTCTCACCCAATTCATCCATAAACCTTTGTAACCAAATCATTTTTTTACTAGCCTCTGTAGCAGCAACATACTCTGTCTCTGTTGTTGAAAGTGCAACAACACTTTGGATTTTTGAAACCCAACTAACAGTTGTTCCAACTATAGTAAATACAATGTACATACCTTATAGTGATCCTCGTGTTATATCTATCACCTGCCATATCTGCATCAACATATCCCTATAGCGAAATGTTTGAACCACCAAAGCATAATTCTTGATTTGTGGTACCTCTCAAATATCTAAGAATCCATTTCACTGCCATCCAATGTTCTTTTCCTGGATTGTTCATGTACCTACTTACAACTCCCACTGCATGTGCAATATCAGGCCTTGTGCAGACCATTGCATACATTGAGCTTCCAACTGCTGATGCATATGGAAATTTAGACATATAATCCATTTCTTCTTGGGTTTTCATTCTGCGTATTAAACCTTTTCACACCTTTTGTATGTATTCATTCTGAGACAATGTTAATTTGCAATTTTTCCTATCTCTAGTTATTCTCATACCAAGGATTTGTTTTGCAGCTCCCAAATCTTTCATTGCAAATGAATTTGCCAATTTTATTTTGAGCACATTTATTTTCTGCATGTTAGACCCTACAACAAGCATGTCATCTACATACGATAACAATATAATATAGCTTCCATCATTTTTCATTTTCAGATAAACATAATGATCAGAGTGACATCTAGTATAACCTTGTTCAGACATAAACCTGTCAAATTTTAGATACCACTGCCTTGGAGCTTGTTTTAAGCCATACAAGCTCTTATTTAACCTGCACACTAATTTTTCTTTCCCTTTGACCTCATATCCTTGTGGTTGCGACATATAGATCTCTTTCTCCAAATCTCCATGGAGAAATGATGTCTTTACATCTAACTATTCAAGATGCAAATATTTTGTTGCTACAAGACTTAAAATAGTTCTTATTGATGTCATCTTAACAACAGGATAAAATATTTCATCAAAATAAATACCTTTCTTCTGTGCAAACCCCTTCACCAAAATTCTAGCTTTGTACCTCTGTTTTCCTCCATCTTCTTCCTTCAGCCTGTAAATCCATTTATTCTGCAATGTTTTTTTGCCTGCAAGAAACTTGCTAAGTCCCAAGTCTGGTTATGTATTAAGGAGTCCATCTCTTCTTTCATGGCTAGCTCCCACTTCTTCCTGATTTCAACCTGCATTGCTTCTTCATAACATTCAGGTTCACCAGAATCAGTCAACAATAAATAATATAATGAAGGAGAGTATCCTTCAAGGGTTCTACTTATCCTAGTAGACCTTCTAACACCACTTTCAGGTGTTTGAGGTGCCTGTTGTTGTTGTGGTGGTTGTTGTTGTTGTGGTTGTTGATTATTATTATTTTCAGGCACCTTTACTTTTTGTGTGATCTCATCAAGAACTGTGTATTATTTGTTTTCTTTTTCCTGTTTCTTTTCCTGCAACTAGTCCTTATACAAGACCTTTTCATTGAATATTACATATCTGCTCCAAATTTTTTTGTGATTTTCATAATAATATAAGAGATAACTAAAATCATTACCACCATATCCAATAAAGATACATTTCTTTGATTTTGCCTCAAGCTTTGTTCTATTTTCTTTATTAATATGGACAAAGGCCTCACAACCAAAAGGCTTTAAAAAAGAGTAGTTTACCTTTTTAACGGTCCATGCCTCCTCTGGAATACCACCATCCAAGGAACTTGAAGGCCCTTTGTTTATTAGATAAACAACAGTACCTATAGCATATTCCCAAAATTGTAATGGCAATCATGCATGCAATCTCATGCACCTTGCATGCTCCATGATTGTTTTGTTCATCCTTTCTGACACACCATTTTCTTGCAGTGTTCTTGGAATTGTCTTCTCTCTGCAAATTCCATGCTCTGAACAATACCTATCAAACTCTTTGCCGCAATATTCACCTCCATTGTCTGATCTCGGACACTTCAACTTATTTCATGTCTCAATCTCAACCAAAGCTTTCCATTTCTTGAAAGTATCAAATACATCAGATTTATTCTTAATACAATAAATCCAAGTTTTTCTATTTGCATCATAAATAAAAGTAACATAATAACGAGAGCCACCGAGAGATGATACCTGAGCAGCTCCCCATACATCTGTATGCACAAGCTCTAATTTTTCTCTCTTCTTTTCTTTCCCAACTCTGAGAAATTTGTCTCTCTTCTGTTTTCCATAAATACAATTCTCACATAAATCCAAATCAATATTCTTCAAACCCAGCAACAAATTTCTTGAGTGAAGAATCTTCATCCCCTTCTCACTCATGTGTTTGAGCCTATGATGCCATAATGTTGCATCTGCTCCTTTGGAAGTTAAATCATTAACAAAGTTAGGAATACCATTGCATAAATACAATGTACCAACCTTTTCTCCTTTTGCTATTACCAGGGCTCCTTTGGTGACCTTGCAAGTTTTATCTATGAAAGTTGTCACACAACCTTCACCGCCTAACTGCCCTGTTGAAATCATATTTTTCTTCAGATTTGGAACATGCCTTACCTCCTTTAATAACCATTGGTTTCCATTTTGTTTTTTTACAAGGACTTTACCCATTCCAACAATTTTACAAGGTTTATCATCACCCAAACGAACTTTTCCAAAATCTCCGTGAACATAGTCATGAAAATATTTCTTATCAGGTGTGGCATGGAATGAGGCCCCTAAATCTACCACCCAGGAATCAGTAACATTTTCTAAAGAAAGAATCAAAACATCTTGTAACACATCACTTGTCACATTTGCTTCATGATTGTTTTCTTGTTGTGCGTCTCCTTCTTTTCCCTTCCGAGATCTACAATCTTTCTTCAAATGTCCTTTCTTTTTATATTTCCAACACACTATCCCCGATCTGGACTTGGATCTACCTTTTCTTGATTTACTGCGATATCCTGAGCTCTTTCCTCTTTCCATTTTTCTTCCCCTAGTCTTTGCATTCAAAGCATTACTCGATGTCTCACCGGAGCTTTTCCATCGCATTTCCTCGCTAAGGATAGCACCAACAACATCATCAAACTTTAGAGTACTAGATCCAGAGATACAGTTACTAATGACCATAACTAAACCATTCCAACTTTCTAGCAATGAGCACAGAAATAACAGAGCCCTAACTTCATCATCAAATTTTACCCCTACAGAACTTAACTGACTAGTAACCATATTAAAATCATTTAAATGGTCAGCAACAGATCCACCTTCCGACATCTTCATATTAAATAAAATTTTCATAAGAAATACCTTATTTAAGGCCAAGGGTTTTTCATAAAGTTTCGCCAATTCCTTAATTAAACCCTCTGTTGTTGTTTCCTTTGAAATATTGAAGGCTACCAATGCTGTGAGGCACATCCATACTATTCCAAGTGCCTTTCTATCCAAAATCTCCCATTCTACATCTCTCATGCTCATTGGCTTCTTCTTTTTTTCCACTCAATGGTAGGCACAAATCTTTCCGATACATATAATCTTCCATCTGCATCTTCCACAGTAGGTAGTTTTGGCCGTTAAATTTCTCTACCCTAAACTTACCAGCTTCCGCCATTGCTCCCACTTGAACGAGGAACCCTTCTTTCCTACGAGTTTATCAACCAAATAGAACTTGGCTCTGATATCAGTTGTTAGAAAATTATATATTACAAAGCAATGCAACACATAAAATATGCGGAAACACAAACACGGAAAACATATAAAACCAAAGAGACACAAATATACGTGGTTCACCCAATTTGGGCTACGTCCACCCCGAACAGCCAGTCCTTCCTTTATATTATCCAGCAAAATGAAGAGACACAACCTACAGCAAATCTGTTGTAATATCCTATATTATATATCACAGTCTCCCTATATGTTTCTTGCTCTGAGAATACTCATACAATACACAGCCTCAATACAATGCCCTCGTACAAAATGAGGGGTTTCCTTCTAGGGAAAAAAACCCTAAATTAAACACAACTTCTACCATCATATCATCCGCCTAATGAACGGCCCAGATTGACTAGAAATTACAATACTTTTACAAGGCAATTTTACGTCTTTTTTTAGCTTCGGGGGTGCTGCCAACCCCCCAGGTAGCGTTTAAATGACGGGCGGCATTGCCGCCCCATTAAGAACAAGGGTCCAACACCATGATACATATAAATAAATAAGATAATCAGGCTCCACACCCAACATCTGCAACTACCTATAACTCATAAACGGGTTTTAGCGGAAATGATTCCCAAGGAATATTTGTACAAATGAGTGTTATAGAGGTCTTAGGAGATCTAGTTGAAATAGTATATATATTTCCACGAGATTACATTGTCTCCTCATTCCTCTTAATGGAAATTTCATGAGATATTTGCTTCTCTTTCTCCTCATCAATTTCCATTTCTTTGCCTGTTGTAGTTTATGGTTTCTTCTGCTATGTTTCTTCAGGGGAATTAATTTCAATAATTTCTTGTTTATTTGTTCTTTCATTTTCTATTATTTTTTTTGTTACTGCACTTTCCATCTTTTCTTTCATAATTTCCATTGCTAAGACCTCTGCTTCCTTACCTGTGACAACAACATCTTCTATTTTTTCAATTTCAACCCTTTGTTCCTTTTGAGAAATAACAGAAGGATCAGAAGTGAGTTGGTTGAAATTAAACTGAAAATTTTAAAAAAAATAAATAAATAATTAAAATTAAAATAAATTAAATAAATTTAAAATAAAAATAAAAAATAAAATCCTTTAACTCTTCAAAATAAATGTTAAGACATAGACCTTTTTCTTTTAGGAAAATTTCCAATATATTTTTCGTAAACCTTTGCAACTAGCCTCTTGTTTCAATATTTAAGAGTTTTCCCCTTTCAATAGCCTGCTAAAAATCATCAATATATATGAAAATTTCATCAAATGGAGGTTCTTGATAGGTAAATATTTTCATATAACTGACTATTATATAATGATTGCTAATAATTTCACTAGGATCATAGTCATAGTGAGGTAAATAAAATAACCAAACTTCTTGAAGATCTTCGGCTTCCTTGAGTCCATGCGCTTTATCCCTAATATTCATGTTGTTAGCACTGGTATTTGCATCCCACCCATCCCACCTTATTTTACTCTGCTTTCATCTCATCTCTATCATTATCATTGACCTCGATTCATTTTTTTTTTTAAATTCCCAAGGGTCCCATAGCCATCATGGTAATCATTCAGCTCATTCTTCCATGTTGTGCCATCATTAGGTCATAGGGTCAAAATCATGAAAATCGGTCATTTCATCATCAAACTCATCTTTTGAAGGAGTAGTAATAGTCAAAGGTCTTAAAAAAATTTAGGTTCTAAAACTATCATTTCCAAATAAGTGGCTTTGTGGTTACCGTATTTGTCTCTCAGTTCTACTTGGAAAGCTCATTTCCCTCTCCTAGGGTTTTGAGGGCATTTTTCTTTGTTTCATGACTTCCATGGTTAAATCATCAACAAGACTTGTATCTTGATGCTCTTACACCTTCCCGTATTCTTAATATACCTTCCTAAACACTTCCCATCACTCCTATCCCTCAAAATCATCATTTTTCCACAAGTCCTAGCCTATTGCTACAATTTGACACTTTTGCAAGACTAGGCCTGTGTTTTTCCCCTTTGGACCCCTTACCGTCACTCAATCCTTGAAATTTCACTTTAAACTACTCTCCAACATCTATCCCTATCCCCCAAAATTTCCCCAAGAATTTAGATAGCCCTCAACCCCTTCATTCCCCTCCCTCTACAAGGCAGTCATAAATCCCTTGTTTTGCCACCAAACCCTATTTTCCTCTCCTACTGAGCTAGGGTTTTCTATGGAATCAAAGACATCTAAGTATAGGGGACATAATGGAGGTCATTTCATCAAGTATGAAGCCATCCCAACTCATAAACATCATGCCTCCATCATTTCCAAGAAGTCATTCTAAGGGACAAATCATTTGCCACACACACGGCCAATTTCGCTTCAAACTATGTTTCCGACCAAACAGAGATGAATTTGACAAAAGTGAGAGAGGTTTCTGTCCATAATAGGCCAAGGAAGAAAAAATTCCTTCATTTTTTACACAAGTATCATTTTTTTTAGAAATGGAAAAAATACATGTGCCACAAGAGAGTTGTTGAACTTTTGGAGTGACCTTGGGAAAATCAAGTTTTCTCATAGCTGGAGTGTCCAAATCACTTGCTTTATGATTAAACTGATAAATATACAGAAATATGTTTCCAATGAGTTATTATGAGCTCAATTTGGAGTTGAGGAAGGCTTCCAAAAGTTTCCTGCAACAACACTCTGCATTTCTGCCCCCTCATTCTGCACTTTTTGACCAGTCTTGGGAGAAGTGATTTTTGACAGGGAAAATGACCTTAATTTTGAAAAATGAAGACAGATATGGAAACTATACTTGAAGGGATTTCCAAAAATCTATCTTGGAGCCAATTTGGACACTATGAAGGTAGTCAAAAACAGCCTACAAGTTGGGGGTAAAATGGCGCTGCGCGTTTAACAATTGACTGATTTTTTATGAGTTTTTCTACAAATTTGAATTTTACCTTGGGGAATCATGTTTTTACCTCATGTAATTGATGAGGTAAATATAATTATCATGTTTTTATTGTTACCTAGGGTAAATACATTAGGTAAATTAAGTAAATGAGGTGAAATGAATCAGTTCACAAAAGTTAGGGATGAGACACTTTGACCACCCTACACTCTAGGTTTCAGTTTAGATTTTAGTGGATTAGCTCCTCCTTTCATGGATTCGACCCCTAAGGTTGGGAGAGTTTTTTTGAGGCCTGCATATTGTAAATTTTGACTCATTTTTAGAGGGGTTGGAAGCTGGCATCAGTTTGAAAGTTAGTGTATTGATCAAGAACTAGTTTGGCCTGGATATTAATGAAAAAATGCAGTTATTTCTTTGGGATTCATGTGGTATGAAATGTTTGACATATTTTTTTATATGTGATCATTTGTATAAATGTTTTGTAAGCTCATAAACCTTTTCATGTCTATGATATGCTTAATTTCAAGTTGAAAGGCAGAATTCATGTTTTTCATGCTCTGTTTTGGGAAATTTTGCATAATTTTTCCATTTTCTTCAGTTTAAGGAGAATTCATCTCATATGCTCTTCCTAGCTTCTCACCAAAATCACCTTTAAGTATTAAACCTTATACCTACCTTGCCCCATCAAATGGATTGCAATTTCATCTCATTAGCCCTAATCTAGTCCCCTTGACCTAATCCTCGTTTCAGTGAGCCCAACCCCAAATCAAATCAAACCCTTGCACCCATTATCTAGCCTAAAATCATACTTTCTCTAGATTTCTTGGTTGTGACCCTTTTGGAGAGAGCCCTCTCCGGCTTGATAGGGCTAGCTATCAAGTCAAAATCTTGGTTTGTGGTTACCTCTGTTGGGGTTCCTTCCTTAGCCTTGGGAATCTGGCGGAGTGATAACATACTGGTGCCATTGCCGGGGAACAAAAGATCAGATCCTCACTGGGAAATAACGAAAATTTTTAGATCTGATTGCTGATGGTGGACAGCGGTCAGATGCATATGAAGGCTAAAATCATCCACCTGGTGACTCCACATAGCTTAGATTGATCCAAAGACTCCATTGGCAGAAGAATCCGGAATCAAGACATTCATGGCGACTCTAACTATCAAAAGAACTCAAAGCTTAATAGCATATTCAGTGGCCTAATTGATCCAAGATGACAGGTTATGTGGTAGAACCTATCTTGATTGGAGGTTTTAAAGAATACAAGGATAATTTTGATGATGATCAAATTGATGAGGCTTTCTCAAAATTTTTGTCTATTTATCTAAAGTCATGCAAATATAGATCTGGAAGATAAAATTCACTTTTTAGAGGAATTTGCGAACAAAATTGAGAAAGACATTCGGGTGTTAGATGTTCAACTTCAATCTAACAATTTTCAAGATCAAAATCAATTTTCTAAGGAATTTCTCCAGCTGCCTTTAGTTTATAAGGTTGAAGGATGCGATGTTCTTGAACATGAAATTGATATCACACAGTTCCAACCAAGGTCTGATTTAAACAGCCCATATGAGCACAACCAAATTATTGAATTGTTTGATAATAAACAAACGAAATTTATTTTCTATGATCCTGTAGCTGAGTATATGGAAGGATTTTTCAGCTTGATTCTCCAGCTTTGTTTCTACTATGAAGTCAAAATGTATGATGAGTTTCCATTACATTGCACATCTTGGGTTTTCTGGATAAAAGGTAAAGTTGTATCTATAATGTTTTTAATAAACAGACAAGAAATCAATGTATATAAGCAGTTGCTTGACTGGCTGCACTGGCATTATTGTATCTTTTAGAACAGCAAAATTATCAGTAGATTAGTGTAGGAAAAGTGTGCAATAAGCTTGTTGGACAAGCATCTCCTTCAACATCTAGTTTACAATTTTCAATATGTGTGTTTTCAGTTTGTATAAGTGGTTTGGTTTCGGAAATAAAGATCAGTTTGCAGCTGCTTATGACTCCATGCCCAAAATAAGAAGGCACTGATTAACGAGTTCCCAAAGGTCTGCGATTCTAGACACCTCCTTCGGAGCTATCTTCCCCAGTTAGAGTTGATGTTAGCACTGGTATTTGCATCCCACCCATCCCACCTTATTTTACTTTGATTTCACCTCATCTCCATCATTATCATTGACCTCGCTTCATTTTTTTTAACTTTTTTCCCAAGATTCCCATAGTCATCATGGTCATCATTCAGCTCATTCTTCCATGTTGTGCCATCATTAGGTCATAGGGTCAAAATCATGAAAATTGGTCATTTCATCATCGAATTCATCTTTTGAAGGAGTATTAATAGTCAAAGGTCTTCAATAATTTCAGGTTCTAAAACTATCATTTCCAAATAAGTGGCTTTGTGTTTACCATATTTGTCTCTCAATTGTGCTTGGAAAGCTCATTTCCCTCCCCTAGGGTTTTGAGGGCATTTTTCTTTTTTTCATGACTTCCATGGTTAAATAATAAAAAATACTTTTATCATGATGCTCTTACACCTTCCCCTATTCTTAATATACCTTCCTAAACACTTCCCATCACTCTTATCCCTCAAAATCATCATTTTTCCACAAGCCCTAGCCTATTGCTACAATTTGACACTTTTGCGAGACTAGGCCTGTGTTTTTCCCTTTTGGACCCCTTCCCCTCACTCAATACTTGAAATTCCACTTTCACCTACTCTATAACATCTATCCCTATCCCCAAAATTTTCCCCAAGAATTTATACAGCCCCTAACCCCTTCATTCCTCTCCCTGTACAAGGCAGTCCTAAATCCCTTGTTTTGCTTACACCAAACCCTAATTTCCTCTCCTACTAAGCTAGGTTTTGCTATGGAATCAGAGACATATGAGTAGAGGATATAAGGGAGATCATTTCATTAAGTATGAATCCATCCCAACTTATAAACATCATGCCTCCATCATTTTCCAAGAAGTCATTCTAAGGGACAAATCATTTTCCACACACAAGGCCAGTTTCGCTTCAAACTATGTTTCCGACCAAACTTAGATGAATTTGACAAAAGTGAGAGAGGATTTTTTCCAAAATAGGCCAAGGCAGAAAAACCTCCTTCATTTTTTACACATGTATCATGGTTTTTTAGAACTAGCAAAAATACAGGTGCCACAAGAGAGTTGTTGCACTTCTGGAGCGACATTGGGAAAATCAAGTTTTCTCATAGCTGGATTGTCCACATCACTTTCTTGATGATTCAAATAATAACTAGACATACATATCTTTCCAATGAGCTATCATGAGCTCAATTTGGAGTTGAATAAGGCTTCCAAAAGTTGCCTGCAACAGCACTTTGCATTTCTGCACCCTCATTCTGCACTTTTAGACCAGTCTTGGGAGAAGTGATTTTTGATAGGTACAATGACCTTAATTTTGAAAAATGAAGATAGTTATGGAAACTAGACTTGAAGGGATTTCCTACAAGCTATCTTGAAGCCAATTTGGACACAGGGAAGGTATTCAAAAACAGCCTGCAAGTTTGGGGTAAAATGGCACTGCGCGTTTAATAACTGACTAATTTTTTTTTATTTTTTCTACAAATTTGAATTTTACCTTGGGGAATCATGTTTTTACCTCATGTAATTGATGATGTAAATGTGATTATCATTTTTTTACTAACCTAGGGTAAATACATTAGGTAAATTAACTAAATGAGGTGTAATGAATTAGTTCACAAAAGTTAGGGATGAGTCACTTTGACCACCCTACACTCTAGGTTTCGGTTTAGATTTTAGTGGATCAGCTCCTCCTCTCATGGATTCGACCCCTGAGGTTTGGATAGGTTGTTTGAGGCCTATATATTGTACATTTTGACTCATTTTTAGAGGGGTTGTAATTTGGCATCAATTTGAAAGTTAGTGTATTGATTAAGAACCAATTTGGCCTGGATATTAATGAAAAATTGCAGCTATTTATTTGGGATTCATGTGGTATGAAATTTTTGACATAGTTTTTTCTCTATGATCATTTGTATGAATGTTTTGTAAGCTCATACACCTTTTCATGTCTATTATATGCTTAATTTCAAGTTGAAAGGAATATTTCATGTTTTTCATGCTCTGTTTTGGGAAATTTTGCATAATTTTTCCATTTTCTTCAGTTTAGGGAGAATTCATCTCATACGCTCTTCCTAGCTCCTCACCGGTTTATTCATCTCACCAAAATCACCTTTAAGTGTTAAACCTTCTATCTACCTTGCCCCATCGAATGGACTGCAATTTCATCTCATTGGCCCTAATTTAGTCCGCTTGACTTAATCCTCATTTCAGTGAGCCCAACCCCAAATCAAATCAAGCCCTTACACCCATTATCTAGCCGAAAATCCTAATTTCTCTAGCTTTCTTGGTTGTGACCCTTTTGGAGAGAGCCCTCTCTGGCTTGATAGGGCTATCTATCAAGTCAAAAGCTTGGTTTTTGGTTACCTCTGTTGGGATTCCTTCCTCAGCCTTGGGAATCTAGCGGAGTGATAACACATGTCACCAAATTTGATTGGAAAACCGGGCCAAATTTTCTTCTGAAATTTAGTTAAATTTTTAGCTTGGCCATTTAAAACAACTTAAATTGCAACTTCTCTGAGAGAAACCCTTTCAAGGATATAACGGGGTAAAAGGTGAGGATCAACCTCACTTCCAAAAACTCTTATATAGGAAAATAATTCCTCCATAAACCAATGAGCAATAGAATCTAGGCCTTCTTTTAGATTTTGACTATTCCTAGGAGGTACATTTCCAAATAGGATTTCATGGAAAGGAATTATGACATAACGAAAAATATCATAAAAATGAAATTTAAAATTTGACTCCCATAGGATAGGAGAATAATTTTGGATGGGTAGTTGATGATAAAATTAGTAGTTCCATTTCACGAGTGGGAATAGCACTGAGGCAATGACATCATCTATCAGATAGGCAAACATGTAGAAAATGTGTTTGTATCCAGGGGAGATGATAATGACAATTTTAATGAATCTATGATATTTTGTGACAAAATATCGGCTCAGTTTAGATGTTTCCTCTCATTTCAAATGCTATGGATTATTGGGATCCATTTAGTCTTACAATGTTCAGGATCTTTCTCCCCATAAAATCTGGTTAAAATTTTAATAAGAAACGTTATGGGTTTCTTAAAAAAAACTATGAGATACTCTTTATTTGCTCTGAGCTTGAAACCTTCATCTTCTTCCCTTAGCTGGTCTTCAATCACTCTTGTCATAATTCTCTCCATATTTCTTGAAGACAGATCTTTGAAAATTCTTAAGGAAATCAACATTAAGGTGGATTTCAAGGGGACTGGGCTTATATATGGTCAATAGGACTTCATTTTTCCATGAGGCTATAACAATTTTCTGATGGTTTGATATTGTTCGGTTTTTAATATCAACATGAGAAAAAATCCATGAAACCATGTCATAATAAGGAAAAAAATTGGCCCTATGTGCTACATTGTGTAACTGCCTCACTCTTATTGCTTCAAAATGATTGTTCTTTGTTTGAGAAGGCCTTATGTTATTTATCCATCCTCTTTCCTCAAAGAAATCAAATATTACTTCCCATCTAGTCGTACCTACTTTTTGTGTCTTATAAGTTGAGTCTGAGATTATGAATGGGTTGAAGCTGACCTCCTCTAGTTGTGGATTCTCCATTTCTTTAATTTTCTCCCTTATTTGCTCCATTTGTTGTTTAGCTGCGGAAGTTTTTTTCCTTTTTCCCCATTATATGACTTGTGAACAAAAACAAAGCATATATCAGCTTCTCTTATTTAGAATTTGAAATTGAATTAAGAATTACCAATAAAATCATTCTGCTTACGTAGAATTCCTGTAATTGATATCATATTTTCTTAATTCAAATTTTTCTCTGAACTAGGCTTAAGATAAAATCACGCACGTGAAATACTCTAAGAACTTGTGAATTTTGATTTAGAAATATGAGAAAGGTGTGAATTAATTTTGTTCATTAATTTCCCGTGATGCAAGCCAATTTTTTCTTTTCGTGAATCGAGAAATGATCGGAAAAAATTGTTGTTGATTTAACAAAAAAATCAATTGAACGTGAAACGAAAGAATTTGAAAATATATTTCAAAAATCAAACTACATGCAAATCAATAAAAATTATTATTTTATTTGGATATTTGTACAGTCGGGGGTCGGAAAATCATGCGGTTTTCCATTTATTGTTGATTTGTTTTATCCAGAACCAGACTACAGAATAGTTAGATTTCGTCTATAAGTTGAGTAGTTGGATGGTCGGGTGTTTTTTGTTTACAAAAAATTTTGGTTGTCAACCCGATCTGCTGGGCAGGTGGTCGGATAGTTGGGTGGTTGGAAGATTAGGTGTTTTCATATTTTTATTTAAAAAAACCTTTAATAGCTCTAACCTCCAACCTAATTTTTTTAATTTTTTGGGTTTTTTTAATGAAAAACAAAAAAATTGTTTAAGACCTTTTGTTTTATTATTTATTTTCTTATGAACAAAACAAAAGAGGGTTGTTGTAATCCTAACAACATGTTCACAAACACCCCTTTAGATTAAGGGTGGGAATGTTAGACCCCTAATCCTTCGGGATTATGGTGAATTGTAAATATATGTAAATATGAAACTAAAAATTCATTAGGCAAACCAAAAACCTACATAGTTGGAGTATCATTTCTCCTTTGTAATAAATGTGTGCGTCTCATTCATCAATAATGTGTTAGAGTTTTTTGAGTGATCCTTAGTCTAATAGACCTTGATACCACAACATATCATTCTTGCACATAAACTTATTTGATGCACTTGGGTCCTATTATAGTTGTTGAATGATCTTACATACCTTATAATCTTGATTCCAATATGTGGTTGCGTCTTCCACCCAATATGATTGCAAAACAATATTATGACATAGTAAACCATTTATTTCTTATTTTTTCCTTGAAAGTGCATTTGCCACCAAATTATATTTTCCCATTTTGTAGATAAAATCAAAATCATAAGTTAGGATCTTTCTAACCCATTTTTGTTTATCTTCTAAAACTATTCTCCAAGAAGTACTTCAAATTATCATGATCAATTTTTACTTTGAAGTGTTTTCCTACTAGGTAACGGTGCCATTTTATAATTACATGTAGTGTGGTCGAATTTCTTTGTCATAAATGGGTTTGTGCAACTTATTTCCTTTCAAGATAGAGGAATACCCCGTTCCAAGTATTTTAATAACCCAACGTTTCGGACTACATAAGTGATTCCATCCTTAAGGGTAAATGCCTAATACTCTTTGAAATATTTGTGAGGATTAGGGAAAAAGAATTCAAATATAAATAGTGATTTGAAAGGAGTTTTTCCCTAGATAATCGCAATTTCTCAAAGAGGGTAGCGTTGTCCATCAAGTCCCTTCCATGGTAGGACTGAATCTTCTTAAAATATTTTTGGATTCTCTTTTTAAAAAGATTCAGTCCTACCATGGAAGGGACTTGATGGACAGTGCTACCCTCTTTGAGAAATTGTGATTATCTAGGGAAAAAATCCTTTCAAATTACTATTTATATTTGGATTCTTTTTCCCTAATCCTCACAAATATTTCAAAGAATATTAGGCGTTTACCCCTGACGATGGACTCACTTATGTAGTCTGAAACATTGGGTTATTGAAATACTTGGAACAGGTTATTCCTCTATCTTGAAACTAATTTACCTGTATGGATTATCTTTTATAAAAAAAAAAAAAATCCTTTAAGATAGTTTCTTTTAGAGGCAAGGTTCCTTTATTCTTGCATTAAAACTACACCAATTTCACGACTTGAGGCATCACACTCCACAAAAAAATATTTTTGCAAAGTAGGGGTAGAGAGGACAAGATATGTACACATAACCTCCTTAAGTTTTTCAAAGGTTTTGGTTGATTGTCAATTCAAACAAAATGCTTCCTTCTTTAATAATGTTGTTAGAGATACAAATATTTGGCCATAATTATTGACAAACTTGCAGTAATAGCTTATCAACTGTAAGAATCCTCTAAGTTTCTTCAAGTTGTGGTCATTGGTCATTTTGTCATAGCTTTAATTTTGTTAGGGTCTACCTTGACACCTTCATGAGATATATGACCCAAGTATTGCACTTCTTGAACCCCAAATGCACATTTGAAAGGATTTTCATATAGTTGTTGCTTTTCCAATAGTCTTAAGACCCTATTAACATGTTGTACATGCTCTTCCAAATATTTTATATAAATTATTATTTCATCAAAAAACACTAACACACTTTTTTAAAGAAGGGTTTAAAAATAGAATTCATGAAGCATTGAAATGTTGAATGTGCATTAGTAATTCCAAATGGCATAACAAAAAACTCATAATGATCTTCGTGTGTTCTAAAGGTTATTTTACAAATTTCTTCTTGACTCATTTTTATTTGATGATATCCCAAATGGAGAGCCAACTAAGAAAAGTAAACTACTCAATGCAATTCATCTAATAATTCACCAATAAGAGGAATAGGTGATCTGAGTTTATGAAGGTAACAAAATGAAATACAAATCACTAACCAAAAACACAAATATACTTCGAAACTTTACTTTAATTAAATAATGGGACATGTCGAAAATTGTATACAAGTAGAACGAAAGAAAACTATCTCTAACAATGGTAGTTCATCTTTGAGAAGAGATGTGACAACTACATGCCTTCCTCTAATATATTAAAATGAGGCTATGAGGCCATTTTATTATGAAGAAACAATAATAAAACCCTAAATATCTAAAAACCTAACCCTAGAAGATGAAGCATCGCAGGCTCATGGACCCCGATGGGGTAAGTTGGAACGTCAACTTCCCAGGGTCATAACTTTGGCATATGATCTATTTTGGTGCACACAATAGCCCATTAGAAAGGTATGTCCGAGGATTAAAATTTATGAATGTTGATGCAATATATGAATATTATTGATTCGTTTCCCAAAAAAATGTTGTTTAAGGCCCCAAAATGGCTCTAAAAGTTCACGACCTAAAACTGCCAAAAATATAAAATTGTTAAAATAGGAAACTATGCTACAAAATAAGAAATTGTGTTGTAATAGGTGGGTCGCTACTAATATCCACCTAGATAATTCCTCCCCCCTTAGGAAGCAATGGTCTCCATTATGTTGAGTGACTCCATTGTATGAGGAAATTGGTGTTGAACTTGGTCCTTGGTGAGCCACTTGCCTTGGTGAAAAAACCATCCTACTTTGACAACCAGATACAACTGGATCCTTTTCTGTCAAGTTATCTTAAGCCATGTGTCCATAATCTAATCAAAGGTGTCCATTTCAATGCAATATTGGTTGATCTCTATCGGTGTCATCTGCTCTGTGATTCCCGATGTGTCCAACAATGTTGGATAGTATGGTCGAAGGAGGTCCACATTGAACATTGGGCATATGACAAGGAAGGGAGGAATAATTAGTTCAAAAGAAATGACACCCGTAGCCTTGGTGATGGTGTAAGGTCCATATAAAAGTGGTCAAAGCTTCCAATGGCCTCCTACAACGCGCTCCTTCTCCAAATGTAACCAAACCTTGTCTCCCACCTAAAACTTATGTGGCATCCAATGCTAATCATGGTGTTGTTTGTACTTGCAGATTGAACATGTGCAGATTCAACTTGTGTAGTTGCAAAATGTAGTATGATATTGATGGGACCCAATGGTTGAAATCCCATGCCCACCTAACAAGGGTTGCAGCTAGTTGAGATATGGAGATCTATATTGGAGCTATGTTGAATATAAGGGAGACTCGCATCCCATTTGCATGGATTCTTAGATTTTTACATGCATAAAATGTGCACAATTATCCTATTGACGACCTATTTCTAACCATCAGTTTGGGGCTGGAAGACAGTTTATTTAGTGAGTTATGTGTCCAATGAATACTAGAGGCTTGACCAGAATGTGCTTAAGAACCTATTATCATAATCTGATATGATGGTTTCTGAGATCCTAAAATATACCCATACTTATTCAAAGAAAGGCTTGGTAGTGGCTTTTGCTATGATACTCTTCTTACAGGTAATTAGAATGGCCATGTTGGAAAATATATCAGCTAATACAAACACATAGTCATTACCATGCTTGGTAGCATGAAGGCTAGACATATAGTCCATCGAGATGGATTCCCAAGACCAGATAGGAGTAGGTAGAGGGGTGTACAAGACTTGCTTATTAATTATTAGTTTGGAAATGGCATAGGCAGTGCAAGACCTGATATACTTTCAAACATGTTGTTGAAATTCCGACCAATAAAAATACTTTTGTAGTACTACAACTATTTTCTCCAGACCAAAGTGCCTTGCTACTCGACTATAGTGTGCCTCCCAAATCATTTTGGCACTCTTGCTTGAAGGAACAAAAATTTGTCTTAGGTAATATAATTGTGCATCTTGGAGGTGGAAGTCTAGAACTTTCCTTCTTACCATCAACATTTGGTATATGGTAATGAATTCTGAGTCATTATTGTATGGTTGTGGCTAGCCATAGGTCTCATGACCACAAGAGTTGATAACTGTGGTTAGTGCCACAAACGAGGATGGAATGAAACAATTTGAAACATGATTGGTGCTACCCTTCTTGTAATTGATGTTCAAATGAAACCGTTGTAGATTTGTGGACCATTTATGATGGTAGTCATTTTGTAACCTCCCTTTTGTCTGCATAAATTAAAGAGGCCTATGATTATTGTGGATGGTCATCTCCTTCCCCAGTATATAATGTTTCCATTTTTGGAGGCCTACACATTGGAGTACATCTCCTTATCATAGGTAGGGTATCTCTGAACAATATTAGAGAGTGATTCACTAGGATAGGCCATCAAATGTCCTTGTTGAATGATTATTGCACCAATAACATATTCGAAGGCATCTATCTCGATCTCAAATGCTTTTTGCAAGTCCATCAGGGTGACAATAGGTGCAAAGAAAGGCGGTGTTTCAGCTCATTGAACGCATTCTATTATGATTCAAACCAAAAAAACTTTGTTTTTGCTCTACCCTTGGTTACTTGACTTAAGGGCCAAACAATATAAGACAACCCTAGAACAAAACTTTGATAGAAGTTAACAAGGCCCAAGAATTTATGAAGCTCTATTAGAGTCATCATGGTTAGCCAATATTGAATGACTTCGATCTTGTCTGGATCCACATGCACTACTTTCACAACAATAATGTAGCTTAGGTATTGGACCTTGTCCATGCCGAAAGAGCATTTTTCCAAATTAGCACATAACTTGTGCTAGCATAGAGTGTGGAGGACTTGTTGAATATGTTGCAAGTGTTATTCCCAACTCTTCTTGAAGATGGGGATATCATCCAGATATAAAACAACGAATAAGTTGGTGAAAGGCCACAAGATATAATCCATCATCCCAATGAAAGTTGTTGGGGCATTTGTCAGACCAAAAGGCATGACCAACCATTCAAAAAGACCCTCCTTGGACTTGAAAGTGGTCTTCCACACATAAATTTGTATTGGGACTTTATGGTAGCCAATCTTCAAATCAATATTACTGAAATACCCTCCCCCTCGAGTTGGTATATAAGGTCATCAATATGGTGAATCTAGTACCGATTTTTTATTGTGATTTTACTAAGGGACCGATAATCAAGCAGAATCGTCAGGTCCCATATTTCTTCTGCACAAGTAAAATTGGACTTCCAAAATGTAATATTCCAAAATAGGAAAAACAGGAATATTGAACATAAAACTGGAAAATGCAGTAAACATCAATACTTCAAAAACATGAGCAGATCATTGAGCCGTTTTATTAGATATGATAGCATAAAATGAAGTAAAATATCTTGAGGAAAAGACACTTAATCTAGGCAAACAATCTTGAAATGACCCTATATATCAAGATATAAGAAAATGCTACTACAAAAACTACTAGGAGGCCATGACTGCACAATCCTAGTGGAAATAACTACTTCTAGAAACTAGGAACGAGTAGATCTGCTGATAGAGTGCTCAAAAAATGCCAAGATTAGAGATCTGGGCTTTCTAGCACAATTCCAAGATAACCCAGAAAGGGTTTCCGGAAATACCCAAGATGAAAAATGTAGCCCTAGGGCTGAATTACGCTCTACAACTGGCTAACTACTGGGATGTGGCTGATCTAATGATAAAATAGATGACACTCCTCCCCACTGACTTTCCTGATGAAGGGTTGCTCCCCTCACTGGAAAATAAGCTCAAGAACTTGGGTTATCAACCCTCCACTGAAACTGCCCTCCTGGATTGCGCAATTCCTAAAGGAGACTGCACTGGTGAAGGTGGTTGAAGATTGGCCTGATGCTGGATGATGCAATATATCTCAAATTAACCTCTCCTGAGTGGTCACTCAAAGTCCCCTAAGGATAAGGGTGGGATTTCCTCCTGGAAACACCCTTGTGCTAAATAGCACAACAAACTCCGCTAAACAAATGAAGCGTGCATAAATTCATAAAAGACCATACACAAAAAATATTCAGAATACCCTCTATGGCTACCATCCCCTTCCTTATATGATTTTTGAGACTCATCCCCCTTGGCCCCACTCAATAATGATGCTACTCTCATGGAGACTTCCTCCCATTATGACTGTGTTGTCCTCCATTATCTCCACTACCTCCATGATTGCGATGTTGATTTGGTCAACCTTGACCCCATCCAGATGCATTGACCCCCATTCACACCAAGGAGTGACTTATTCAACTAGATACACTGATCCACATTAACATTAGAAGTGGATTTATTCCTACTAAAGAGATTTATGGGTCCCTCTACCCTCTTATTCATCTATCTTACTAACAAAAACATAATTTAATATTCTAACTAGCTAAAAGCTAATTAGGAAAATTACAGCCCTCCCCTCCCAGATGTTGCTTCAAGCAATTGCAAGGATGGATGTTGCAGAATATTCTCTCCTTCCCAAGTAACATCCTCATCTGGAAGATTCCTCCATCGAATCAGATATTCTTTAATCAGCATATTCCTTAGCTGCCCCTCCCAAGTGTCCAAGATAGATTTTAGTTGTAAAACCAAACGGCCCTCGTCATTAAAAGGTGGGAGATCCATAGTGGCAACTACATGCTTTCCAATGGCCCTTTTGAGGCATGAGACATGAGAAATGTTGGGGATCTTACTCCCAATGGGAAGCTCCAACCCATATGCTACTCCCCCAACACAACGGATCACTCTGTATGGCCCATAGAAATGGGACTTAAGCTTCTCATCCCCCTTCTCCTTCAATATGGATGGTTTTCATGGTTGAAGATGGAGATAGACCAAATCATCCACCTCAAAATATTTCTCTACCCAACCATGATCTGTATATAACTCCTGCTAATTTGGGTTGTAGCAATGTTTCCCTTAAGAGCCCGGAATATATCCTGAATCTCTTGGATCCAATCTATGTCTCTAGGAGCCTTGCTTGCTCCAAACATTATATCAATAATTGATAAGGCATCATAACCATATGGAACCCAAAACGGAGACATACTGATCGACATATGAAATGTCGAATTGTAACAATTTTCCCCCAAGTGGAGCCAGCGCAACCATGCTTTCTGCTGCTCTAGAACATAGTTCTACAAGTAGCTTCCCAACCACTTTTTTACTAGCTATGTCTGCCCACTTGTCTGGGGGTAATAATTGGTACTCGATGTCAACTTGGTACACTCCAAACGAGACAACTCCTGCAAAAATCCACCCATGAAGTGGCTATATCTTCCACTGACTACTTTCTTAGGAAGACCATGAAATATAAGGGAAAGCTTGGCCTCTTATGAAGGATTCTACTATGAAATATGAAAAATAAAGGTGAACACTTTGTCAGTTCACCAATGACCACAAAGATACAATCCTTATCATGTACTGTTGGCACTCTAGTAATGAAGTCTACAGAAGTGCTCTCCCATTTCCTTCCCGGAAAGGGAAGTGACTGTAACAACCCTGCAAGATGGTTGTTTTTCTCTTCATTCTCCCAGAAAACTATGCACTCCCTAATATGTTGGAGCACATCCTCCTTGAGTCCCTCCCATGAAAACCTCTCCCTGATGACCTGATATGTCTTTATGAAACCTTGGTGACCTGAGAAGGGTGAATCATGGGCTGCATGCATAATTTTCTCATTGAGTTTAGAATCTCTAGTCAAGAAGATCTATTCCAGGTAGTAGATGACCTCATTCATCACTCTATACCTCTCATCGGTCACTTGCCCATCTAGTATCTCACATGTGAAGCGGTCCTTGGAAAACTCCACCAACAGCTAGGGCTCCCAATTTAAATCCACACTCAATAATGACAACGTTGTTGGTCTCGATGATAATGCATTCGCTCCCACATTGCCTTCCTCTTTGACATATTCAATGTTAGAGTCATATGTCGATATTCTTCTAACCCATTTTTGTTGCCTCCCTTACAGCTACTTCTGCTCATGAGAATACCGAAGACTATGGTCGTCAATCTTCACTTGGAAATTGTTACCTACCAAATATTGCCTAAATTAGGTTAATGCTTGCATGATGGCCAGCAATCCTTCCCATATGGAGAATACACCTCCTCTTGTGGTAGCATCCTCTGATGCTCAAAGGTTATGGGATGGCCTTCTTGCCTCAAGTTTGTGCCAACACCCTCCCTTCAAGCATCACATTCCAGCATAAAGGGTTGGGTGAAATCTAACAATACCGATACTGGACAAGTTCTCATTACCACCTTGAGCCCATCAAAGGCCCTCTACACAGTGTTTGTCCCATCAAAGGCTCCCCTCTTGGCTAGATCTGGGAATGGTGTTGCTAGTTTTGAGAACCCTTTAACAAACTTCCGGTCTGGTGGCCTCCCTGGTGGAATGCCTCCAAATATTGTAGAATAATGATCTAGACTAGACTGCATATCTAAGTAGACTGATTTTCTTTGCCTCCTCTGTGCAAATCAGCCTCCATCTTATGTGCGGAGACCTCCTGAGATGGATAGGTGTGCATGCCCCTGATCATTTGGTGCTTACCGCTCTTCTTCTCTGCCCATTCCATATTCAAGGTTTCCCAATCCGTGGTGACCTTCCCTAGTGTAATCAACCATTGTACACCCAATATCACATTGGTGTTAGGAATATCAACCACAAAGAAGTGATCATTCAATGTGTATGTCCCAAAATTTACAGTCAATGCCAAAACATACTTCACACACTGCATGGTTCTAGCTCCTCGAACCAAAATTGAGACTCATTCAAAATCATCTATGGGTATGGCTCTCTTTTGCACTAGCTGGGCATCAATAAAATTGTGGATAGCCCTCTTTTCTATTAATACTGACACTAGCTGCTCCTGCACTGTGCCTCAAACTCTCAAGGTCAAATACTTGGGTACTCCCCACAAATATGCAAGGGCTCCTCCAATTGGAGAAAATGCCCCATTTCCACCTCCTGGTGGTGGTGGATCCTCTCCTAGTGCCATTGTGCTAGTGTCTCCTTCTGGCTCCTCTTCTTCCTCCTCTTCATATTTGAGAATACTTCAATATAGTGTGCCTTTCCCAGAGCACACCGATGCCTCGGTGCCCATGGTTCTTGGCAAGTGAAGCAAAGCTTCATCCTCCTCAAATTACTTCGGACATCATCACTAAGAGGTCCTTTGCACTGGTTCTCCTTTGGGGGAGGAACCTTCACATATTTCCCCTTTGACTGAAAAGGGGATTTTTCCTGGAATGGATCTCTTGCCCTTGGCAAAGCATCTTGAAATTTCCTAGCCCTCTCAATGGCATCTTGGAGCGCAGTTGGTCTAGTGGACTTCACCAACCCATGCAAAGGCTCTGCTAGTCCATCAATAAACATGTATACTCTCCTAGTTATAGATAAGTTTGGCACCATGAAGGAAAGTTTCAGGAATTCAGAGATATAGGTCTCTGAATTTCCCGACTGCTTGAGCTTCGCTAGCTCAAAAAAGTTTGCCTCTGGATCTCTTCGGTCAAATATTTCTACCAACCTCCAGGTGAATTCTACATATGTAGTTACACTTGCATGCCCTAATGTAGATAGACCATGAAACCACCATTCATGTGCTTCACCTTCAAGGTGCAGTGCTGCTATCTTAATAGCTTCAATATTTGGTACTTGGTTCAACTGGAAATATATGTCTATTTTTTCCACCCAAGCTTTGGTTTTGCACTTGGATGACCAATCAAAAGCAGGAAGAAAGAATCTACCCATAATATGTTGCAGATCATTGTTCTGCATGTACCCTCCACTTATATTGTTATTACGAGGTCTCCTATTATCCTTGATCTGAGAGAACTCTTGGAACTTCAGATTTTCTTTGAATCTTTGAGATTGAGATTCATATTATAGAAAGTAATCACCAAGAGCCTCCTGATCTTGGGGTCCTCCAACCCCATTTCCCACTACTAGGAATGTAGGCATGGTAGAGCGTTAGGAAGCTTGTTGCATTACCAGTTTTTAACACCAATGATGTGAAGTGATGAAACCTTATCCATGTTGAAGCCCTCTTGGGGTCTCCCTTTGTATTTATGCCCTCATCTCCTTGATTTCTTTGGCAATATCTTGCATGGTTTGGAGAAGAAGCTTGGGAAATTCTTTTTCATCCATTTCTCCTTATATTGGAATCTTACCTTTGTCTTCTTCGTTGTTTGTGTAATCAAACTTTTGACCTGTATTAATATACTGCTTATCTTGTTCTGTAAGAGGTTCTTCTTCTTCTGATGACATAGATGTAGTGCCCCACAGGTTGAGCCAAGGTTATGCTCTGATACCACTGTAATATTCCAAAATAGGAAAAACAGGAATATTGAACATAAAACTGGAAAATGCAGTAAACATAAATACTTCAAAAACATGAGCATATCATTGAGCCATTTTATTAGATATGATAGCTGAAAATAAAGTACAAGATATTGAGGAAAAGACACTCAAGCTAGGCAAACAAGCCTGAAACGACCCTATACATCAAGACATAAGAAACTGTTACTACAGAAAATACTTGGAGGCCATGACTGCACAATCTTGCTGGAAATAACAATGGCTAGAAACTAGGAATGCGTATATCTGCTGATAGAGTGCTCATAAAATGTCGGGATCAGAGATCTGGGCTTTCTAGCACAATTCCAAGATAGCCTCGAAAGGGTTTCCGGAAATACCCAAGATGAAAAATGCAGCCCTAGGGTTGAATTACACTCTATAGCTTGGTAACTGTTGGGAGGTGGTTTATCTAATCAGAAAATAGTTGATAGTCCTTCCCACTGACTTTCCGGATAAAGGGTTGCTCCCCTCACTGGAAAATAAGCTCAAGAACCTGGGTTATCAACCCTCCACTGAAACTGCCCTCCTGGATTGCGCAATTCCTGAAGGAGACTACGCTGCTGAAGGTGGATGAAGATTGGCCTAATGTTGGATGATGGAATATAGCTCAAAGGAACCTCTCCTGAGTGGGAACTCAAAGTCCCCTGAGGATGAGGGTGGGATTTCCGCCCTGAAACACCCTTGTGCTAAACAGCACAGCAGACTCTGCTAAATAGTTCAAGCGTGTAGAAAGTCATAAAAGACCATACATAAACAATATTCATAATTCCCTCTATCCCTGCCATCCCCTTCCTTATATTCTTTGTGAGCCTCCTCCCCCTTGGCCCCACTCAATAATGATGTTATTCTCATGGAGACTTCCTCCCATTATGACTGCGTTGTGTTGGCTCCCCATGATTTTCAATATTGGAAAGAACAAACTCTACAGGGAACCACATCAGAACCACTTTGGAATTCTAGGACCTAGCCTTCCTAGACTCAGAGAGGGATCTCTCTATGTAATTGTTTATAGATGATATGTCTTTATTCTTTTGTTTATGATGTTAGGCTAGTTATGAAGTTATAAGGACTTGTTTGTTTTGATTGATTGATTGATAGGTTGATATATCAATGGTGTGATTAATCGAGGGAGTGTTTCAACTAAATAGATAGACCGTGAGAAATATTAATCCATTGGACTATGGAGTCATAAAAGGGTTTAATTGTTCATCAACTCTGCAAGGGTTTTCATAGGGAAAGCTAACTATATCAAGTGGATCTCTTAGATTAGATGGCATATGAAATGATAATAAGTTTTAAAAGCAGCAGAACTAAAAGTAGGTTAAGAATATTTTAACTCTACTTCAACAAGAAAATCCTTTGAGGTAACTGTTTGAGGCAAGCCAAAGGACGAGGCATACCATAGACTTCTTTTGCCAGACTTTAATAATCAAACCCTTAATACAACAATCTAGCAATCCTATAATTACTTTCAGACAAAGAAAACATTTAAGATAACAATTAGTGCAGCTAAAGAGCAAGCTAAACCTATCTTCGTTAACTAAACACTCTAAAGACCCTTCAAAGCAACAATTTAAGGCAAACCAGAGGACAGGGCATACCATAGACTTCCCTGTTTGGACTCTACTAAGTATACTTAAAATAAAGGCCTTAAAAAAAATGTTTAAAGGTTCACCAGAGGATAGGGCATACCATAGACTTCTTTGGCTTGACTCTATTAAATCATTTTCAAGACAACAAGCTAGGTGGAACCAGAGAGCAATTAAGAATTCTCCAATTAGACCTTGTAGAAGAAAACATTAAGATAAAGAATGCAGACAAAATTAGGGTGCCAAGACAACATATCCTAATCTAAAATTTATGTTCTTTTATCAGAGAAATAATGGACAGAATGGAAAACAGAAGGAAAACATTGACAAAGAAGGAAAACTTCACCATGAACACAGCTCAAGAATCATGTGAACGTGCTTGTATTACTGATGTTCAAAACAGTTACATTACTCCAGTTCAATAGATCTCTGCAACACAGAGCTTTCTCAAATCCAGCCTAGCACTCTCCAACTAGCTCAACAACAGCAATCAGTCAACTAACTAACCAACCAACCATTAAAAATGAATGATACATGCAGTATTTATCTACAAAATGAGGATGTGATCCTTAGCTAGGGTTTCAGATGTTATTTTTTAATGATTTAATGCATTTTTTAACTTTGAGACCATGCAAGGCCCAAGGAAAAATATCTAAGATAAACTTGCTGTAATAATAACTCCTAACTTCATTGTTTGAGCTAACTTATGGAAATATTTGACTTTCAAGGCTTTGTAATAACTGCTGAGTAGTTGAAAAATATCTCTGACTGTCTCAATAACTTCTGATGTCTTTATTGAAGGAAAACATGTTGTAGGTGTCAAAAATGTGTCCTTTGAAGAAGCAAATGCCTTTTGTTTGAGTCATTTGGATTTGCTTTTGAGCTGATCTGTCTTTGTTTTATCCTTTAAACTCTGTTTTAGGCCTTTAAACTTGGATTTATCTTTTAACTATGCATCTTGTTGTTTCTCCTTAATTCTTCCTTTATCTCTGAACTGCGACTAACCCTTTAGATTTATCCTTTAATCTTTGATTTGATCTTTTAACCCTTTAATCTTCACTGCCACGACCTTTAACTGGTTTTTTCTTCCTGTGCCTGTCTCTGTTTTTATTTACAATGCAGTGTGGGAATTTTCTGCGGTCATAAGGTTTAGATAATCTCCAATAATCATGATTTATTGATGATTAAGCTTGATATAATGCCTACAGGTCCTCTTAATAAAAACGGGTTCTCTGGATCGTCACCCAAATCGCTCATTTAAACAATTTTGGACCTTTGGAATGCATTTCTCGCATTCCTACCATGAAGCTTGCACAAAAAACAAACATGTTAGCTTAAAACCTGTGTTTGTGGCTCTTTCTGCATTTATTTGGGATTTTTCAGGCTTTTGGAGCGATGCGGAGGTGTAATGGTAAGGATTAGGGATATTCCCAATTAGCTTTGCTAATTGGAATATTTCATTTTTGTTTAATTTTGCCGCTTTAGCTAGAAATAATTAAATAAAGTGAGAAATCGTAGGGGTCACCTCACTTTAGCCACCTCACTTTATAAAATAAAGTGTTTTTCCTAGTTGATTGACGTTATAACTTAGAAAGGAGGCCTTGGGGGTCCACATGTGTATGAGGGGAGGCCTCACGCTGACCCAAGGTTAACTGCGCAGGCTAAGGAGAGTGAAGGACGCAGTCAAGGTTTTGGAGGGAGTTTAGCACTATAAAAGGTGGGGTTCTCACCTCATTTGGGCATGCATGATTTGATATTGATATTGAGAGCTAGACGCCAGTTCTGTCAAAGACGCTGGTTGTTTAGCCTGCCCGTTAAAGATCGTTTAGTGCAATGTACCTGGATTCCCCGATGGTACAACCAGAGTGGGCACGAGGGAGCGCACATCCATTCCCCCTTCGTGCATGGTTTTCGGACTAGCAAGATTGGGTCATCTCTTTCCATTAGAGAGAGAGGGGCAGAGCCACCTAGTCAGGTCTCATATATTGACTTGGATAATGGGATGAGACGATTAGAGTTGCACAGGGTACATCAGCCACGTGTTGAGGTTGGATGGCGAGAGATTTTGAGTTGGTACTCGATGGAGCAGACTATGGATGAAGAGGAGGTCTCAAGGAGAGATCTCACTAGAGATGCACTTCGACACACCATGGGGTGCGATGACTTTCTTCCCTTCTCACAAGAGCAGATAGAAGATGGGGGACATCTTCGGATGGATAACGTCTCTCATGCTTGTGTTGGACATTCCTTGAGCCACACACATCATGATGGGAGGTTTTTGCCTACCACCTATTTGATTCTTGATAGGGTCTCATTGATCCTTGAGAAGTTTATACTTCAAAATCCCATGAAGTGAAAAATCAGAAATTTGATTTGGGAGGATGGTAGCCCTCATGGGAGGAGTACCAGGATGAGCAAGGAGCTAGGAGGTTACTTGCAGATCTGTGCTACCAGGCAGCAGGAGGCTTGGCTGCGCTGGTTACTCTTGAAAGAGTTTGGCCATCTCTTGGCAAACACTCTTCCTAAGAGTCGGAGGGTGGAGGAAAGATGGATGGATACTTGCATCATGGAGCGGCATAGAGTATGTATGCATGGTGTTTCTATGATACTCGTTATGTCTTCATCACATGAGTTGTATGATGGAAGTATGGGGAGGCAGCAAATTGTTTGGTTGCTTGGTTTGTTTCTGGGAGAGCAAGGGCAGATTTTCTCTCACACTTTGCATGATGTTGCAGGAAGAGGGGATGGCACTATCTCCTTGATCTTTGATGATGACGGGGAAGCACTTCCATCTTGGGGAGTATTCCACACTTGTTGCAGCATTATTAGAGGAGTCTTTGACAAGGAGCATGTCAAAGAACAGAGTCTTGTATTGACAGGAGCTTATTTGCATGAGCTCACAGCGTTGTCACCTTGGAGTAGAACATTATGGATGAAGTGTGCGCAGCAGAGATATGGTGGATCTATAACCCATAGGTCCCAGGATCACTTCATATTTGTTGCACAAAGAGGAGGTAATGATGATAGAGACATCTATGGCATATTCTTCTTGACTTGGGTTTCCAAGCATGAGGAGGATTATCTTCTTGCAACACATGGTTCATTCTTCTTCATAGCATGCCAAAACACTATGGAGGACTCATTTATGGATCCATGTACCATCTTACTTCCAGCGTATGGTCAGATTTGTATGGGAGGCTTGATTATGAGAGAGACACATGAGCTGAATGAGCCTTTGAGTATTTTCTGCACTACATGTTCTAATAGGAGCATGGGAGGAGGCATGGCCACCACTACTACATATGTGTTCTCTTTTGAGGTGGGCCATGAGACTGATATTCATCCATTGTACAACTATGGGCAAGTGTTTGGCCTTATGTTGTTGTCATATTCAGCCATTTACTATCCATTAGTAGATGTGATGAATCTTGTACATTGCTTGCCATGTAATTTTCTGAAGTTGCAGTGGATGAGACTACGTTGTATACTTGTGAGAGATTGTTTGCATTATGTATCCTCATGTAGAACCTTCAGCAAACATCTCATTAGGGTGATCCATGATGACCATGTCATATTCTTCATGGATGGTTTGTTTTGGGCCAGCTTGTTCTTCATTGATAGAGGAACCTTCTATGGTGGATTGTTTTTCACTTTGCCATCGGAGGGCAATAATTTTGCAGCCCAGGATCAGCATAGACTCTACGCTTGTCATGAGTGGAGAGAAGGACAGCATGGGGTAAGCTATGATGCTTGCCAAGTTCATATTTTCAGCCCACCTTCATTACCAGAGCTTGAGGTGGAAGGAGATTTTCCGGAGTTGCCTTGTTGGGAGGTGGCTCATTTTGTCTGGATGATTGCTTGGAGATGGAGGATCCACAGGAGGGAGATATTCCTCATTATATTTTCGACTCCATGCCTTGATTGGAGGGAGGTGACGAGTTGGTTCACGGTTGATGGGCCAGCTTACACAGTCAGAGATGCAGAGCAGCAGCGGTCATGGTCTTCAGTCATAGCCAGAGGCAGTGAGCAGTCCGAGCCATGGGACTTGGGCTATTATTGGCCATGGTGGCGATGGGACCCGGGCGGATTGTTGGTTGGCTGGTATCATGAGAAATCAGTTTGGGATCCTGGCATTGAGATATCCCTTCGTATCAAGGTGATGCAGGAGATAGAGAGGTTTCAGTGGGACCCAGGCACATTTTGCAGTATTGGCAGGGAGCATCAGCTAGAGAGTAGGCTTGTTCAAGCATTGCTTGAGAACAAGCAATTTTTGCCGAATGAGGATGCCACTTGGGAGAGCGAGCAGACTTTACAGCATCCATCACTTCAGTTGCTTGAGGACAAGCAACGTTTTGCCGGGGGAGACTGTAATATTCCCAATTAGCTTTGCTAATTGGAATATTTCATTTTTGTTTAATTTTTCCGCTTTAGCTAGAAATAATAAATAAAGTGAGAAATAAGAGGGGTTACCTCACTTTAGTCACCTCACTTTATAAAATAAAGTGTTTTTCCTAGTTGATTGACGTTATAACTTAGAGAGGGGGCCTTGGGGGTCCACATGTGTATGAGGGGAGGCCTCACGCTGGCCCAAGGTTAACTGCGCAGGCTAAGGAGAGTGAAGGACGCAGTCAAGGTTTTGGAGGGAGTTTAGCACTATAAAAGGTGGGGTTCTCACCTCATTTGGGCATGCATGATTTGATATTGATATTGAGAGCTAGACTTCTGTCTGCTTCAGCACGCCGGTTGTTTAGTCGGTCTGCAGCACTGTTTAGTGCAACCGAGTGTCTCCGTTCGGAGATATCACCCTTAGCCTCGGGGGACTTCGAGTGCCTGCCCTGGTAAGGTTATTTTCTGGTATCACCCTTAGCTTCGGGGGACTTCGAGTGCCTGCCCTAGTAAGGTTATTTTCTGAGTAACATCCTTCAGTTTCAGTGGAATTAGCAGCAGTTTCCTGGTGGAGAATTGGAGAGAAGGAAGCCCTCACTTGTGACTGCGCAGATCCAGGAGGTAGGACGCTGATCCAGAGAGGGAAGGACGCAGATCAAGCAGGAGGAGGACGCAGATCTGAATAGTGAGGACGATCGTTTGTCCAAAGCGAAGGGCGCAGAATGCGAAGTGGTATTAGCAGCGAGATCCGGTCTTGGAGGGCCAGCGAGATCCCGGAGGACTAACGCGAATCCGACCTTAGAAGGTGCGGAATGCGAGGAGGAGGTATTTGCAGATCTAGCCTTGGAAGGTGCAGATCTGGAGAGATACCATCAGATCCAGCCTTGGAGGATGCAGATCTGAGGAGATATTGGCAGATCCAGCCTAGATCTGAAGAGATAGCAGCAGATCTGGCCTTGGAGGACGCAGATCTGGAGTGATAGGACGCAGATCTGGATAGGGAGGCTTCAGATCCAGCAGATCTGAGCATAGAGGACGCAGATCCAGTCAGGGAGGACGCTGATCTGATGAGCAGGGTCATGTGTGTGGGGCCTGACAGCGTTTTTCAGTGTTTCCAGCCTTGAGGAGCTGATCATTTCATCTGGAGGTTTTGTGGCCAGCATTTCATCTGTCTTCTGCGCTGTCACTAGCAGAGACAGCGTTTTTATTGGTGAGGGTTTGGAGGATTGAGATCAGCCATCTTCTAGTCTTCAGTTTGTAGCTCCATTGCATTCCAGCAGCAGCTCTTCTTCAGCCAGCTAGGACGTTGTCCTTATTTGTAGCCATTATCTGTTCTGAGAGGGTCTCCACTTGCCTAGGGCAAGGATAGGTGCACTCATTCTGATTATCTTGTACTCCTATCTATGTGTTCTGAGATTAATAAAATGGCTTAGAATTCTGGCATTCTATGTGTACTTGATCTATTATCTGGTTCCGGTATTTGTTTATGTATTTCTGTCTGGCATATTTCTGTGTATTACTGGTTATTTCCCTTTAAGGCTTGCTTGCACGAAATGGCGATTTAGGCTTCATCACAGAGCCACAGGGCTCTGGAGCATTTGAATTGGATGGCGGTATGGAGATTTGGTGGGAGGAGGAAGGGCAGTTTTCGCAAGTGGGAAGGTGGTTTTCACATTGGTTGAGGAGTGGAAAGTGGGTTTGAGTGATCGGGTGTGATTTCATTCAGCAATTGACGCGTGGCGGAGGGATACCACCCATTTCGCAGGGTTGGGTTCTGTTTAACCCCCGTGCATATAAACTTGTGATATGGGCTGCGGGTCATTGGATCTCGAAGATGGAGATCAACGACGGTTGGGAGAGCTGGAACGGTGGGCAGGTCAAAAGGGAGTGGGGTCCAAGCGGACATATGGCGGAATTTTATTCGTGGTGCGGGGTTTGGTGGAGAGCGGGGCCGAGGGGCAATAAAATAAGCAGAAACACTTTATATATAAGGAAAAAGGGTAGGGTTTAAAAACATTAAAGGGTTGGGTTTTTAACGTATAGAAGGGGTTTAAATATTAATCAGAGGGCTTAAATATTTACAAAGAAGAGGGGTAAAAAACATTAAAATGCGGGTTTTAATTTTAATTAAAAACAAAGTTTTAATATAAAACAGAAGGTCCCGAAAGGTTAAATATTTAACCTAAAACAATGAAAAAAGGAGTTTTTTCATTGTTTTAGTGGAAGTAAAGGGAAGTGATGAATGTGAGGGGTTAAAATGGGGGTTTTTTAGAGATGAAAGTGTGGAAAATGAGGAAATGAGGTTCTTTTGGGTAGGGGGAATAGTGAGGATGAGAAAATTAAGCCCAAACATGAGTTTTTAGAGCAGGAAGGTAGTTTAGAGAAGGCAAAGATGAAATATAGTGAAAAAGGGTTTTATGAAAATAATGAAGGCAGTGAGATTTTTAAAGATAACTAGTAATGAAGGAATGCTATATTCAATTGTTTGTAGAAAATCCATAGTCACCTAGTGAAACTGTAGAATACAGGAGGATAACAGTGGCTCCAGCTGGGGAGGGAAGCTCCTTTAGGAGGTGTCAAGAACCTCAGAGCTTAAACCTCTGGAATTTTGTAGACCATTGCCTTGTTTGTACTTGGCAGATTTCTCTTTCTTCAATTGTTGATTTGTTGTTGTTCTTTGAAGATGTGATCTCTAAAATCTGAAAACATGTTTTCTTCAACTCAACTCTACCTACCCATCATACTTTTCCTAGCATTTTTTATTCATTTGGGTGCATTTAGATTGGCAAACCCTTGACATCACTTTTTTTTTAAAGAAAAAACTATCTATTTCTACACTTATATCATCCAAAGGCTCATATTAGACTGATGAGCTCTTTTATTCTCTACCTAATCTACTTATATGTCAAGGCAAAACAGTTTGAAAGATTTTCATTCTCTATTCTATCAACAGAAAATTGAAAACATGACCAAACCAAGATTAAGCAGCTTGATTTGTCATGAGTTGTGGCATTTTGGGACAAGCTGCACACAAATTTTATTTTTGCAAAAGTAATAGTAAAAACTGAGGGTTATAATCTGTAATTTGTCATTCATCCCTCTCTTTTCTCTTTGGTTCAGATTTGAGCTTTGGAACCAACATCTTTCCTAATCTAATCTACTCCTTCCTAATCTAATCTACTGATAATCCAAGTTTAAATAGTTTGGAAAATCCTCATTTTATAACTTATCAGCAGAAATTTAAAACTTGTTCAATCATGATTAGGCTGTATGACTGAACAAGACTTCTTTTTCAAAGTAGTAGCATTTGGACTTGCACACTTTCATAAACATTCTTTTTTTGTATGTGGCTTTACCTTTTTTTTATCTGCCCTCTTTTATTCTTTTCTTTGTTTCTTCTCTTTTTGTATCAATTTTTTCTAAGATTTTTATTTTGGCGGAGTTACATATAATGAAAAACTGGGAAGATTCTCATAGTACTAAGCTTATTTTCACACCTACCTACCCTAGTCTAATTTGGAGATTATATATATACTAGGTGAACTCTTTTCTCCAATGCAATCAATCAAGTAAATGACTGCATGATTGATTTTTGTTCAGCCCTTTGGGTATGCTAAAAAAACAAAAAGGCCACTCCCATCTCACTTGCTCTTGAACATCAATGCTCAAAATTTTCTTTACACTCTGCAACAAACTGTTCCTGGCATAGTTTACTCCTTTTTTAGATGTCTCTAAGAAACCAGCAAAAGGACCTTTTGAATAATATCTGGCCCTGAGGATTTGAATAATCAACTGTATCCAAGACCATTCCTTGCTCCACTTTGTTAAGCTTGGGATTTTGAGAAAGAATCTCTTCTCCCTCTTCATGATCATCTGTCTTGGCATCCTCATAATATTTTGCTATGTTGTTCTCTAGCACACCTAATATGCTCTGATTGAGTGGGTTGAATTCTATCTAAAGGCCATTATTGAGAACATTTCCTAGCAATAGGTCTTCTTGAGGAGGTATTACAACCTTAGTATCAATATTTTCCTCTGTTTCTCCATGAGGCAAGGCTGCAGCACATAAATCAGTAGGATAACAAACAACAATGTTTTCTTTACATAAAATTTTAGAGGTTGGCTGCCTCTTTAGAACCTGATTGATTTCTTCTTCAGTTAGAGGAGGAGGAAATTTATGTTTTCTTTGGGTAGAATCACAACCATTTTCTTCCTCTTGTGAATGATCATAAGGTTGAATGTCTTCTTGAGCCTTACACAAAATGGTAGATGAATGGTTGTTTGTTTCAGCTTCTGCGATCTTCTCTGCTGCTTGATATTCCAAAGGACTCTAGGGCTGACTTTCTGGCTCTAAGACAGATTCTTTGTCATCTATGATTTTCTCATCTGATAGGTGAGAGAGTTGTCTTCTCCTGTGATCATCAATTAAAATGTTCTCTAGTTTCCTTTTTGCAATCCGAAATGAATCGAAGCATAAGGGTAAAAATTTGAAATGTGTTGACTCATCTTCTATTTCAGATTTTGTGATTTCAAGGTGAATTAGTGGGAGAACTTCTGTATCTAAAAAAGGGTTTGTATTATCCATTTTTTTTCCTAACTGATCCTTTCGGGCATTCCTCCTTGTTTCTAGTTACAACTTTCTTTGTAATGCTCTCTTAATAGTGAAGCACAAGATGTAGGAAGGCATCTAGTACTTGCTTGACAATTTCTTGCATTTTCTTCTTTGCAATCTTGCTCAGCATGCATATTTTGATTTATTTTGTTAATCAGTCAAAGAAAATGGATCACTGTATATTTATAACCAGTCTGGAGTCTTCTACCAGTGGAGGCTTTAGATCTATTGAGAGTTGTGGGGTCGCCAGGTGGAAGATTTCAACTTTTTATGGCTGGTTGTTGTCCACCATTAGCAACCAGGTACCATTCTTGGCTAACACTTGATTCATCTAAGTTAACATGAGGTTGTGTGAGTTTTGGGTTTATATTTTGCTGCTTATTACTTAGAATTCCCCAGTATGGTCGCCACTATGTTGGCTCCCCGTGATTTGCAAGATTGGCAAGAACAAACTCTGCAGGGAACCACATCAGAATCACTTTGGAATCCTAGGACCTAGCCTTCCTGGACTCAGAGAGGGATCTCTCTATGTAATTGTTTATAGATGATATTTCTTTGTGCTTTTGTTTATGATGTTAGGCTATATATGAAGTTCTAAGGACTTGTTTGTTTTGATTGATTCGTTGATAGGTTGATAGATCAATGGTGTGATTAATCGAGGGAGTGTTTCAGCTGAATAGATAGACCATGAGAAATATTAATCCATTAGGATATGGAGGCATAAAAGGGTTTAAATGTTCACCAACTCTGCAAGGGTTTTCATAGGGCAAGCTAACTATATCAAGTGGATCTCTTAAATTAGATGGAATATGAAATGACAATAAGTTGTGAAAGCAGAAGAACTAAAAGTCAGTTAATAATATTTTAACTCTACTTCAACAAGAAAATCCTTTGAGGTAATTGTTCGAGGAAAACCAAAGGACACGACATACCATAGACTTCTTTGGCCAGACTTTAATAAGCAATCCCTTAAGACAACAATCCAGCAATCCTAGAATTACTTTCAGACAAATAAAACATTTAAGATGACAATGAGTGCAACTAAAGAGCAAGCTAAACCTATCTTCTTTAACTAAACGCTCTAAAGACCTTCAAATCAACAGTTTAAGGCAAACCAAAGGACAGGGTGTACCATAGACTTCCCTGGTTGGACTCTACTAAGTATACTTCAAAGAAAGGCCTTAAAAACAATGTTTCAAGCTACACCAAAGGATAGGGCATACCATAGAATTCTTTGGCTTGACTCTATTAAATCATTTTCAAGACAACAAGCTAGGTGGAACCAGAGAGAAATTAATAATTCTCCAATCAGACCTTGCAGAAGAAAAAATTAAGATAAAAAATGCAGATAGAATTAGGGTGTCAAGACAACATATCCTAATCTAAAATTTATGTTCTTTTATCATAGAAATAATGGAAAGAATGGAAAACAGAAGGAAAACATTGACAAGAAAGGAAAACTTCACCATTAACATAGCTCAAGAATCATGTGAATGTGCTTGTATTACTGATGTTCAAAATAGTTACATTACTCCAGTATAATAGATCTCTGCAACTCAGAGCTTTCTCAAATCCAACCTAGCACTCTCCAACTAGCTCAGCAACATAAATCAGTCAACTAACCAACCAACCAACCCTTAAAAATTAATGATACATGCAGTATTTATCTGCAAAATGAGGAGGTGATCCTATGCTAGGGTTTCAAATGTTATTTTTTACAGAGTTAATGCATTTTTGACCTTTGAGACCATGCAAGGCCCAAGGAAAAATATCTAAGATAAACTTGTTGTAATAATAACTCCTAACTTCATTGTTTGAGATAACTTGTGGAAATATTTGACTTTCAAGGCTTTGTAATAACTTTTGTAATAACTACTGAGTAGTTGAGAAATATCTCTGACTATCTCAATAACTTCTGATGTCTTTATTGAAGGAAAACATGTTGTAGGTGTCAAAAATGTGTCCTTTGAAGAAGTAAATTCCTTTTGTTTGAGTCATTTGGATTTGCTTCTAAGCTGATATGTCTTTATTTTATCCTTTAAACTCTGTTTTAAGCCTTTAAACTTGGATTTATCTTTTAACTGTGCATCTTGTTGTTTCTCCTTAATTCTGCCTTTATCTCTAATTTGTGACTAACCCTTTAGATTTATCCTTTAATCTTTGATTTGATCTTTTAACCCTTTAATATTCACTGCCACAGCCTTTAACTATTTTTTTCTTCCTGTGCATGTCTTTGTTTGTATTTACTGTGTAGTGTGGGCCTTTTCTAATGCCTCCGGGTCCTCTTAATAAAAACGGGTTCTCTGGATCGTCACTCAGATGGCTCATTTAAACAATTTTGGACCTTTGGAATGCATTTCTCGCATTCCTTCCATGAAACCTGTACAAAAAATAAACATGTTAGCTTAAAACCTGCGTTTGTGGCTCTTTCTGAGTTTATTTGGGATTTTTCGGGCTTTTGGAGGAATGCGGAGGTGTAAATGGAGGTTTAGGCTTCATCACATAGCCACAGGGCTCTGGAGCGTTTGAATTGGATGGCAGTATGGAGATTTGGCGGGAGGAGAAAGAGCGGTTTTCACAAGCGGGAAGGTGGTTTTCGCATTGGTTGAGGGGTGGTACGCGAGTTCGATTGATCGGGTGCGATTCCATTCAACAATTGGCGCATGGCGGAGGGATACTGCCCATTTCGCAGGGTTGGGGTTTGTTTAACCCCCGCACATATAAACTTGCGATACAGGCTGCGGGTCGTTGGATCTTGAAGATGGAGATCAACGACGTTGGGGAGATCTAGAACAGTGGGTAGGTCAAAAGGGAGTGGGGTCCAAGTAGACAGATGGCGGAATTTTATTTGTGGAGCGGGGTTTGGTGGAGAGCGGGGCCCAGGGGCAATAAAATAAGCAGAAACGCTTTATATATAAGGAAAAAGGGTAAGCTTTAAAAAAACATTAAAGGGTCGGGTTTTTAACGTATAGAATGGGTTTAAAAATATTAAGTAGAGGGCTTAAATATTTACAAAGGGGTGGGGTAAAAAACATTAAAACGCAGGTTTTAATTTTAATTAAAAACAAAGCTTTAATATAAAATAGAAGGTCCCGAAAGGTTAAATATTTAACCTAAAACAATGAAAAAAGGAGTTTTTTCATTGTTTTAGTGGAAGTAAAGGGAAGTGATGAATGTGAGGGGTTAAAATGGGGGTTTTTTAGAGATGAAAGTGTGTAAAATGAGGAAATGAGGTTCTTTTGGGTAGGGGGAATGGTGAGGGTGAGAAAATTAAGCCCAAACATGAGTTTTTAGAGCAGGAAGGTAGTTTTGAGAAGGCAGAGATGAAATATAGTGAAAAAAGGTTTTATGAAGATAATGTAGGTAGTGAGATTTCTAAAGATAGCTAATAATGAAGGAATGTTACCTTCAGCTGTTTGTAGAAAATCCATAGTCACCTAGTGAAATTGTAGAATGTAGGAGGATAACACAATGTCCTGCACTATCTCCACTACCTCCATGACTGTGTTGTTGATTTGGTTACCTTGAACCCATCCACATGCATTGACCCCCATTCACACCAAGGAGTGACTTATTCAACTAGATACATTGATCCACATTCACATTAGAAGTGGTTTTCTTCCTACTAAAGAGATTTATGGGTCCCTCTACCCTCTTATTCATCTATCTTATTGACAAAAACAAAATTTAATATTCTAACTAGCTAAAAGCTAAGGAATATTACACAAAAGGTGAGGAACTTGGTCAGATGTTCCCTTTCTGGAGTATCTCTTGACTTTGTCACTTGATTTCCTCATTCTCTAGGAGAGAGCGATGGTAGATTGGCCCCTTGGGTAGTGATGCATCGATGGTTAGGTTGCTTGAATGCTGGACCTGATAGTGAAAAGGTACCCTCATGGGTGAGGAGAAGATGTCTATATACTTTTACATGATCTTGTTCACTTATCACTGCAATTTGGAGGAGCCCTGTTTGGAGGCTATGGATGTGGCCACAATATTCCAGTTTCTTTGAGAGCAAATCAGGAGGAAGGAAAATTTTACAGATTGGGAAATTATCTTAGTGCATTTATTAGAAAATATCAATTAAATGGCAGTAAGTATTGGTACCTTTGTTATTCTATATAGTTTTCTACCCAAATTAGTAATAAAATTACAAGGTCTAGACTCATACACAACATGTTGCTTCCACAAATATTGTTGGCCTAACAAAACATCACAAACTTTAGGGGGAGAAATATCACACATTACCTCGTTTGTGAAAGGCTTGAAGTTGTAGGGCAAGTGACATTGTCGGTTAATACCGAGACCTCTCCCTTAGTGGAGCCTTCATATCTTTAGGTTCACTTCATTGGACTCTAGTGGTCATAATAATGGCACTTGGTTCTATATCAATAATCTGGTTTCCCTTTTCCATGTTTCATTTAGATTCAAAACTTGCATCTGAGTTACCCAACCACTAATGACTGCTTTGTGCATCATTCATTGGTGTTATGAGTGGGGATGTTGTGTAACTCTCACGACATTCCCATGCCTTTATGCTTATTCTTGGTATCATTCTTTGTTTGTAGCTTTGATGGGTTGTCTTGGGATGGTCTAACCTCGATCTAACCTTTTTTATATGGTTTTGAGATGACCTTTGTTACACCAATTTTTGGTCATCTAACCATTGACAATTAGATGGATCGAAATACACCATGTAAGACCAATTTTACGATAGTAAAATTGCTTTCACTAAAAAATAATTTAATAAACCATAGTTTATTAACTTATTTTTGGTCCAAATAGAAAACCCCATGAGGAATAATTAAATAAATTCTTTTTTTTTCTCTAGGAATAATTAATTAAACCTCTGTTTAATAATATTCCTGGTCATATTTAACCCAATTAATGAGAAATAATTAGATAAATCATTATTTATCTTATTATTCTCTAGGAATAATTGATTAAATCATTATTTAATTAATATTCCTTGTTAAATTTGACTAAATCATTTAGGAATAATAAAATAAATCATTATTTGTTAAATTATTCCTTGATCCCATCCTTGAAATAATAAATAAATATTTTATTTTTTTATTGTTTCTAAATAAAGGGATCTAATCAATTCAAATTCATTTTCCCTCCAACAAAATATAATAAAATATTCCAAGCAGTTAGATCTAGATCTTGGTTAATAATGTTTTATTATGCACCATTATCAAATATAAGTCAATATTTTGTTATAAATAGGAGGGTTTTCCATTCATTCCTTACCTTTGATCCTTTTATCATGGTCGGACTTTGATCCTCTTATCATCGTCACACTTTGATTTATTTTCATTTTCTTTTTGCTTATTGAGCTCCCTTTGAGTTCTACACGTCTTGGGTATTCTACACCATTGAGATAGAAACTCTCAAGCTGAAGCCTTTTAGGACAGCCAAGAATCCATCCCATTTAGGGGGAATGTATCACTTCTCTTCCCAGGTGTTACATAATACAAAAAATTATTTATAATTCTTGTCTTGTCCATTGGATATTTTGGAGAAACTCTTATTTCATTTTGTTGTCTAGCTTCTTTATTTGCATAGATCTGGGTTTATTTTGCATTTTCTTCGATCATCTATTGCATATCTAATAATTTTTACAGACATATTTGTAGTTAGGTATGTTTGTCGTGTGCAGCTAAAGTGATCTATTTTCATACACTTGTGTTAAGCTTTCATACTAACAATTGGCGACTCCGCTAGGTTTTATTCTGATTTTCCTACATGACCATCTGCTTCAATACCCAGGGTTTTTTTATTCATCTATTTTTTAGCCTCTTAATGTTTTTTTTTACTTTTATGCCGTAAAGTAGTAAAAAATCTAACTTTTGCATGTTTCTGGGTGTATTCCGTACGTAACAGGTATTAGTCACGACATAGACGACAAAAATTTTCCTCAACCTACCCACGACACTTCCAGAAGTGTAGTTCGCACTTTTCAGCCCAAAACCTAAGATTTTAGGGCTCATATAGAAGTTTTTAGGCCAAAAACTGTGATTTCACGAGCCAGCAGGTCAGTAACTGTGAGCAGCAGTTTTTTGCTGTGTTCTTTCTGTAATTTTCAGGTTTTGCCACAAGTACTGTTCTAGGTTGATTGACCTCTATCTCCACCCATCTTATGTCTGGATATGCTTAGTTTTTATTTTTTAAGTGGGAAGAAGCCTCTTAGGGCTTCAGTACGCTTCCACCTTTTTAGGAAGGGTTTAGCTGAGTAGGTAGTCTGAGATTTTGCAGCGCTTTTAAACATTTTTCAAGGTCTGATCCATATTTCTTTTAGATCCATTTAGTTCAGTTATTATCTCATCCAAAACTCCCTCTTGAGCCTTGTTTGACCTCTCCCTTAAGGTTCCTCTTGTTTCCGTTAGGGTTTTAACCTCTCGCCTCCTATTTTGCAGCAGTTTTCCCTCTGGTTTCTTGTTGTTTTTTGCACCTATTTTCAGCAAATATGAATCATTGGATCCCTATCCCTTAGACCTTAGATCTTTTGTCCACATGGTGTGTTTTGAGTCAATTTCGCCCGCCTCTTAGAACAGTTGCTTGGGAACCCTTCTTTTTGGGTTAAATTTATGCATCTTTAACTGTTTATTTTACTGTCATTTTAGTTTTATTTACAGTTATACAACATTTTTTATTTTTCTTTATACACAATTGTCTGGGCTAAATTAAAATTAACACATAGATCGCACACACGCACACTTAAAGCGAAGGGAACTTGGTTTACACCGCTAAGGCAAGACATAAACATCGTAATTAACTTATCTTCCCCTATGCGCCTTTGTTTATCTCTCTTCATTATTTGGGTATCTATGTCTTATGAGCATTGTGCCCCAAAGATGTTTATCCTGGAGACTCCTAGTCCTTCATCCTCAGTTTCCGTTACGAAGACTTACTCCACCTCGTAGACGTCGAGTTAGTCCTACGTCGAGTCCCTATATCGACTCTGGTTCTGGTCTAGTGGGCCCTCGCTCTGATTCCGAACTCGGTTCCCCTCTACCTCATTCTAGCACCATGTCAGGTGCCAATGCAGGTACTATTCCTAATGGGTGAAAATGTGAAGTTGGGTTACACTTTTTGCCCTTTTTTAAGAAAAAACTTTCATTTTTTTCTGTTCTTCAACTTTCTGCAAGCCAAAACAATTTCTCTGTTTAGAATTTCATTTTGCGATAAAAATAAAAGTTGTCAAAAATTTTATTAGCTTTCTATTACTTATTTTTTGGAATTTTTTTATACACATTTGATATGTCAACTTAGCATTTCTTTGAGTATGTTTTTTTTAACAATCAAAGGATTCATAAGAAGTCATGTTAACACACAATGTTTTGTGTTTTTGAGAAACAAAATGTGTTACAATAATCTAGACAGAGTCTACTTCAGTTTCGTCATATTTACAAAGCCAACGGATGCATATCATAATTACTAGAATTTTTTGAACTGGTCCAATATGAAAAAACTGCATATTTTGAATATGTTTCGTGACGCAAGAATTTTCTTAACATATAAGTTATAAACTAAAAATCTAAAAAGTACGCATTAGAGACGACGAACCAATGTAATGCACCATAATTTTTTCAATTTTTTTTACAATGCATTTTGGAAGATACAGAATTATGATTTCACTGAATCATAATGACCTTCAGAAATTGTTTGCACCTATTTTATTACAAAATTATTAAAATTAGTAAATATTTATGAAATTCCATTAAAGTTATATTTCCTGAAAGTAGATTGAATTTTGAAAATGCTTGTCTTGGTTCTGACAGTTAATGCAGAATGTTTCATGGAGTTTAATGAGTCCAAAGTTGAATATATGTATTCAAAGCTTGGCTCTCTGTAATTGCTGATGTGCTAGTTCAGTCGAACTCTTAAAAAAAGTTCAGTCGAATTTTTTTTGTGCCGACGGCCTGTCAAGTCTAATGACATAAAAGTTCGGTCGAACTTTTACCCAATTTTTCGTCGGTCGGAAAATACCATGAAGCCCCTCCAAAAAACCATTTCACGACAATATAAATTTCCGCGAAAGTATTCATTATTTTCGCATATTTTTGCACATTTGGTCTGATTTTACAAAGGTCTTGGTCCGATTTTGCAAAGAATTCTTTTGGGTTTAAGGACTTTTCTTGGAGGTACATTCAAAGGACATTTTTACAAAGGATTGTTTTGGGTTTAAGGACTTTTCTTAGAGGTACATTCAAAGGACATTTCTTGAAGGTACGTGATACATTTTTTGGATGTTTTTTGGGCTTCATTTTTTTTGAAGGTGTGGATTTGGGCTTAATTTTCATTGTTTTTGAAGGTATGGATTTGGACTTAATTTTCAAAGGACTCTTTTTAGGCTTAATTTCGAAAGGACTCTTTTTAGGTTTAATATTCAAAGGACATTTTTTAGACATTTTTTGGAAGTATTTTTTAAATTGATATTTTTTAAGAGGCTTTTTTGAAGTATTTTTAAAAGTGGCATTTTTTAAGAAGTTGGAATTAATTTTCAATGGACATTTTTTGGAGGCATTTTTTGAAGTGACATTTTTTTAGAGTACGTGTTTTGGGTTGAAGTAAATCTTTTATAATGATTTTTTAAAATGAGTTTTTGTCTAACTTTTAAAATGAATTTTTTTTGTAGGACTTGGAAGGAAATATTTTGAGCTTCGTTTCATTTTTATAAGACATTTTTTTCTCAGATTTTTTTAAAGTAAGTGTTTTGGATTGAAGTATGTATTTTTTGCAAAATTTTTAAAATGAGTTTTTTTTTTTAAATTAAATATTTTGTGATGTTTTTTTTAATGGAGTTTTTGTCTAAATTTTTGAAGGAAATTTTTTGAACTTCATACTCTATTATCATGGGAAATCGAAAGAATTATATGAGAAAATATGATCAAAAAAGAGACCCTGAGAAATGTAGAGAAGAGAGGAGACAATCTCGCAAAAGAAAGGTAGAAGCACTGTCAAATATTGAAGGGGAAAATCAACTTCAACTAGAAGTTGAAGCAGGTATGTAAATGTAAATATTATGAATTTGATATATTTAAAATTTTCCTAGTGTAAAATGTGAAGCTTAATATTATTTGACGAACTAATTTGAAAAATATTTTGCAATGTAAATAGAGAGAGATATTCCTCAAAACATTGATGATGAGATACAAAATTTTGAAAGAGAAAGTGAAAGAGATATTGAACCAATGATTGAAGATGGTGAAAATGTTGAAAGAAATTCAAGGGAAGAAATTGAATCACAAGGTATATATATATATATATATATATATATATGTTGAACACATGCATGCACGTATTATTGAAATTATACATATTTATTAATTTAGTTACTTATTGAATATGTAAACTTATTATGTACTATTCATTCGAATATGTACAGATGAATTCAATGTCGATGATGAGATGTTAGAAAATGTTGACACTCACACATATGGAGATAAAAGAGCTTACCATATTATATGATATCATGTTAACCACATTTTTGATACGTACTTCATAAAGGAAAATGTGACAATTCAAGCCCAAGTGTTGAAATGCCTCCTATCATTAAGGAAATTAAAAGAAGCTACGACTTTATTAGGTATTCGAAAATCAACCAAAGATAAAAATAAAAATAAAAAATAAAATAAAATAAAAATGAAGGAAAATGTGATACAAAATATAAATAGTGCTATAAATTCAATTAGAAGATCTAGAAAGAAAAATGTTTCAGTTGTACGTAGAGAAATACATATGGCAGTGGTTTCATCAAGTACTAAAGAGAATCGCTTGGTAAAATCTATGGCATGAGCATTAGGAACCTCACGAAAAAATTTGCACAAACATCGGAAATTTCGGTTGCAAATAGATGTAAATGATGAACTCGCTTGTTGGAGAGCTATTTGTAGGAAACCATACAAGGATAGACTTGGAGAAAATGTTAAAAAAAATAATATGTGAATATTGGAAGAAAAAATCGCGTGTTTTTCCAACTTCAAAGCATGTGATGCGAAGAAGAATAGCACGAAATCAGTATGAAGAACATGAAAAACATTTCTTGGAAACCACTCAGATAGAGTTGTTCAACAAGTTCAAAAAAGAGAATCGTGAAATTCAAGTCTCAATTAGTGCTTTTGTTCAACAAAAACCATGGTATGTAAAACCTATCACCATACGCGACACTTGTTGGTGTTGTTATATTATATTATGACACATTCCTAAATTTTGGTAGAAAATTTTAGAAGGATTCACCTCCTCCTTCCACTATCCATGATTTCATATCTCAAATTCTATGTGAAAGACAAAGCGATGAACTATTTTACGAAAAGAAATGTATTGGTGGTAAAAATGCGATGATTGTGGAAATTTGACTAAATTTCAAAACAAATATCGTACTGATATAAATGATCAATCATTGTCCAACATGAAAGTGAAATGGAAGAGATATGAATATATCCATACATCAATTCAAGGTGAAAATAGTGCTAAAAGAATTGAATTACGAGAAGAAGAAATTTTTGTGATAGACTTTTTGAGAAAGTTTGAGGCAGAAATTTATTAATACACCAAGCATTCCCATAGAGCTCGATGGAAAGACTTGAAATTCAAAAAATCCCGTGAATTTTTTCCACCAGGGACCATTTTGTCAGTAATTGATTTTGCAGAAAACTAAACATTTGTTCCACAAAAATAAATTCATAGTGAATACTATCATTCTGACCAAGTCTCCATGCTCATCCATATTCTATATAGACATGATGAACAAAACGTCAATCATATAGAAAGAACCAGTGAAAACCGACATGTTATTAAATAATATCACTTTTATATTAGTGAAGATCATAACATGATACATATTTTGTACAACATTGTTTTGGAAAGATTTATGACTCCTTTAAAAGTCGTGGAATAACATTCACTGAACATTGGATATGGTCAAATGGATGCGCGAGTCAATTCAAATCTGCACGATCATTCTTTTGGTTGTGTTGTCTTCATAAGAAAACCTACATTAAACATTGTTGGAATTTCTTTGAGATTGGTCATGGAAAAAGAGAACATGATGGTGCGGGGGCATGCATAAAATGAGCACTTCGAAGATATCAAATGACCCCCTCTGCAAACCAATTTGTGGACGCTAAAGAAGTTGTTCAATGGTGCATTGTTGCTCTAAGCCATGAGACTAACCGATCAAGGGAAGTGAGAAGGTACATTAAATTTAATTTTTATTGGATATCTAATTTTAAACAGTGTACATTTATCACATTTTGATTATCTTTGATTGTATTTTGATATCATATTTACATTCTTCTTTGAATTTTCCATATAAATTTTTTTTTGGCATATTGGGATCGAAGATGTAGATAGATCAATTGGAAATGACGTTGAAACGATAAAAGGGACTCGAAAATTGCATTCAATTAAAACAAAGTTGTTCAGAAATGTGTTTGCATTGGATAAAAGAAAATATTCTTGTTTTTGTCATGTTTGCATAGACAACACAGAATCCAATGACGTTTGTGAAAACAAAATGTATGTAAAAGATTGGAAACATACAGAGCTAAATACAAAGGGAAAAATGTCCATTGCAATGTTTGAAGAAATGAAATCAGAGGAGACTACAATATCATCCGATGGTGATCGAGTTTTTGATCTTGTTAGAGAAGGTAACATTTGAATTGCTTTCAAATGATAAAGATCTAGAAATAAATTTAAATACATAAGTTTGTTAAGTTTGTTTTATTGTGCAGGAGATGTTTTTGTTGTAATTGCACCTACTGATAACGATGAAAATGTGAATTATTTGATGTGTTGCACTAAACAAAAAATGAAATTATTAGAAAACTATAATTATCACGGGTTTCCATATGAAAGAGGATCTATTATTTTGAAAGGTTATTTTTTTCAGAAAAACTAATCAAAGTGGGGATTTTGTTTACTTTGAAGGCTATGAACCTGATGTCATAAGTTGTCAATATAGTCACTTGGTGTGTGTAGCACGCATAAAGTTGATAGAGGTTCAATCAAAGAAAAAAACGAAAATTAAGAAATGGAAAATGTCAAAATCCGATCATGAATGGATCATTGAATATGGCATTCCATTGGAATTTTTTTGATTGAACTGCCCAACAATTTCTTCTCTTTGGATTACGTTTTAGAACTTCCAGAACTCGACTAAAAATTGAGTTGCCTTGTTATGTTATCTGTGCAAGTGTTTGCACATGTACAAATTGTTTTGGTACATGCACACTAGTATCAACTGAAAGTAATTTTTCTATACATGCATTGATGGAAAATGTTGCATGTGTTGGATATATATATATATATATATATATATATATATATATATATATATATATATATATATATATATATATATATATATATATATATATATGTCTTTCATAACAAAATTAACCGTTCAATTAGTTTTACTATGTGCTTTGATGAAAAATGTTTCACGTGCTGAATATATATGTTCTAGAATGCAATTAACTAAAAGTAGTTTTCTTTGTGCATTGATGAAAAATGTTGCACGTACTGCAAATATACACGGATGGAATGTGACCAGTTTTTATCGTGGGCTTTTTTGGTAAAAAGTATCCACAATGTAAATAAATCATCCACAGTATAGTTTTGTACGAAGATTCTTTCAGACAAGAGACTCGGAGTGCTTCTCCGAATTTTGGTGGGATTTGACCCACATCTCTATTCCTAATAGAAAATCTAGTACAAAATTTTCCTGTCCAATGGTTGGATAAGTTCTAGGAAATTAACTCAAAGTAGCTTTTTGTTGGAAATGTTGTCATTGATGGAAAAGGAGCACAAAGGAGCAGCACCTGAATCAGCAATAAGGCAAAGTAGAAGACAGGGAACAGAGGCAATAGAGAATTGCACAGGCTGCATAGAACTGTAGAGGCTGCATAAAGCGTAGGAGAGATCTGCAAATAGTTTTTGCAGAAGGGCCATTTGATCGAGGATCTGGCCAACCTAGAATATTACTCGGTAACTTGGTTGAGTCTATGTGTATATTAAATCATGAGAGCGCTTGAGAAAGGGATGATGGGATCCTGGGTTGAAACCCAACCTTAATGTGTTGATGCATTCAAGGAGTATGACCAGCGTGCAATAGGATTCTTTGTAGAAGGGATTGAGATTGTAGTCCGGTCCATGACTAAACTTAATAGTATTCTTGTACGCCCCTAGAGGGTTATTGGTGATACTGTGGTCACGAATCGTGTGCCTATTAAAGCTCTGTGTTAAATCTTGAAGCCATGAGTGCAAGTTTCGGTGAATCGACCTCAGAGTGATCAGTCTCTCAAATTCCTCTATTATTGATTAATCTCTGTGTGGTGGACTTCGAGCTCAATAAGCATTAGATACGTATGCGTGAGAAACTTTTTTTTGAGGATGAATGATAGAAGGTGTTAGAGCCAGTGGGAGCCAACGGAGGCGCTGGATTATGATAGTGAAATATCGTGAGAACATATGCAGAAGAGCGAAGCTTTGGACACAATAGTGAAGGAATTAGTAAACAATTGAATTGCGTTGAAGATGGAACCTGGAGTAAGGGGAGTAACCAGAACCACGAAGGAATGAACAGTAACGACGGTTTGGAGTTCAACCTGGTGGTTTTCGCACAAGTTCAAGACGGTAAGCTGTATTTCCAATTCAAACACGATCAATGCCATAGGCAGACACGTGGCCTTAAGCGGTTTGGAGATACCGCCCTCATCGCGTGCCATCGCGCGTTAACCATCGATGATGGAATGAATGCGATATGGCCATGCGATGTACGATCTGGAGGCGGGCCCATCGAACGGTGGTCGCACGTCAATTAGCACGGAAGATAACTCAAGGTACGGGTGATTACAATTCGCTATTGTATGTGTGGGACCCGTGAAACACCCGTGATATGAATTGCCATGTTAATTAATGTTATAAACCATGGTTGGGTGCTATAGGCTCTACATGTTAATATCAAAGGTTACCCAAATTGATTCCGTATGTGTAAATCGAATGGACTATAGAGTCATAATGTGGCTTTATATAAAGTTATCTATGAGTAATGGAGATACGTTGGGTTTAAATCAAGTGAAATATTATATGGTGGGACTCTCACCCAATTGCATCGGAGAAATTTGGCAGCGGAACATATAAAAAACAGGTTGCGATTGCGATTGAGTTCCGGACCTGATATAGTTTAAACGATGACTTTCATATTCTGCTTGAATTCCGGCCTAATCGCATCGGAGCCATTCATTGCATCGGCACATCCAAATGAATAGTGTTACATCACATCGGAGAAATGTGTGGCAACGGAGCATGACAATAGAAGTTGCGATTGCGATGAAGATGCGGACCCGACGGGTCTGTGAACTATGATTCATAAGTGCTTGAGTTCCGACATAAGAGTGTTTCATCGCATCGGCATTTCAACGTAAACAGTGTTTCATCACATTTATGACGCGATTTGCAATCAAAGTGCCTAGGGAGTGACATCGCATCGAGCCCCGTGGCCCGTGTTGCGGGTTCCTGTGTATTAAAATGATCTCTTAGCATTATATCGCCGGAAGTTACGTAAGTTATATAATACGGCAGTTTATATGTTAAAAACAATTATTATCATGCCAAGAGTTAAATTGTGATATATGAAAAGGGCAGTTACATATGTATGGCAGTTACACTGCGACAGTAAGCAGGAAATCAATCAGAGCCGAAAGGGCCAAACACAGTCACAGAAAAGACAAGCGCAGTGAACCAAGACGCTGAATGAGTGAGCTGGAGTTTTCATTGTAATTGAATGTAAATGTTTTTAATTTATTTATACTATTGTGATGCATTGGAAAGTCTCTGGAAGAGAACAAGTATCCCACTGTAATATTAAATTTAGTACACATAGTTATATCTTTCTGAGTGAGCTGGAAAAGAAATGAGAAGGCAGAAGACTAAGAGGTATGACTATCCATTTCGAATTCTCTGAGGAATACAGACAGTCACAAGAAAATATTTATAAATAATATCATCTTGATATGCATAGTGAGGAGAGAGAGAGAGAAAAGATAGATAATGCAGAGTACAGAGGATTGAAGCAGAAAAGATAAGGAAGAGAGGAGCAGAAGGAGATGGTACAGAACAAAGCTAATATCTGAGGTAAATCAGCAAACATTTCTTTTGATAAATTGAGGAATTTGGAGCTTCCCTATCAAGTTGAAGCTTGATAGCTGTCAGTTGTAGTTGACTGAGGTTGGAGCCTCCTGTACGTTGGTGCCTGCAGAAAAATAGTGGTGAGAGGGAGTTGGAGCTTGCCTTTGCATCTCAACAATAATAAGATGTGGTTTTCTCCCTTTATGGGTTTCCACTTATATCTGTTGTCTCTATTTGTGTTTCCTGTGTGCTGAGATGATTTACCAAATCTACTGAAATGTTTGTTGCTCTCATAATAAGTTTGATGTCACATTAATTTAATACTTGCTGCAACATATTAAGACTATTCATATACTAAGGTTGGTTATAAAAGTAAGTTGTAAATAAGTTGATGAAATTTTTTTTTTAAAAAAGCTCATGTATGTGTTAAACTGACTCACCCCCCCTCTTAGTTTAACTAAGAACTCAACAATTGGTATCAGAGCCAAGTTCCTTTTGTACCAGTTTAACCACTGAAAGGAGATCCTAGGCCCCCAGGTTGGCTATTCAAGAAGGAAGCTCAACCAATAAAGCCCCTTTCTTCACTGGTGCTAATTATGCCTTCTGGAAAATCAGAATGAGAGCATACATAATGTCTCTAGGAATAAAGGTATGGGCTGCTGTAGAATTTGGATATTCCCCAAAGGAAATTGATCCAGAAAGAGAAGCTAAACAAGAATTTGTAGCAAATGAAAAGGCCTTGAATGCAATCTTAAGTGGACTTTGTGAGGCTGAATTTATCAAAATAATGCACAGTAAGACTGCCAAAGATATGTGGGACACTCTAGAGAATATCCATGAAAGAAATTATTTTTGTAAAAGCAAAGAAGGATGATGAAGTGGCTCAAATAATCCCTACAAAAGAAGAAACATGTAAGGAGGGAGATAGAACCCAGAAGAAACCTCTAATAACAAAGAATGAAAGAAATACTTAGACAACAGAAAAAGACTCATATATCCCTGAGTATGTCAAATTTGGTATCCATCAAAGGAGATTCTTCCCTCCTATGAAAAATGCCACCTGTTATGTTTGCCACAAGCTGGGACACATTGCTGCATACTGTCATGCAAAGAGGAGTAACTCAAACCAGCAAAAGATGCAAACAGTGGAGAGACTGTCTCAAGCAAACAAATGGAGAAGACAACCTTACATCAGGTATGCAAATAGTTTCTATGGTTACTGTTTTTATTGTAAGGAATTTGGCCATAAAATCACTGAGTGTAGAAAATATGGACAAATATTGATGTTCAACACCTCAAGGAGGTTTATGAATCAAAGAAACTTTGTTCATACTCACAATTCTACAAAAATTATGATCAAATGCTATGTATGCAATAAAGTTGGACATACGCCTTCCAAATGTCCTCTGAGAGGATGTGATTCATCATCTCACAAAAGATACCAAACAAAAGGATGCTTCCAGTGGAAAAAGAAGGTGAATAAGTGTGACCTGGATCTAACTGCTCAAGACCTGAAAAGCCAATGGTATCTGGATAGTGGCTACTCAAAACATATGACTGGAGACAGAAGCAAATTTATAACTTTTGACGAAAAGAAAACTGGTAATGTTACTTTTTGCAATGATAAAACAAGAAAAATCAAGGGAAAGGGCTCAGTCAGCTTAGATAATTTCAGAGGTAAGGCCCAAGATGTACTTTTTGTAGATGGGCTGAAAGAAAATTTGCTGAGTGTTAGTCAAATGTGTGATAAAGGCTGCGAAGTTCTTTTCAGAGCACAAGACTGCGAAGTCAGATCAAGCACCACAGGTAAGACTCTACTCAAAGGTGTTCGAACAGAGAGTAATGTTTGCATAGTGAAAGAGGAAGATGAAGCATGTCATCTTAGCAAACTTGAGGAGTCATGGTTATGGAATAGGATATTGGGACATCTCAGCTTCGATCATATCATCAGACTTAGCAAGAAGAAAGTTGTCAGAGACATGCCAGAAATAAAAAGGCCTTCTAATTCCATATGCAAACACTATCAATTGGGTAAACAGACCCGCACATCCTTTAAGGCCAAAGATGAGTTATCAACAAGAAGACCACTCCAACTTGTGCACATGGACCTGTGTGGACCTGCAAGAACTAAAAAACCAAGTGGAGAATCCTACTTCATGCTGATAATAGACATTCTAATTTAAAAGTGGCTGGTATTTCTAAGAATAACCAAAGCACCTGAGAAATTTAAGAGATTCAAAGGCATTAGTGTAAAGAATCACCAGGATGCAAGCTAAATGCATCGTATCAAGATGAGAGGCAATCCTAATAGATTATACCTGCACCGTGCACGAACAGAAAGCAACAATTATCATGCAGGGACACCTCCGTAAAATGGAGTAGCAGAAGAGAGTCAACAGTCCGTACGTTAAATATGGATTACCATGATGCAAGAGAGTAATATTCTCAAACCCTTTCTAAGGTATACAAAGACACACACCAAGCAGCATATTCTAAAATGAAACCTATTTAAGGCAAAGCAAAGGACAAGAGTCCTTATGAACTATGCACATGAGAAACGCAACAATCAAGTTTTAGAATCTTTGGAAGCAAGTGTTACATAAAGAATAATGATGAAAATCTTGGGAAATTTGATGCAAGAGCAAATGAAGGGATATTTCTAGGATATGCATCCAAAATTAAAGGGTACAGGTGCTACAACAAGACTCTTTGAAAAATAGTAGAAAGCATTGACGTGAGATTTGATGAAGAACTTCCAAACAATATAAGAGATACAGACCGCAATAGTCCATCAGATAACCATGAAGAAGAAAACCAAGATGATGATGAAACAAGCAAGACAACAAAAGATGCTAAACTAAGCTCGAAAGCCCCCTCAAGATACACTCAGAAGAACCATCCTGAAGATCAGATCATTTGAGACAAAAGAGTAGGGGTCCAGACAAGAAGGCAACTAACTTAACAGAAAAATAAGACTATGTGTGCATACTAAAGAAGGCTCTATATGGAATGAACAAGCCCTTGCTTGTACCAAGATTGATACATTTGCAAAACAACATTTAAGAGAGGTGAGCAGACAGAATTCACATAAAATCATGGAAATGAAACTTCGATTAAGTTGTAGTATATGCTATGTATATTATGTTTAAAAATAATAAAGAGAACTAGCAAAAAGGTTTTACGAGGAGCTTAAATTTGAATGGAGATTTCTATGATTGACATTTTGTCAGCTAGGACTTCAAATTCAGCAAAAGAACACAAGCACATTCATCTCTCAAGAAAAATACTTAAAAGAAATGCTGAAAAAATTCAAAATGGAGGACTGCAAACCTATGACAACTCCCATGATCATGGGATGCAAGCTGTGTGCTGATGATGGGTCTCATAGACTAAAGACCATATATCCACATAGAAAATTCTGTTGCGTGAGAAAACACTGCACCCATATCTGCTATGGCTAGGGACTCAGGTACAGCCAGACATTGCCAAGCACCTAAAAATCACCTTCTAGCAGTCAAAAGAATATTCAGATATCTACAAGGAACTGAACAGCATGGACTTTGGTATCCAAAAGGAAAAAGCTTCACTTTGATAGCATACACAGATGCATATTGGGCCAGCTGTGTGGATGACAGGAAAAGCACAAGTGGAGGTGCATTCTATCTAGGAGAAAGTCTGGTGGCATGGCTAAGCAAGAAACAAACATCTATTTCTCTATCTACAGTAGAAGCAGAATACATAGCAGCAGCAACATGTTGTACACAATTCATGTGGATGAAGCAAACCCTCCAAGATATGAATGTAAGCATTGATGAACCCATCTCTATCAAATGTGATAATACAAGTGCTATAAGTATTTCAAAAAATCTTGTGCTTCATTCAAAAACTAAACACATCCCAATCAAGTACCATTTTCTAAGAGAACAAGTAGTGCAGAAGGTAGTTAGGTTGGAATATGTACCCACAAAAGAACAAACATTAGATATATTCACAAAACCTCTTGCTAGAGAGCCATTCGAATATCTGAGAAATAAACTAGGGGTAGTGTCTTTAGATACTACTCTCTGAAAGAAAAAGGAAGCTTCAGTTTAGGGGGAGAACAAAAACGAAAATATCATTCTAGGGGGAGATTTAAAAGCAAAGAAAAGCTTGAAACAGGTCCTCAAGATCAGTGCAACATGGGCGAGATTTAGAAAGCACACTAGGAAATGTACAACACTTTTCCATTGATGTCAAATGGGGAGGAAAAGCAAGTAACAGAAGATAGGATCTTCTAAAAGAATCCAGGCAGAGGAATACTTGGAGGAAGCATTGGATTATTGGTGAAGGTGTTGCCATCAATTCTAAAGGGGGAGACTATTGGAAATGTTGTCATTGATGGCAAAGGAGCACAAAGGAGCAGCACCGGAATCAGCAATAAGGCAAAGTAGAAGACAGGGAACAGAGGCAGTAGAGAACTGCATAGGCTGCATAGAACTGTAGAGGTTTCATAAAGCATAGGAGAGATCTTGCAAATAGTTTTTGCAGAAGGGCCATTTGATCGAGGATCTGGCCAACCTAGAGTATTACTCGGTAACTTGGTTGAGTCTTTGTGTATATTAAATGATGAGAGCGCTTGAGAAATGGATGATGGGATCCTGTGTTGAAACCCAACCTTAATGTATTGATGCATTCAAGGAGTATGACCAGCGTGCAATAGGATTATCTATAGAAGGGATTGAGATTGTAGTTCGGTCCATGACTAAACTTAATAGTATTCCTATACACCCCTGGAGGGTTATTGGTGATACTGTGGTCGCGAATCGTGTGCCTATTAAAGCTCTGTGTTAAATCTTGAAGCCATGAGTGCAAGTTTTGGTGAATCAACCTTAGAGTGATCGGTCTCTCAAATTCCTCTATTATTGATTAATCTTTGTGTGGTGGACTTCGAGCTCAAGAAGAATTAGATACATACTCTTGAGAAACTCTGTTTCGAGGATGAATGATAGAAGGTGTTAGAGCAAGTGGGAGCCAACGGAGGCGTTGGATTATGATAGTGAAATACCGTGAGAACATATGCAGAAGAGCGAAGCTTTGGATGCAGTTGTGAAGGAATTAGTAAACAATTGAATTGCGTTGAAGATGGAACTTGGAGTAAGGGGAGTAACCAGAACCACGAAGGAATGAACAGTAACGACGGTTTGGAGTTAAACCCGGTGGTTTTCGCGCAAGTTTTAAGACGGTAAGTTGTATTTCCAATTCGAACGCGATTAATGCCATAGGCAGACACGTGGCCTTAAGCGGTTTGGAGATACCACCCTCATCGCGTGCCATCGCGCTTTAACCATCGATGATGGAATGAACGCGATATGGCCATGCGCTGTCCGATCTGGAGGCGGGTCCATCAAACAGTGGTCGCACGTCAATTAGCACGGAAGATAACTCAAGGTACGGGCGATTACAATTCGCTATTGTATGTGTGGGACCCATGAAACACCCGCGATATGAATTGCCATGTTAATGTTATAAACCATGGTTGGGTGCTATAGGCGCTACATGTTAATATCAAAGGTTAAGCCCGAATTGATTCCGTATGTGTAAATCGAATGGACTATAGAGTCATAATGTGGCTTTATATAAAGTTATATATGAGTAATGGAGATACGTTGGGTTTAAAGAAAGTGAAATATTATATGGTGGGACCCTCACCCAATCGCATCCGAGAAATTTGGCAGCGGAACATATAAACAACAGGTTGCGATTGCGATTGAGTTCCAGACCCGATATAGTTTAAACGATGACTTTCATATTCTGCTTGAATTCCGGCCTAATCGCATCGGAGCGATTCATCGCATCGGCACATCCAAATGAATAGTGTTACATCGCATCGGAGAAATGTGTGGCAGCGGAGCATGACAATAGAAGTTGTGATTGCAATGAAGATGCGGACCCGACGGGTCTGTGAACTATGATTCATAAGTGCTTGAGTTCCGGCATAAGAGTGTTTCATCGCATCGGCATTTCAATGTAAACAGTGTTTCATCGCATTGGCATTTGATCGCAATCGGAAGTAGTCGAGGAGTGATACATCGCATCGGAAAGTTAGGCGAGTGGGCCCGTAAGGGCATTCTGTGTATTAAAATGAGCTCTTAGTATTATATCGTCGGAAGTTACATAAGTGATATAGTACGGCAGTGTGTATGTTAAAAACAATTCTTATCATGCCGAGAGTTAAATTGTGATATATGAAAAGCGCAGTTACATATGTATGGCAGTTACACTGCGACAGTAAGAAAAAAATCAATCAGAGCCGAAAGGGCCAAACATAGTCACAGAAAAGACAAGCGCAGTGAACCAAGACGTTGAATGAGTGAGCTGGAGTTTTCATTGTAATTGAATGTAAATGTTTTTAATTTATTTATACTGTTGTGATGCATTGGCAAGTCTCCGGAAGAGAACAAGTATCCCACTGTAATATTAAATTTAGTACACACAGTTATATCTTTCTGAGTGAGCTGGAAAATAAATGAGAAGGCAAAAGAATAAGAGGTATGACTATCCATTTCGAATTCTCTGAGGAATACAGAAAGTCACAAGAAAATATTTATAAATAATATCATCTTGATATGCATAGTGAGGAGAGAGAGAGAAAAGATAGAGAATGCAGAGTACGGAGGATTGAAGCAGAAAAGATAAGGAAGAGAGGAGCAGAATGAGATGCTACAGAACAGAGTTGATATCTGAGGTAAATCAGTAAACATTTCTTTTGATAAATTGAGGAAGTTGGAGCTTCCCTATCAAGTTGAAGCTTGATAGCTGTCAGTTGTAGCTAACTGAGGTTGGAGCCTCTTGTAGGTTGGTGCCTGCAGAAAAACAGTGGTGAGAGGGAGTTGGAGCTTGCCTTTGCATCACAACAATAATAAGATGTGGTTTTCTCCCTTTATAGGTTTCCACTTATATCTGCTGTCTCTATCTGTGTTGCCTGTGTGCTAAGATGATTTACCAAATCTGTTGAATGTTTGTTGCTCTCATAATAAGTTTGATGTCACATTAATTTAATACTTGCTGCAACATATTAAGACTGTTCATATACTAAGGTTGGTTATAAAAGTAAGCTGTAAATAAGTTGATGAAATTTTTTTTTAAAAAATCTCATGTATGTGTTAAACTGATTCACCCCCCCTCTCAGTTTAACTAAGAACTCAACACTTTTCTATGTGCATTAATGAAAAATGTTGCACATATATATATATGTGTGTGTGTGTGTGTGTGTGTGTGTGTGTGTGTGTGTGTGTGTTCTAGAATGAAATTAATTGTTCAAGTAGTTTTCCCATGTGCATTGATGAAAAATGTTTCACATACTGAATATATATGTTCTAGAATGCAATTAACTGAAAGTAGCTAAATTCTATAGGCATTGATGAAAAGTAGCTTAATTTTATTGACATTGATGAAAAATGTTGAAGTACTGGATATATATGTTCTAGAAAGCAATTAACTATTCAAATAGCTTTTCTATGTGCATTGATGAAAAATGTTGTACGTACTAGATATATATGTTCTAGAATGGAATTAACTGAAAGTAGCTTTTCTATACATGTGCATTGATGAAAAATACTGGATATATATACATTATAGATTGCATTTTTAAAATTTTATGATTGTTTTCAACACATCTAACAAGACCTAGAATCTTATGATTGTTTTTAGATATATATATATACATCAATATGTATTGTACTTCAATCATTTTAACATATATATTCAAACATGTGTAAAATCATTTCTACATGCACATGTATATTCATGTGAATTTATTTATTTTGAGAAACAACAACTTGAAATTTAAAAACAAAACATAATATCATAATCACATGCCAAATGTAGTTCAACCATCCAAAACTTGAGTTTTAAGAGCTTTTTTATTATATCACAACATTACTTCACATGCCATGCCAATTTTAGTTCAACTATCCAATAAAAATATTTAACATTATATCACATGCCAAATGTAGATCAACCATCCAAAACTTAAGTTTTAATTTAACAAAAAATTATAGATCACAACATTACTTCACATGCCAAATGTAGTTCAACCATCCGAAACTTGAGTTTTAAAAACTTTTTGATTATATCACAACATTACATCACATGCCAAGCCAATTGTAGTTCAATTATCCAATAAAAACATTTAACATTATATCACATGCCAAATGTAGATCAACCATCCAAAACTTAAGTTTTAAAAACAAAACAAATTATAACACAACATTACTTCACATGCCAAATGTAGTTCAAAAGCAAAACATTAATATAGATCACAACATTACTTCGCATGCCAAATCTAATTCAACCATCCAAAACTTAAGTTTTAAAAACCAAACAAATTATAACACAACATTACTTCACATGCCAAATGTAGTTCAACCATCCAAAACTTAAGTTTTAAAAACATTATATATCACATTCACATGTACCAAATGTAGTTCACATAAAATATGTCCAAAATTTGTAGATCTCACAAGTATCAAGTATCAAGTTATATATGACTGCATCTAGATAATATATAAAAAAAGTAAATTTAAGACTAGAAATCTCAATCAAATCTAGAAATCATCCATCAAATACAGATGGATGTAGTGTCTTTCCCAGCAAAGTCTCAATCCGCGAGCTATCCTGCGAAGCATGGGGAACCTGTACACAATGCATGTACAAACATTAAAATTTGATGTTTTAAAATTGAGTGAGAATATATAGAACTTCATGTAAAAAAAAAAAATCATGCAATACCTCATAAGGTTCCCTCTCCATTTGTTGCTTGTCTGCTACAACTTACCCCATGGGAACATCTCCAATAGTAAACTGTACAATATATATATATATATATATATATTAAAAAATTTCAAATGAAAATGCATATATATAAACTTATTTTCAATAATATTAAAAAAAAAGTTAGACAACTTGTTCAAATGGTTGAAATGGTGTGGATGTTCCTATCTCCATCACTAGAGTCCGTGGAGAAAATAAATCCTCTATAGAAACCTAAAATTCAAAAAATTTAAAAGTATAAAATAACTCAAGATCAAGATCTCAATTTATAATAAAAATTTTAAACTTCAATTTATAAATTATAACTTAAAAACATATATATTTAAGTGAAATTTGAATACTTCTGCAGGTGGGTTTGACACATCTCCTAAGAGAGGCTCCAAAAGAAAATCTCCAAAAGCCTAAAATTCAAAAAATTTAAAATAACTCCATAAGGAGATTGACTCGAACGAGGAGCGCACTGCTAGGTCACGCTACTCTCAGAGCCTGTGCCTGCCTTCCCTCGGCCCCATCCACCATGGCCCCTCCGAACGCTAACCCGGAGGCGGCTGCTACTCGGTTAGCCTTCTCTGCCTTGGTCCATTCTCTACCACCCCAGCGCCCTCACCCTACAATTTCAAACTTCGTGAAGAAGTTGGATGGACTGCAAGAATTTGTGCTCCACCCTGCTCTACCTTGCAAGGCAACCCTTTCTTTGGTTGACCGAGGCCTCATAGGGAAATTTACTGGCCTGTGGCCTTCTCCGAAGACAGTGCAAAGGTGGATCGAGCGGAACTGGGCTAATAAACTAAGCGGAAAAATATCTATTCGTTTTTGTGGGAAAGGATATTTCACCTTTCACTTTGAATCAAGAGAAGACAAGGATCTAATCTTCAGAAACGGACCGTACTTCATGGACTCCAGAGGATTGTATCTAAATAAATGGACTCCGGACTTCGATCCCAATTTTGATGGCCCTAATGCAATCCCGGTCTGGGTTCGGCTCCCGCATCTCCCTCTCCATTGTTGGGGAGATGAATCGGTTCGAGCCATCGGTAATGTTGTTAGGAAGTTTATTGATCGTAGTGAACCTAAGGACAACATGCAAGCTTGTGCACGCATCTGTGTTGAATTTGATCTCGGAAAGGGTCTTCCGGAAGCAATCAAACTCAAAGTGGACGATTGGACTCACATTTAGCAACTGGATTATGAGAAAATCCCATTTAAATGCAAGGTATGTCATGAATACGACCATTTTTCCAATCGTTGCTCTAAACTAGTTGATGTTGATAATGCATCTCACGATGAAAAATGGGAAACTGTAAAAAAAGAAGAAGACTACTCCAGTCTCTAAGATAATCCCTGAAACTGCTCCGCCCAAAACCAATTGCTCAACCAACCCCTCCACCTCCTCCCTTGATCCTCTTCTTAACACTTCTTTTGTCGCTCCTCTCTCTGAGACTCCCTTGGAATCATCCAACCCCTTTGGCACCCTTTCCCTCCCTGAATCCAACCCTCCTATTCCCAACCCCCTTGAAAATGATTCCCCCGTCCCCATACCCCTTTCGCAAACATCCCCTTATTCTTGTCATGACCCTCCCCCTATTCGCACAACCAGGAGCTCTTCCAAAGAGCACGGTGTAAATCTGGAAGCGCATAAAAAACATGGGCCTGGAAGAAAATCCATAAAGCAACAAAGGGATGAAAATGCCCAAAAATACATAGCTATGGGTACTCAAAACCCCATAGAAACCTATATTCTGGTTCAAAATAGCAAAGAATCGGCACACAAGGAGCAGGGAGGGCGAGCAACTCTCCGTATACCCCATTCTCAATGATGAAGGTCCTATCCTGGAATAGCAGGGGACTAGGGCACCGCTCCAAAATTGCTACTCTGAAAGACCTGATAAACCATGAGAAACTGGGAATCTTAATGCTTCAAGAAACAAAACAAGGTTAGCAAGAAACGAAAAGAATTATTGAACAGTTCAAGTAGTATGAAGGTTGCATTTGTGAATCAACAGGAGCCTCCGGTGGAATAGCCACCATTTCGAACCAAAGCACATGGACATGCATATAAAATGTAATCAATCAGTATTGGATTAAAATCAATTTAGAAAACAAAGCAGATAACAAGAAGATTGTCACTTATAATATCTATGCACCTAATCACTTCAGAGACAAAGAGCAATGTTGGACCTCTCTCAAAACAGATATAGAGGATGAAGATAACAGTAACATTATTCTCGGTGGAGATCTCAATCTCATACTCCACTCCAATGAAAAGAGAGGAGGCATTTTTACCCATGATCCTTATAGAACAAAGCTGGAAATCATTATGTAGGAACATGACTTAGTTGATGTTGCTCCAAAAAATCGCAGATTCACTTGGAACAACCGCCAGCTGGGCAAGGATAATATAATGGAGCGGCTAGATAGGATCATGATAAATGTCTCTCTTCTCTCAACTTAATCCGTGGCTTATGTTGTTGTCCTCCCCTATTTGGCGTCAGATCACTATCCTACAAGTCTTGTTCTTGAGGCACACTGCCCATTGGGGCCAATCCCTTTTAAACACAGTTCACTTTGGAGCAGCAATCCGATGGTAGATCAGATTGTCAACTTCACATGGTGTCAGCATATAGAAGGATCACCGGAATACATTTGGGAAAGCAGGCTGAAGAGGACCAAATGTGCCCTGAAGGAATGGGCGAAGTGTCACTACAAAGAGCCAGAGAAAGCCAAAACAGAAATAAAAAACAAGTTAGAAAGGGTCCATAGCAAGATAGAAGAACATGGGCTTTCCTAGGATTACAAAGCACAAGAGGGAAATCTCTATTTCCAGCTCTATCATGCCAATAGAGATGAAGAACAAAAATGGAGAATAAAGTCGAGACAGCTTTGGCTACGAGGGGATAAAAATTCTGCCTTCTTCCACAAGCAGGCCACAATCAAAAAAATCAGGAATGATGTTACCACCATCATCGATGAGAGCGGTCAACTCCAAACTACTCAAGATGCCATTAAGAAGAATGCTTCGGATTATAACAGCGCCCTTTTGGCTGAGACAAAAGCAGCAGAAGACTACTCAGATATTCTTCAGCATTTTCCCATGGGAATCAGTGAAGAAATCAATGCAAAATTAGCAAAAGAAATTGATGAAATGAAATTCAAAGTGTCATCTAGTCCCTCCAGCCAGACAAAGCCCCCGGCCCAGATAGTTTCCCCATTTGTTTCTATAGAACTCATTGGGAAACAATCAAAAAAAGATCTAGTCAAAATGATAAGATGGACACAGCATAAATGCAAAATTGCAGGATACACTAATGCCACCCATCTTGCCCTTATCCCTAAAGAGAATCGACCCTCATCCTTCTCTCGCTTCAGGCCCATCTCTTTGTGCAATTCTTCTTATAAAATCCTGACCAAAATCCTTGCCGCGTGCCTCAAACCTCTCCTCCCCTCTCTCATTTCTGAAAATCAAGGAGGTTTCTTGGCCAACAGACAAATCTCTGACTCCATCCTCCTTGTCCAAGAGGCCATCCACTCCAGTCAATGATCCGGATTTATGCAGGAACGCAACAGAATAAACACATAACCATAAATACAGAGATGCAGCAGAAAAAACACTTCATTTCATTAATATCAAAGAACTGAAATTTGCTTATAAACAGAATGGAAATAAAACTAGCTAGGGCGCTGGTAGCTGTTAGGGTCCCGTGATTTGGCCGATTGGCAAGCCAAATGACGATGTAACATCAAACCAAGCTTTGGAGCCCAAGGACCTAGCTTTCCTGGACTCAGAGAGGGCTCTCTCTATTATATATAAAGATATCGGTGTGTTTGCTTGTGGTGTTTTGATATTAGGCTAGTTATGAAGTATGTTTTTAGTTTTTTGGTTTTTTAAGTTTGGGAGGGATAAAACTGATCAAAGATATAAAAATGGATAACAAGAAGTCAGATCAATTGGGCTATGGGGTCAAACAGGTCAAGGAAGCTATGAGATGATGATGCAAGGCTGCTGTAGGGCCGATTTGATTCAAGGTAGAAGGGATCTTTGGGCAAAATGGAGTAAATGAACATCAAGTGGTGAAAGACAAGGGATTTCAAGTGTAACTAGTTGATAGCAGACATAAACATGTTATAGCAAGCCATTAATCATGCTAGATGTAACTATGAGCTAATTAATACATAGAAATCAAACATTCCAGCCATACATAGAAGTATAAGACCTTCTAACTTTGGGAAATGGCTATCAGACTTTGGGGAAAACACATAAGGAGGACTTAACAACTCATAAAACTATGCCAGAACACCTAAACACAGTCTTTAAGTTATTGGGCACTTGGACAAACAAGCTTTCATAGTTTTAGGCAAAGGGCTAGATCGGGACTAGGCCTCCTTGGTTCAACAAGATGATAAACTAATCAGTCAAAGAGATAGTTTCATGGACAGAACTATGGACAACTTATAGGTAAGCAGGGCACACCATACATCCTACTTAACATGCATAGAACTTGTAAATAAAACTAGCAAACAGTATCCTTAAGTTACTAAAGAGCAGTTAAGAATTCTTTAGTATAACTAAGGAATAAGAAAACATCAAGCTATGAAGATTCAGGAATTTTGAGGTGCCTCCATGGGCATATCTCAAAATCAATCTCTACTGATCTATAGCAGCAAGAAGCATGTATTATGAATGAAAACTAGAAGACAAAAACATAGCAATAAACACTATACCATTCTACCATGTCATGGAATCCATCACCAATCCTTCATCATTCATCAAAAGCATCCAAGAGGCAGTCCAAAAATCATAACACAAATATGTTCTTCAAAGCTCATATGACCAATATATTGATTCTTCTCTCAAGTTCAGCCTCTAATTTACAATGAATCCTTGTGGAATAAATAGGCTAGAGGAAGGAAAACCTCATGGAGCAACTAGCTATCCCATTGGCCAAGTCAAAATATCTAAACTTGTCCTTGAGGCTTTGCAAAGCCCAAGGCACAAAATATCCCATAAAAAATCTAAAAACCTGCTAAAAACGGAAATTATATTGACTTTACATCATTTCCCAAGTGTAAAAATAGCTTAACGCACATTTGGGAAAAGCAGATTTTTGAGGTTCAAAAATTACAAAAATACTTCATATTTATGTCTGAAAAAGGTCCCCTGACTTGCTGGAGGAAATTGGCAGCCTTCCCGATGTCAAAACGAGGCTCATGATAGCTCGTTGGAAAGCTCTCTGTGTCTACTTTCCGGCGCAACTGAAATCATCTCAATCTGATGCCTGAAAGTTCCCCAAAATTGTACCTGTGTGCAAAAAACCAGGAAATAGCAGACTGCTGATATGGCGGGCAGAATGTGCAAAAAGCGAGCATTTTTCGCCAATTTGAGGGGGCGAATGATCTCCAAATGCTCTGAAAATCGCTGGTGACCTGCTCATAGAATTATGGCATCAACTGGTATCATCCTTCTCCCTTGACAAATCCTCAAACTGAAATGGCGAAATAATGAGTTTTTGACCAAAAACCCAAAAAATGCCAAAAACAAAAAGTTGTCGAAAAGGGCTCAAAATTGGCATGAATGACCCTCAGGGGTCCATAGCAACATGCTCCGAAGCTGAGGCCAAAATATCAAGTGCTAATATGCCTTTCTCCTCTTTCCGTGCCAGGCGCTTCTTGAAACTGCTGTTTATCACTACTGAGTTATTGTTGTTCAGCACTCTTCCCCTCTTTTTCCTGCTGCTGCTCATATTTATCACTGTCATGCTGCTCCTGTTGTCTTGCCTTGGAGGCATTTTGACCTGAAAATGCTTTGGAAGAGGTAAATTGCCTTCACTGTGTGTAAAATGTCCTGTTGGAGTCAAACTGTGTCACTTTACAACTTTGACAAATAAACAATGTGAGTTGGAAGGTTTGCAATCATGTTTTCTTATAATACACAACCTCTGCTCTTCAGAAAAAGTCCTGTCCACCTTTAGAATATCTCTGTCAACAGATTTCTCTACAGGGTACCATATAGTAAAAGAGGAGACAGACTGTTGTGTAAATTTCCTGTACACAGTGTTAAAAAGTCACCTTTTCTTGTGAATTTGTTAGAGGCCAATCAACACACCTGTATCTGTGTCTCCAAGGTAAAATTCAATCATTAAACACCTGCTCTTCAGAAAGTGGCCTTCCACTTTGAAAATATCACAGTCAACAACTTCTCAGTAAGAAATAATACAGTGAAAAAGAAAGGTAGATTGCTTAGGAAGAGTTTGCTGTGAGAATTGCCAAAATCACCCTGTTCTGTGAATTTTTAGATGTCAATCAATACACCTGTATTTCTGCCTCGAGGTAGACTTTCAATCATTAACAACCTTGCCTTGTATAAGTGTGCCAACATTCAACAAATGTGCATATGTAAAATCAACCCTCATTGTAATTAATCAGTACACTATCACAGTCCTGAGCAAAGATGACAGAGTTTGAAAGACTCCAAGAGTTTTTTAGGCAGAAGCTATGTGAGTTTTCTCCTTTTAAAACAATTAATGGATCTTTATAAATTAACCATCTGGCTTTGGCAGAAAAAGAATTTTACTCTATAAGCACATCCATTTATCAATCTGAAAATAGTGTGAAAGGCTTTCCTTTAGATATAAGCCCTGTCTCTTTATACAAAATTTTTCCTTTTACTTGTGTAGAGGTTTCCTTTGAGGTTGCAGTCAAAGATCTTGCACCAACAAACTCTCTTTAAGCCAAAACATTGTTTCTTTGTAGTAAAAAAAACTTTTGTCCTATCTTGAATACCAACTTGTGTTGAAATAAGTTTGAATGAACAAAAACAGTCAAGTTGAAAAACTCCGGAGTAAACTGCCCTTTCTGTAGTTTATGGATTTAACCTCTGTCCTTTGATGCTTGTGAAAGTATAGGATCCCAGGTCCTTTGATTAATTAAAGTGAAATCATCCTGCTCTTAGTTTCAAAACCAGTTATCTCCTGTAAGTGCTTTTGAATGACACAGCCAGCAGTTTATTTCAGCTTTGCACCTTGAAAACTCACACAGCAAACAATCTATTTTTCTGGTATAATGACAGAGTTTTGAAGTTCTGCGTGCAGTGTTGTGAAAATTTGTAGCAGTTTTAATAGTGAATTTAAGCTTTCCTTGGATCAAAACATCAAACCCCTTCGTATGCAGCTCACCAAAAATCCCTTCTTGAATGCAAATACTTAACTCAACTTGTTTTCAAACCTTATTTTTGGTTTCAATCATCGACAAGCAGTCACAAAATTTAGGGTCAAAGTGTGCAAATACCTCAAGATACGAGGCAAAACTCTTGTGGAGCGTCGGAGGCAGCTCTGGAGGTCTTCAAGCATGCGCGGCACTTTTTAAGGAAAGAGTAGCGCGCAAAAACACCGCCCGGGTGGCCTGTCGGGTCGGGCAGTCGGGTTGTCGGGCGCCGTGTACAGGCGCGTCGCGCGTACACGGGCTGCCTTTGTAAAGTCGCCCCCAGGCGCGTCGCGCGAAATGGCAGGCGCGTCGCTCGGCCACAATCAAACGGAAAAACTTCAATTTGCTCCAAAATTGCTTTGATGCCTGGAGACTGCGGAGGCAAACTAAATTTCTTGTTTGGAGTATTCAAAATGAAAGTTTTTACCTTCGACCCCACTTCTTTAAATGTGTCAAACCCCAACGGTCTTAAAACTTTGAAAAGTAACCTTGGCTTTCAGTTTCCGAAAGGGTAGGTTTTGGCCTTGTCAATTTGCTTTGACAGCCTTGGCGTTTATTTACTTCTTCAACCTTTACCTTTTGTAGGTGCCAAGTTGCTGCAATTTCTTATAGCTTGCTATGGTCTTTAAAGAGGGGCATTTTTCACTATAATCCTCTGTTTCACAACACATTATATAACATCTCTGTTTATTGAATACTGGAAACTTGTTTTGTTTCAAACTATCCATAACACTGACTGTCCATGAAAACAACTTCTTTGCCTATACATACACTTGTATGTCTTTTGGGAACAAAACCTGAAATGCCTCCCATTATTTGTGATATATATTCTGAAAGGGGAACTTTTATGAAGCAGGAAAAAACAGGTCTCTTGGAAACACAGTTATCATTTTCTTTGATCAGTGCGTTGACCTTTTTGTAATAGAACCATTCCAAAGCTCAACTTTGTCCACTGTCTTACTTTCTTGGTGATATTCTAAAAGAGAAAACCACACAAGGTCTGTTGAAGAGCTTTGAAAACCATTTTGTCATTTTTTTTAAAAGGAGATGGTCTGTCTTCTTTCAATTTTTTTGATAATTTCTGCTCCTAGGTGATTTATAGGCTTCTCCCTGGACTGTAAGTGTCATCTTTTGGTTGCATGCTTTCTCACTATATTTCTCTGTTTACTCAAAAGGAATTCCCTTTAGACTTCTTGGCATGTGACAGTGAGGTGACTGTGTGGCCTCTTCCCCTAAGGAAACTGCCCTTTTTGGTATCAATGTATACATATTCATATTGTTTCCTGTCCATCATGATGTATTTCTTGAAAGAAATTTTCCTATGTGTAATGCATTTTGAAATATAAACACCATCTTTTACCTGTGTACAGACTTCTATTTACCTTCTTTGTATCTTTCCACTGCACCTTTTGACCAATCAGTTTTCAACCACACTCAATGCCTTGGCCATCTGCTCATAAATGGAGGAGGCCCTTCACTTGGCAAAGTATTTGAAGATTATTTGATAAGGCTGCATGACAAGGGTTTGCTTGGATTATGATGGTAGGAAACCAACTTAAAAAACATCAAGACTGGCACCTCTGCTTGCAATCACCACTATGCTTCAGAACAACCCTAGTCAAATTGTCGCTGTCTCCCTGTACTGCTCTGAGGGGAACTGAAATGTCATTATTTACTTTGGTCATCTTATGACAATTTATTTGAAAGATAGTCTCTGTGACTATGGAGGTCAGTACCCTTTGAAAAACCAACAGTTTTTCTTCTGCCTGTGTAATGACATGTTTTGTCAGCGCCTCTTCAATTTGATCTTGTGGACAAGCAGGCTGCTTATGATTGGAATTTTTACTAATGACATGCCCTTCTAAAGTTTAACAATTCATATGACTTGAAGACTTCAAATGACCTCCTTTACAAGACCAAAGTCTGTTTTCCTTTGAAATTGCATACCTCAGATTCTGTCTTTGCTGTGAATATCACTTACACTCAGACAACCTAGAATCTCTGTTTCATTGTTCAGTAAAAAGCAAACCTGGACTTTTGCAATCCTCAAAGTCAATACTGGCCAGCGCCCTCTGCTTGTAGATGAAGGAGGCGCCCTAACCCTCTGCTTGTAAATGAAGGAGGTTCTGGGTCATGACAATTTACCAGTTTGTTGAGACAGTGGTGTTCTTCTCTTCCTGTGATTTTCATGCTGGAAAGAGGCTGCAAGATCTTGGTGAGTGACTCTCTGTTTTGCAGACATATCTCAGGCTCATGATACATTTAGAAGCAGTTGTTCCTCTAACTGTAGATTCAAGAATTTTCTCCTGAGATGAATTTGTATTTCCTGTTCTTTGCAGAATCCATAAAACAGTGTGAAACACCTAATAATCAGCTTGAGGTTGTGTTTTATGCAGTGCTGAGACCTAGGGGGGGTGAGTGGCGCGACTTAGAGCTGTTTGTCAATTTCATTTGCAGAGTGGGAGGTCAGTCATGGTTGGTCTGTATCAGATGGAGGCTTTTTGGCTTTTTGATGATTGCCAAGGGTAAAATGTCTTAAAGCGCCACTTCCTAACATAGGGGAGACTTTTGCAACAGACTTGGACTTTTCCTTTTGGAGCTGATGGGCAGACCAATAGGGCTGAAGCTAGATAGGATAGTGATAATGAGGTTTTGATTTTGACATGGGTGGACTGAAAAGTAAAAAGGGTGAAAAAAGTTTTATGAGGGTTTTCTAGATGACATATTGACATAAGGAAATCAGTTTCTAGAAAACTCAGCTGTAGATATAGTCATCACTAATAAGTAAAAAATACTGATGGCTAACAGTAGCTATCGCTGAGGAGAGATGTGGCAGCTACAGGCCTCTGAACTGAGTTTCAATGAGGCTCGAGGGCCTATTTATTATTGAGAAACAATGGAGAACCCTAAACATCCAAAAACCTAACCCTAAGAGATGAAGCGCCAAAACTATGGGCCCCGTTTGGGTAAATTGGTGTTTCAACTTCCCAGGGACGTAACTTTGGCATACTATCTCCGTTTGATGCACATGATACATCATTAGAAAGCTCTATCCGAGGACTACAACTTTCGCCAGGAACAAAATGAAATTCACTAGAGGCGCGATGCCCAAAAAACATCGTTTAGGGCCTCAAAACGGCTCCAGAAGTTCAGGACCCAAAAAAACTGCTAAAAATAGTAAGTTATGCCGAAACTGAAAAAACTGAAAGAGACAATGGTGGGGGCCAAAGTGGAATAGGCGGGTGGCCACCAATATCCACCTGGATCATTCAAGCTAGAAACAAAAAAGGCTTCATTCTAAAATTGGACTTAGCCAATGCCTTTGACCGAGTCCAACACTCTTTCCTTTTTGTTGTTTTGGAAAAATTGGGATTTGCTGCATCCTTCATTGAGCTTGTCAAATACTGCATTACTAGGCCCTGGATCTCTCCCCTCATTAATGGTAGACCAGGACCTTCCTTCCAGTCGACTCGTGGTCTAAGACAAGGCTACCCGCTCTCACCCTACTTGTTCATCTTGATGGCTAAATCATTCAGCAGGGCCCTAGATCACAATCGCCGCATGGGACTCATTACTGGGATCAAATTTGGAAATGGAGTCAAGAACATAAACCATTCTCAATTTGCTGACGACACTCTATTAATGGGAGGAGCCTCCAATATAATAGCTCATCGTTTTAAATCTCTCTTAGACAAATACATGAGCTACTTCGTAGGTATGGTCAATTATCTCAAGAGCTGTGTTTATGGCTAGAATACCACTGCCCAAACTCTGCATAGCATAGCTAGCATGTTTGGAGTCCCTTTCAAGTTGGATTGGGGGGAATTTTATTACCTGGGCATGCCAGTGAGTGTTGGAAATCTGAAAACTTCTGTTTGGGACACTATAATTGACAACATGAAAAGAAAGGTGCAACAATGGGGCGCCTCTTAGCTTAATCCAGTAGGACACCTAATCCTTCTTAAATCTGGTCTCTCCTCCTTACCCTTATATTTTTTTTTGCTCCTGCATGCCCCAGATAGTTTCCATCACAAATTTGATGCCATCCTTCGAAATTTTCTATGGCAAGGGGGGGAAAATGAAAAGAAGAAATATAATCTTATAAATTGGAAACAGGTCATTCAATCTCAAGAACAAGGAGGGCTTGGAATTAGATCGCCCAAACTCTTAAATCTAGCTTTTGGTGGCAAGATTGTATAGAGACTCATCAATGGAAAGCCTGCTTGGTGGAAAACAGTTTTAGAAATCAAATATCTCAACTCATCAAGGTAGCAACTTTTGGACCATGAGATTCCTAACATAACCTACTCAAAAATCTGTGGGTTTTGCAAGAAAGCAATCCCCCTCCTAGTTCAAAACATCTCCAATATTCCCGTGGCAGCTAGATTAGAATCGGAGCTGACAAGATAATGGGACAGCAACCCATTAGTAGCAGACTGGGCACTCAGTAGATTCTATTATTTCTTAATAACATGGGGATTCACACCTTGGATCAGATATCTCAGTGGGATGCACAATCTCAGACTTGGAAAGGATGGATCTTCCCACATATACCCATTGAAATGAAAGCAAGCTTCACCATTATTCAAGCCCATCTTCATGGCATTGCTCCAACCAAACGCAATAGTGATGATGGTTTTCGTTGGAATCCCTCAGGTACCATCTACTCAGTCAAAGCCGCTTATCAACAGATTTGCAACAATGTTTTCTCCATGCCAATTTGGGCACAGTGGAAACTAGTATGGAAAGCAGAGACTCTCCCAAAAATAAAATTCTTTATTTGGCTCCTTCTAAAAGGGAAAGTCCTCACTTTTGAGAATCTTAAAAAATGTGGGATAATTGGGCCATCCCGCTGTCCAAATTGTCAAGCAGATAAAGAAACCAGTCAACACCTTTTCATAGACTGCCCCCTTGCCACTTCTTGTTGGAAAGAAGCCTCTCGTCATACCAACCTCCCTTGGGCTCCCAACACCAGTGTTGCTGAAGTCCTGCAAATCTGGAAAAGAAACTATCGATGGCAGCATAAGAAAAACAACATAGCACGCAGAGTATGGAATGCTTTACCATATGCCCTCTTGTGGAACATATGGCTAGCACAAAATCGTATGATCTTTAAGGACAAAGAAACCAGCAATATAAAGTTATATAATAAGGCTTGGAGCCTCACCTTGGAAGCAATGTCCACTAAAAACCAAGGGAAGCTTGATACAGCTGATCTCTATGTTGAAGAAAGGAACTACATTGGATATTTTCTAGACAGAAACAACATTGGTAGCAGTAGGGATAATGCCAAAAGCAGTAACAACACTAGATATAGCTGGAAGATTAGAATGAAAGATGAGGAATTTTCTCTTTGGCTCAGAAATTGCAATACCCATTACCTATTTTTTGATGGTGCCTCCAAGTCTAACCCAGGAATGGCTGGGGTTGGAGGAATCATTTGTAATGCTAATGATGACATCGTAAATGCTTACGAGTGGGGACTAGGCAATCTATCTAATAACAAGGCTGAAGCGCTCGCTCTTTATCAAGGCCTCCTTCAGCTTCAACGTCTAGGCATACACACAGCTATGGTCATAGGAGATTCGGCTATAATAATTAGTTTAATGATACACAACTGGAATGCTTCCAATGTGATCCTGCAGCAATCTATCAGTAGATGTCGAATTCTTTCCCATCATATGAAAGAGACCTGGTTCTACCATGTTCTCCGCTCTCTCAATAAGGAAGTGGATTCACGTGCTAGCAGAGCCTGCCTTCATCCCATTGGCTTTTTGAGATGTACCGCCTCCAAATCTCACTGTTTCGTGCCATGATCATAAAAAAAATCTGATCATAGATCCACTACAAAGGTGTATAGTGCCATCATATCCCTCTTTTCAGGTATTTGTCCCAATTTCCTGACAGTTTTACCCATCGTATCATCTAAAATATCCCCTGAATCCTCTGCAGGGGATATCACTGCCACTATTCCGCTGATTTCATATCTTTTTTTCAGATGTTTTCCTTCCTCCCATGTGCTCCTGCCATCTCCACTCTCTTCCTGTGATCTTTACCTCATTTCTCAAGCGACTGCGCCTCCCTTCATTCTCGTCTTCTTGACCAATCCTATGTATTTATTCAGGACTCCCCTCATTCCAAATCACCCCTCTCACTTCCTTTTTTTGCATTCCCCCCTTCATACTCTCCGAATTCCTATCTCTGCGTTACACATAGCCACTCTCATAGCCATTCCATAACCCTGCTCTCTGGAGTTGCGACTTACCAGGCCCGTTCTTCATCCTGTGATTTCAATCCACTCTCAAATTATGTCTAGAAGTGAAGATTGCTTCCATTGCGCCGATCTTCAGGTGGAGCTGGAGAAAATCCGCGCACAGCAGAATATTTTGGAAGAGAATATTGACACTCACGCTCATATTACTAAGGGAAAGCATGATCTGACCTCAATCTCTTCCTTCACCGAGTTTCTTCGCTGTAGAGCTAGTTCAATGAACTCTCAAACACTTGTGAGCATATCAAAGAATCTGTTGATATTCTGAAGTACATTCTGGAAAAAAATAATGCACCAAGTACTAGCTCAGCAAATGCAAGAACTATGGATGCAGAAGGCCAGCCAGAAGAATCCACAGCACGCCAAATCCATCACATAAATATTGATTAAGCATGAAGTGCAAATGTTGCCTATTACTATTTCAGTTTGTTCGAGTTTATACTAGTTCAGTCTTTCATATTGTTAAAATCGATGGAAGCAACAGGGATTTTGTTCTCAATGTAGTCTTCCCCTGCTCTACTTCTCATCTTCATTCCCATGTAACAACGGAGCCCAACTTCTCCTATCTCTTTTTTGAATACAAATAGCATCCGACTTTGTAAAAAAAAATTAAAATTAAAATAACTCAAGATATAAATATATCTCATTCTTTAATGGAACTTTTTGAGGTGGAATATATAACTTAAAAACATAAATTTTAAAAGTGAAAAATTGTCCATACTTGTTGTGAATCTAGCACATCTCCTAAGGAAGTAGAAGGTACATATCCCAAGGAAGAAGAAGGTACCGCCGTCCCAAAAACATCAGATAGAATCGGAATCTATTAAAACATTTTATTATATATACATGAAAATGTACATGTGTGCACAATTATTTATTTTAAAAATATCAAGTTTAAAAAACACTAACATTTGCCAACATATCTTGATGGTGAAGCCCATCTTGATTGTTTGAACTAGAGGTTGTATCCATGATATATATATCTACGGTGGACATTTACAATTATTTTTTTAGATGACTAATTTAAAATAAATTCAAAAATTCCTTTGTCTAAGCTACTATGAATGATTGTGGTGGCGATGGCGAAACCCTAGTATGGCGGCGACTGTGAACCCTTGCATGGCGGCGACCTGGTTCTGATACCTCTCCGAGACATGGCATACAATCAGGTGCTGACCATTTGGATTGGGGGATAATGGGTTTCGGATTTTTTTATTGGATAGGGTATTTGGGACCCTATTGACTTGCTGCCCGCGGAGTATACAGACTGTTTCAATGGGGTTTTATACTAGTTTTATTTGTCTGTATTGGGAGTGTTTCTGGCACAGAACGGGCCATTGTATTTCCCCAAGCTGGAGGAACTGATCGGCGCTCTCAACTTACTCTCAACTGTGGGATTCGACAACATTGGTTTTGATGGCATGCTGATTTGGGTGGGGTATATATCTGACTGTGGACCCTATCTGGGGTATTTGTTTGGACCTGCTCCTGTTCACTCGCTTTTGGCGTATTCATTGTATACTCTTTGGACTGCTGATACTGTTCTGACTGCTGGACCAACTTCGAGCACGCGCTTTTTTTTGGGGCTTGTCGTTCTGTGTTGGAGTATCACGGGCTCTATCGGGACTGGCCACTTGCTATCATGGGTAACTATGATGATGAGGTGGATTACACGGAGGATCCACTGGAAGGGGTCGACATTTGGGGTCATGGTTCCCATGGGGAGGTGGATGAGATTTCCGACTTGGACCCGGCGCCTGGGGAGGCGATGCCTAATATGACTACTCAGTCCAACGTGGAGGGCAGCAACACTCCCATGGGAGAACTTGAGAAGTATAATTTTGCCACACCCTCTGTTGCGGACATTGGACTATGGGGTATCTCTCTGGCGGATCATGACATTCTAGTAGGTGTTGAAAATGGGACCTCGGCGCCATTCTCGAAAGCGGTCTATCATGACATCGGTGATGCTTCCCGTTCCTTGGCGCAACTTAGTATTGGAGGCTCTCTACCTCATTGTGGAGTCACGCACTACACATCTGATATTGGAGGTGCGACGCATCTTGGTTTGGTGTCGATCACTCCATCTTTCACCTCGGGCGTTTTCTCAAACGTGCCGGAGGATATCTCCATTCCGGAGAAGACTGGCTCATCATCCGAGTCTGACGCATCTGCTGAGCAGGGTCTGGGTCACAACAAAGCTAGAAAGAAGCACAGGATTACTAAAAATAAGCTTAGCTACTTTTCGAACTTCGGTTGTGAGAGAAGTATGGCATATTGGGGTCACATTGCGGCTACTATGTTGGTGGGGAAGGTGCGTGGCCAGAAGTACTCCACGGCTAGACTTCAGCAATGGACTCGTGAGATCTGGAGCGAAACCCTCGACATATTACCGGATGTCCTGGTACTGACCAAAGGATGGTTCACCCTCACATTTTCCCATCCTGAACAATCTAATTGGACCCTCAAGCACTACTGGCATCTTGAGATGCACCTTGTCTATCTCAAGAGATGGGTTCCACTGTTCGATCCCAACAAGGAGAATGCGGGGGCCGGCCCCATCTGGATGTGTCTGCCTGGATTTCCTATGCAATTTTGGAATGATACTGCCCTCCGGAACATTGGGGGTCATTTTGGACTATATCTGGACCATGATCGGTCCTACTTTACCATCGGCAGCAGGGCTGTGGCCCGAATCTTGATTTTCCTGGATACTCGGGATGGGATGTATGACCATTTCAACATGATATTTGATGGAATGATGTGGCAACAACCTCTGGACTATGAGGGTGTGCCATTTCGCTGTAGGAAATGTCATGAGGTGGGGCATTTATACAAAGAATGCCCAAAAAGGGGTATTGGCAGGCTGGCTTCAAAGAAATCCCGCACCGTCGCTACACAGACTGAGCCTTCTATCTGCATCGACCGGGGATCTGCTAGTGTGCCGCTGACTGTACCAGATTCCTCGCCTGATGCTGGGATGGTGTCGATTGATCAGCTTCCAACTTGGCCTACCACTCATCCCAGATCTCGTTCGCAGGCTACTCCGATGATTACTCAGCGCACTTCCACTATCCCGGGTACATTTCCTATCATTGCCTCATTGATTTCTAATTGCTCTGTTTAATCACCTACTGTTACTCTTCCTATTTCTACATATGGTAGTGTTTTTAATACTCAATTTGCATCTATTACATTTCCATGTATTACATCGACATCAACTAGCCTCACACAGAAGCTCCCCTCGATCTGCTGCTCCATTGCTTTGGCCCCTCCATCTTTTACCCCCATCATACAACACACATTTGCTAAATCTACCTCCTGCCACTCATCTTCCTCTTCGGAGACCCCCTCCACGAGACATAATTATTTTCTTAGATCCCACTCCCTACCCCTCATAGGAGATGCCTTCGGTATTGGGTTGGGTCAGGGCTGCCTACCCAATAAGACGCGCGGTAGACCATCTGCTTTAGCAAAGGTAATCAAGAGAGCTAATCTCGAAGTGGAAGTGGGTACTCAATATTCACTTATGCGGGTCCTTAGAGCTAGAAGACCCTTGTTGGTTGTTTCATCATGATTTGCCTCTCCTACAATTGCAGGGGACTGGCCAACCCCGATAAGACATTGGCACTCAAGGATTTGATAGCTCAGAAGCCCATTGACATCCTATTTCTACAAGAAACCCTGGGAGATGGTTCTGCGGTGGCCGCTACCTTAAAATAAATTCTTCCCAATTGGGCCTTCATTACTCTTGATGCACACGGAAGATCGGGGGGTTGTACATTGGGAATTAAAGACAAAACCACCCGGATGATTAACTGCTGGGGCAGGGCTGGTGTACTTGGTATGAAAGTCCTATTTGGTAACACTGAGCTCAAGTTCACCTTGATTAATGTTTATGGGCCCTGTGCAGATAGAGAGAATTTCTGGAACTCTTTATTGACCAGCACTCAATTGGCTACCCCCCACATTATTTTGGGTGGTGACCAGAATTTTTCTTTGCGCATTTCGGAATCTTGGGGCCCCCATGCTACCCCTGATCCTTTGGCAGAGTTTTTCACCACCATGCTCGGATCTTCCAACCTCATTGATATCCAGACCACCAAGCTTCAGCCCCACTTGGAGGAACATAAGGACTGGGAATGCTGCTCTGGCCCGCAGATTAGACAGATTTCTCATTAAGCAGCCACTCCTCTCCACTTTAACATGGGCCCGACAATGGGTGGGGCTGGGAGGTAAATCTGACCACTCTCCTATATTCCTAGAATTCGAATGTGGACCCAACAGAGTTCGCCCCCCATTCAAATTCAACTCTAGATGGCTGCGAGACCCTGAGTATCACTTGATGGTCACCCAGGCCTAGCAGCACTGTCGACCATTGAATGATAGGCACCCTGCCCAGATTATCAATGATAATCTCAACCGCATTAAGAACCTTACTATTCAATGGGTTCGAAATAAGAAGAGATTGGAAAGGGAGGTACTCCATAAGGTTGAAGAGGAAATTGCACTACTCAACAACTCTGATCTTAGGGGATATAAAACTGATGACACCAGGGTGCAGCTTACTTCACTTGAGACTGAAAAGGAAAAACTTCTGAGACAAAAGGAGGAAGACTGGAGACTTAAAAGTCGTGTTATTTGGTTATAGGCTGGGGATGAAAACACTAAATTTTTTCAGCAACATGCCAATGGGCGCAGGACTGCAAATGCTATCTGGGAATTGTCTGATCCAAATGGATTTGTTGCGAGAACGCAATCACAACTACATGATCTGGGCACTCGACATTTCACCAACCTTTACAGGGCACCACCAAACATTGATCTCCCAGACATCATGCACATTACACAACATTTTAAACGATTTGTGGAACAGGAGCAGATTGATGACCTCAATGCACTGGTTACTATGGGTGAACTGGAAGGAGTATTGAAATGGTTCAAAAGGGACAAAATCCCTGGGCCTAATGGCTGGCCCATTGAGTTTTTCATCCATTTCTTTGAACTCATGGCAAATGACCTTCTGATTATGATTGAGGATAGCAGGGTGAGAGGAAGGATATATGATGGCTTTAACACTACCTTTATTGTGCTCATTCCAAAATCAGACAACCCAACCAGCTTCCATGAGTACAGGCCCATATCTCTTTGTAATTGCATTTACAAGATCATATCAAAAATAATAGCAAATCGTATCAAGCCTTTCCTATCCTCTCATATTGAAAAGGAACAATTTGCATTTCTACACCATAGGCAAATCCATGAAGCTATTGGTACTGCCCAGGAGGCCCTTCACTCCATAAAAACTAAGCGCCTCAAATCCACTATTCTCAAAATTGATCTTAAAAAGGCTTTTGATATGGTAAACTGGAGTTACCTTCATCTCATCCTAATTCATTCTGGCTTTCCTCATACATTTATAAACTGGATTATGGGCTACATTTGTCATGCTACATTTAGCATATTGATCAATGGCACAGCATCTGATTTCTTTCATGCGGGGCAGGGTCTACGTCAGGGATGTCCTCTCTCACCATTATTATTTGTCCTGGTTATGGAGGGACTCTCTGTCCTCATAAAAAATGCAAAGGCTCGGGGAGATTTACAGGGAATCCAGATCAATGATATACTAAACCTCACTCATATTTTATTTGTGGATGATGTACTAATATTTCTCAATGGCTTCAGATAGGACTCTGTACAATTTGACTTGCTACTTAAATGTTTCTGCAAAGCCACCGGTATGGTAACAAATGCCCTCAAATCCTTTATTATCATGACTGGATGCTCGGGACTGGAACAAGGCACTGCCTGTAGAAATTTTTTGAATAAATCACTTATTCAATGGAGATTAACCTGATTACACATCAATTTCGAATTGCATGCATAACACATAACCTCTTCTACAATTAATTGTCACATGCGGAAAGAATAGAAGCGATCGCACATCAAATCATCACACACATTAACACAGTATGTATGGGGAAAGCTTATAGCTGAAAACCCCGCAGCTATTGTGTATATTATAATGGAGAAAACATTTAACAAACTCAGTACAATACTCCTCACAAGTACTCAGTACTATCTCATGAAGTTACACACAAACTAGCTTGGTTTTGAACAAGTCACAGGTTCAAAACACATCCACTAATTGCCTGCCTCTATTGTGCAATCAAGGTTGGTCTAAATAGAGATCCAAGTTCGAATCTCACTAGCTCCAACTGCGCAATTGTCATTGGTAATTTCCTCCAAGTGTGGTGCAAATCTCATGCACAAATGATGTCACAACTGATACCTATCTCCACCCTTTCATCTACCTGTATCACTGGTCTCCAATGAACTGTCCATGCACTGTAGTGAACTGATGTGTTCTTGAGTTGAATAATGAGTTACTAATTAATGAATTAAATAATATTTAATTCACTCCACTCATTACTAGTTGATTAGCTAGTTAAACTAATCTCAACTAGTTCAACCAAGTTAAACCGAACACAACTCCACCAACTGTCTCATCAACTCCACCAAACTTCTGCCACTGAAGTCCTAACTGAAGTCAACCATGCATGAGCTCACCAAACCCCTAGGAATAGCATAATTCCTCTGTCATATGCATGAGCCACTTCCAAGGCTCGAACTGAAGTGCTCCAAGAGAGTAAACTGAAGTTTAGAGTCCAAATATTATTAAGGGTAAATAATATTTGACTTCCCTATTTTTAGGAAGGCAGTCTAAAAATAGACTTCGACCTAAATGTCTAAAAATAGAGATCCATCTATTTTTACCAACATGACCAATACTCCAAGAATAACATACTGCAACCCCTGGACCATGCTCCATATGTCTAAAAATAGACATAGTCTAAAAATAGACTTTGCGCCAAAATTTGCCTGCGGGCCCACTTAGTGAAGGCGACTTCATTTCACTAAGCTCCATCATCTTGCTGCATTTTCAACACTGCCATGAATCTATTTGACTATGTCTACATAAATATCAGTGATGGTCTCAAATATTTGGGATATCATATTAAACCAAACAATTATAATATCAAAGACTAGAATTGGATTATTGCTAAAATTGAACGCAGAATCAATGTTTGGTATAACCGATGGCTATCCAGGGCTGGCCAACTGGTCCTTATTAAGTCTGTGCTAGAAGCTATCCCTATCTATTGAATGACCCTGGCATGGATACCTATTGGTATTACTAACAGAATCAAATGTATTTGTAGACACTTTTTATGGTGCAACCAGTGAAAGGAATCTACTTTTGCTTGGATTGCCTCGGACCACATCAACATACCTAAAAAATGGGGTGGATGGGGGATCAAAGATCTCCATCAATTTTCGAGGGCTCTTGCTGCCAAAATGTGTTGGCACTTAATCACTGGATAGAGCCTCTGGAAGGAGGTAATTGTTACAAAATATATTGCTTCGCGGAATACTCTCGAATGGATCAGATACAGAATCAGGTAGTCGACTGGTGCCTCCATAATCTGGAAGGCGGTCACAAAAGTGGCTCACATCATCCAGAAGGGTTTATCATGGAAAATTGGAATTGGTGCATCTATTTGGATTGGCACTGATTCTTGGTCAGGGAGTGGTGAATTTGACAAATTACCTGTTTTCATTCTTGAGCACCTGGCTCGCAGAAACATATACTACCTCGCACAGATTGCAGACCATGATCATACCACTTGGCAGGGTCAGGCCTGGTTTCAGGCAGAATATCTCGAGATCCCTTAGGAGGGCACACAGATCTGGCAGACTTACATTTGGGCACTAAAAGCCTCCAACATTCGCATCACTGATCAGGAGGACAAATTGATATGACCCTGCTCACCTGATGGGAATTATGGCCTGAACTTGGATACCTTGCTCTTATCCAGCCTAAAGAACCCCCACTTAAAGCATGGTGGTGGTGCAATGTTTGGAAGTTGAAGGCCCCGAACAAGCACAGAACCTTATTCTAGTGCATACTAAATCAATGCATTCCTACCATGGACTTCCTCCACAGACGAGCTTTTCATGGACCTTCATAATGCTGCTACTGTCTCACAAATTGCGAGGATACTACTCACCTATTTCTACAGTGCAACATTATCAGAGGTATCTGGGCTCGGGTTATTACTGATTTAGGCTATCTACATCTCTGGTAGGGTGACACATTAATAGACTCATGGACAAATTGGTGGCAGCTATATGCAAACATCCTGAGGATGCGCAATCTCCCCCTAATTTTGGCTTGGGAAATATGGATCGGCCACAACAAGCTGATCTTCAATGGGATACCAATCGACTGTGACAGAATATGTGCTGCTACTATAGCTACATACCAACTCCTACCTGTGGATCGACAACTCATTACCCCCACAATTGGGACACCAGAAAGCATTGACCATAGTCGACCTTGGGCCTATTTTGATGGTGCGTTCAACGCACAGGGATGTGGAGGGGGCGCCACACTCCATATAAGTGATCACCACCACTACAAAATCAGAATGGGATTGGGACCTGGCACAAAAAACTATGTTGAACTACAATGCCTTAGACTCCTTCTGACATTTTCTCGGGAAATACACTGCAACTCCATTCAGATTTTGGGGACTCTCAACTTGTGATCAATTGGTTCAATAATCTTGCTCACTGTCACTCGCAAACACTTTCTGCACTTCTGCGAGAGGTTCATCTACTCAGGATCCTATTTGACTCCATCTCTGTGGTACACATTTACAGGTATCGGAACAAAGTGGCTGACCAGTTGTCCAAAGAAGCTACGGAGCTAACTTGGGGCAGCTGGCACTTTACAGAACAGACTGGAGAACAGGTTTACAGATTTTTCCATTGGCCTTTTATGGATGAGGCACCTGCATTTTGGGCTGTCTAGATGCACAGCTTTTGGGAGGATTTTGTTTCTATCTCCCTTGATCATCTATCGGCATGTATATTTATATTTACTTTTATTATGTTTGTCTCTATTTCCTGTAAGTTATGCACCGAACTTACTTTGAGAATATTGGCATCATATTTGATCTGCTTTTTGGACTGTTTTGCCTACATGATGGCAAGTGTGGCAATTTAATGTGAATATTCATAAACTGATCAGTAGTAATACACTACCAGCATATGTAACATGTAACCTATCTTTTATGAAAAGTTACGAATTTTTTCTTTGTGAAAAAAAATAATAATAAAAATAAAAATAAAATAAAATAAAAAATAAATAAATTTCATAAAATTAATGTAATTTAGTGTACACAAACTATGTAAAACACAACTTTCAAAGCACTAATTGAACATGTTTGAAACTCAATTTAAGAAAAAAAAAATATAAAATGTTAATTTCACCAAATTGTGCTTTACATGGTGGGAGTACACTTGGTATAAAATTGAAAAAAACACATTGTCATTAAAAAACAAGTGAAACTCCATTTAAACAAAAATTTGTTGAAGTGCCTGCATTTTAATTTTATAAAAATGTGAATTTCACCACTTGTCGCAAATGTGAAGTTCACCAAGTTGCGCTTTACATGGTGTGGTGGGAGCACACATGGTATATAATTGAAAAAAGCACATGGTCATTAAAAAAGACACATTTATAAGTACAAAACACACACATATCCAAGATATGTTACAATTTCCATCAATAAATTTTGAAGGAGAGCGTCTCAACACGAATTCATCTTTGAGAGATGAATCTTGAATTTTTGAAGAAGAGCGTCTCAAAACTAATTCATCTCTAAGAGATGAATCTTGAATTTTTGAAGAAGAGCGTCTCAAAACTAATTCACCTTTGAGAGATAAATATTGCATTGGCACTGCCCCGTATAATTCTAATTCATCTATTAATTCATCTTTGATAGATGAATCTTGAATTGGCATTGCCCCACGCAATAGATCATTAGACATCTTATTCACATTTGTACAATGTCTTATACTAAAAATTTGAAATTGGCTAACAATATTGTTTGCTATTCCATGCAATTCTTTTAGCCTGTCCTTCGTAACTTGGTACATGCCATTCATCTAGTTGCACACAAGTTCAGAATTGGTGAAAACTACAATTCCATTTGATCCATACTCCATAGTTGTTCCCAAGCCTTCTATCAATCCAATATAATATGCCTCATTGTTTGTTGTTCTTCCCCGTATATTCATTTTCCTTTGGACGACTTTGCTAGTCACAATATTGGAAAGCACATATGTAATCATTGCTTTCCCTGGATTGGGATAGCAAGAATTATCTATGCATAATTTCCATTTTTCAACCATATTTAGTGGTTTTTTTATCCCTGAAAGATAAATAAATAAATAAACAACAGAAAAAATTCAATAAAAATATATATTAAATTGATATTTATTGCAAATGCATGGGAGAAATGACACATGTGCATGAGATAAATGACATGTGCATGGTTTATCTTAAAGTTTGACTTAAAAATTTTATGGTAGAATTCACATCTAGAATTAATGGGAGGAAGTCTTTAGTTTGTGGGAGAAATTAATTTTATGCACTTACTAAAACAACTAGTTATGTCAAAAGTCACACCTTTATGAGTTTGTGGGAGAAATGAAATAGAAATGACACATGCCTTAAAGTTTGCTTAAAATTTTATGGGAGAAGGGAGAAATGACACATGTACAAGGTTTGCCTTAGAGTGGTAGTGGTTTATGGATATGAAAATGAAGAACTTCTATTTAGATCTGTTAGAGAGATTGACTATAGGGGCATTTACTGGATATGTCACCTTTGAGAAAAGATGATATCCAGAGGCTACCTAGCCCTTTACAAACTCTGCCTTTAGAACTTGTAAAAGTTAACACTCAACAGACAGACTAAAATCCTATGGAAGTTCAAAATCCTATGAGATTTCAGCCACTTTAGGTTCAATTTTTAGGCCTTAAAGCTTGAGAGAAATGATATTTACATGGTTTGCAAAATTATTTTATGGACTTACAAAAAACATGCTTTAAAGTTAATGGGATAAAGCCAACATGACATCTATGCTTTAAAGTTAATGGGATAAAGCCAACATGACATCTATGCTTTAAAAACTTTGCCTAAGAATTTATGGGAGAAATGACACATGTACACAGTTTGCCTTAAAGTGGTGGAGGTTTATGTATATTAAAATGAAGAACTTCTATTTAGATTTGTTACAGAGATTAACTGTAGGGGCATTTACTGGATATGTCACATTTGAGAAAAGATGAGATCCAGAGGCTACCTAGCCCTTTACGGACTCTTCCTTTAGAACTTGTAGAAGTTAACACTCAACAGACAGACTAAAATCCTACGGAAGTTCAAAATTCTATGAGAGTTCAGCCACTTTAGGTTCGATTTTTAGGCCTTAAAGCTTGAGAGAAATGACATTTACATGGTTTGCAAAATTATTTTATGCACTTACAAAAAACATGCTTTAAAGTTAATGGGAGAAAGGCAACATGACATGTATGCTTTAAAAACTTTGCCTAAGAATTTATGGGAGAAATGACAGATGTACACAGTTTGCCTTAAAGTGGTTGAGGTTAATGGATATTAAAATGAAGATCTTCTATTTAGATCTGTTATAGAGATTGACTGTAGGGGCATTTACTAGATATGTCACCTTTGAGAAAAGATGAGATCTAGAGGCTACCTGGCCCTTTACAGACTCTGCCTTTAGGACTTGTAGAAGTTAACACTCAATAGACAGACTAAAATCCTATGGAGGTTCAAAATTCTATGAGAGTTCAGCCACTTTAGGTTCAATTTTTAGGCCTTAAAGCTTGAGAGAAATGACATTTACATGGTTTGCAAAATTATTTTATGCACTTACAAAAAACATGCTTTAAATTTAATGGGAGAAAGCCAACATGACATGTATGCTTTAAAAACTTTGCCTAAGAATTTATGGGAGAAATTACACATGTACACAGTTTTCCTTAAATTGGTTGAGGTTTATGGATATTAAAATGAAGAACTACTATTTAGATCTGTTACAGAGATTGACTGTAGGGGCATTTACTGGATATGTCACCTTTGAGAAAATATGAGATCCAGAGGCTACCTAGTCCTTTACAGAATCTACCTTTAGAACTTGTAGAAGTTAACACTCAACAGACATACTAAAATCCTATGGAAGTTCAAAATTCTATGAGAGTTCAGCCACTTTAGGTTCAATTTTTAGGCCTTAAGCTTGAGAGAAATGACATTTACATGGTTTTCAAAATTATTTTATGCACTTACAAAAAACATGCTTTAAAGTTAATGGGAGAAAACCAACATAACATGTGTGCTTTAAAAACTTTGACTAAGAATTTATGGGAGAAATGACACATGTACACAGTTTGCCTTAAAGTGGTTGAGGTTAATGGATATTAAAATGAAGGATTTCTATTTAGATCTGTTACATAGATTGATTGTAGGGGCATTTACTAGATATGTCACCTTTGAGAAAAGATGAGATCCAGAGGCTACCTGGCCCTTTACAAACTCTGCCTTTAGAACTTGTAGAAGTTAACACTCAACAGACAGACTAAAATCCTATGGAAGTTCAAAATTGTATGAGAGTTTAGCCACTTTAGGTTCAATTTTTAGGCCTTAAAGCTTGAGAGAAATGACATTTACATGGTTTGCAAAATTATTTTATGCACTTACAAAAAACATGCTTTAAAGTTAATGGGAGAAATCCAACATGACATGTATGCTTTAAAAAAAATTCCTAAGAATTTATGGGAGAAATGACACATGTACACAGTTTGCCTTAAAGTGGTTGTGTTTTATGGATATTAAAATTAAGAACTTCTATTTAGATCTATTCCAGAGATTGACTATAGGGGCATTTACTGGATATAGATGCATAAATTCAATGAGCATAGTTTTGAGATATATTAGTCCAAAATGGAATAGTTGTTGGTGAACAAATATCAGTGGATCACTATGGATATATTTGCTTCATTAAAAGGGATTTTTCTAGAAGGATGGACTAAGTTGGAAAGAAGGGAAAATATCACAATTATATGTTAATGTGCATGTGTTTTACATTGAATATTTTTCATTTTATTAAAAATCTATTTGAAATAATTAACTATATAAGGTTAAAACCTAGATGTTTTGTATCAAATTACATTTTGTTTCAATGGGAAACTTTTATGGCTAATGGGTTTTTCTCGAAATGTGATACACCCCATTAAAATGGGAGATATATCGAAATTATTCCTATGGTTTAATAAAACAGTTGAGTAGTTTAAAGATATAGATGCATAAATTCAATGAGCATAGTTTTGAGATATACAAGTCCAAAATGCAATAGTTGTTGGAGAACAAATATCAGTGGATCACTATGGATATATTTGCTTCATTAAAAGAGATTTTTCTAGAAGGATGTCCACTAAGTTGGAAAGAAGGGAAAATATCACAATTATATGTTAATGCATGTGTTTTACATTGAACATTTTTCATTTTATTAAGAATCTATTTGAAGCAATTAACTATATAAGGTTAAAACCTATGTTTTGTATCAAATCACTTTTGGTTTCAATGGGAAAATTTTATGGCTAATGTGTCTTTCTCGAAATGTGATAGACCCCATTAAAATGAGAGATATATAGAAATGATTCCTATGGTTTAATAAAATAGTTGAGCAGTTTAAAGATATACATGCATAAATTCTCCTAGCCTAGCTAGGAAGGTGTTGACGGGAAAATCTGTCCGGCCAACAGCAGGGGATCTCCCCGGTAAAAGGTCCCTATTAGACCTTGAACCGTTTGGAATAGGGATCCCGTCCGGGGTGTGGGTTCGGCTACCATTGATTTCTCCTTTGCTTTGGGTCTCGCTTAAACTCTATAAAACAGTGGGTACACACCTAATCAACTGATACAAGACATATGTTTGATGCATTAAATGTACATGCAGCACTATGAGTAGCAAGAGAGAATAATAAAGCATGAAGACCGAAGGAAGTGTTGTTAGCAACACTTCATTAGGGCCATGCTTGTAGACTATTCTGACCGCAAAGGAAACAATTCCTCACAGCGAGAACACTCTTCACTTCCTAAAAGTTTAAATGATAACACAAACGCAGATAAACAAAGTCATCAACATTAGCTAAGAAAGTGAAATAAACTCAACCACCGTTAACATACTCAGCAAATTGTTATGCAACTGTGATGTGAATTGAAAATACAGTTCCCTTAGTATAAAGACGTTCAGAAACTGAAAACATAATACTCAGAATACTCATACATAAAACAGCACCAGATCCACAAAAGGGGTTTTACAAAATGCTTGTATTCATCATTAAATGTATGTCTACTGGTAATACAATGCACTCAGCTCGAGTCCCAAACCAAAAGATCAGTTTACAAGCTTTCGAAGGAGTATTTATAATACAAAACCTGCCCTTTGGGCTTCCTTGACTTTTCATATTCTTGACCGTTGGGCTGCCTTGCGACCCAGTCTTTTCTGCGACCTGTGACTTGAGCTGTTGTTGCGACCTGCAACCTGACTGGGTCGCGGGGTCGCAGGTTGTAAGAAAATGTCCAAGGTGCGACCTTGCGACCTTGCGACTAAGTCGCTGGGTCGCGAGGTCGCAAATCATGAAAAAAGATGAAAATGCGACCTTGCGACCTTGCGACTAAGTCGCTGGGTCGCGGGTCGCAAATTTCGGGAAAAATCAGCAATGTGACCTTGCGACCTTGCAACTAGGTCGCTGGGTCGCGGGGTCGCAACTTTCGGGAAAAATCAGCAATGCGACCTTGAGACCTTGCAACTAAGTCGCTGGGTCGCGGGGTCGCAAATTTCAGGAACAATCAACAATGCGACCTGCTGGGATTTGCGACCTCGCAACCTAGGCATATCTGCAACTGCGACCTCCTGGGATTTGCGACCCTACACCATCCGCGACCTGCGACCTTGGGTAGATTGGTGAGTTTTTTTGAGTTTCGCCAGCATTTACTTGTTTTGAAAATGTCACCTTGTTTGTTGGGGAAAACCTTGGCTCTTATGTGAAAACAGAGAGGTTCTTCCTGCAATAAAACAACACAAGTCACATGTCTCCATGATTGAACAGTAATAATGCGAGGACATTTTAATCAATTTGCAAGAATGAAAATAATAACTTAGACCCTTGTGTGGTCAACTACTGAATCGAAGGAGAGACTGGTTAGGGTAAGCTTTCTCTGTGCCCTTTCCCTGTCAAGATCATTATCCTTCCCATGCACAAGGTTTTTCTTTAAGTCTTGGATTACATTATTTGATAGGCATGGGCTTCTTCGTTCACATTCTCAATGGTCTTCGTAGGTCTTCACTAAGCTCTGAGTGTTTGCAGAAGAAACTATTGATAATATCGAAGATTTTCTGTTCGTGCCATCTTCTGCTGAATGCTATCCTAGCAAGTCAGGAAAATGGCAATAGCCTGCAATGCATTTTCAGAGCCACTCCAACCATACTGATATTTGTTCACTACCATACACTCATATGATGCTCATACAACCGTTTTCATATAGTTCAAGTGATCAGCGGATTTGCTGGTGTCTAGCCTTGTGACTTAGCAACCATAGGATAGCATAGTCGCAGATCCTGCTAGGTTGTATTTTGCGTTCATGCCCCAAACTTGCGACTTAGCAACTGGTTGCAATGAGCCAGGGGTCATGCTCTTTATTGCTGCAAAAAGCTTCATGCAACAGCGACATATCTCGTGTATAATGGTTATGGCACCCTCGCACATTTCAACACATGCTCCTTTTGTTATCTACATCTTCACTCTTTCCTTCCAAGTGCGCTGGCCGCCAATGGATGCAAAACACCTCAGATCAAGAATTGTCAATCGTTGCTCCTGGATAGGTTTGAGAGCTTTAACACTAATTAGTTCACTATCATGTTCCGCCTGGTAATGTTCATGAGTTCCACGATAAAACTCTGTTGGATAGAAAATGTTTGCATCTTCGTTTAGCTTCAGGTTAAGAAACAATCTTTAGCACAGCTTCTTTTCTTGAATCGTTTTGTGTATCATGCACGAAACTCATCCATAATTCAACAGAATTGGCGCTAGAAGGAGGGCTAGATGACAAGTTGAGCCCTGAGAGCCTGCAGTTAATCTCATATCTGTAATGGCTCGTTCCCAAATCATTCTCCCCAGATGTTTGTCGGAGTTTTATGAGCCTCGATACTTCATCCCCGATGAACTTATGTATCACTTGTCCGAGTTAAAATTTGATGGTGAAAATGGGGTGTCCATAACCCAACACTTTTAGATTTCTATGACTTTGGTGAGTTCTATGAAATTGATGATGAAGGTTTGATTTGTTTGCTTTTCTTCCTCACTCTCGAAGGTCACGCTAAGCAATGGTGCCGCACATTGCCGGAAGCTTCCATCCATTCATTTGAACAACTCGCCAGTGAATTGCCACAAGCTTTTCACAGGTACGATCTTCATAATGTTGTAATAAATTTAAATGACATCAGAATGGAACCTCAGGAATCTTTAGATGAGTTCTCTATCAGATTCGTTCATTATTGTTTTGAGTTCCCTAGGAGGGATGTCGATTGGAAATGTTTAAATGAACAGTTCAAGTATGTGATTCTCGTTTCCCTTGAACAATTTCAGTTAGATCCTAGTGTTCCCTATGACGACCCACAAGTTACCGGTTGTTCAAACTTTGTCCCTAATGCTTCCTTGTCCATCTCCCCGAGTCTAGACCACATTCAGGCCTCCAAGGAGAGTGTTGCTATTTGCGATATTCTCGGCCCTCCTCCTGAGTTGGCGGGGAGTGGAGTTGTGACCTCGAAAGTCCTGAGCAAGGATAGACACTGGCAAGAGGATAAATCCTATTGCACTACCTTTGAATCTTTCACGCACCATGTCGAATCAGAGCTTGAAAAACATAATGGCTCATTAACTCTCCCGGTTCATGAAACCTACCTCAAACCCACTCGATGTCTCCCTGGACACAGTCCTCAATCTGATTCACATACTGATTATGAATCGACTCCTATCCCGGATAAAGTTGATTCCCTTACAAGGCCTGCCAGATCATTGTGTCCTCTGAATGACACGGATGTGCGTGTTGAAAAGCCTCGTATGGTTAACACCCCTGCGACTCAATCTCTTCGTTCATTATTCCCCGGTTGGTTTCCCGATACCGCCACACCAGTAATTTCTTCGAGACATTCAAAATTTTCTTATATTGGTATTGGCGACAATCACAAGCACGCAGATGGTGTTTCCCAATCACAGTTCAAAATCGATGAATCTTTTAGATATGACCTTTCTCACTCAGAATCTTTAGACAACCATAGGAGTGATTTTCTGTCTGGGAAACCTCAAGATGTCCTCTTTAATGATCCATCCCAGTCGGTAACTCTCGGGGAGCCCAACATGCCAGGTACCCAACTTGATCAAATCAATGGTTACAGCGATCCCTGCTTATCTGAAAACATACTCAATCATACCGCTGAGGACTATCACTCGCATCTCTTTGCCGACCATATGGAGACACCAGAATTCGATGATTTGCTTTGGGAAGATTCAAGTACCCGTCAGAAAATAGAAGCGCCTCAGCTTCTGCCGACCGTTTCTCAAATGACAATCCCCAAGTACCATGCTCCTCTCAGCATAACCGCACCGAATTCACCCCACCCTGGCAAATCTAGAGAATCTGATACTTTGGATTATCAATCTGTCAATGCGCAAACATTTGACCGAATTGATACAAAGCCCACTGACATTCTGCAACCCACCACGATCCATGATCACATCTACTCGCCTGTTGATCTCGCCAAGCAGTCAAAGTTGGAAAGCCCCTTGCTCGAAGGTCCAGAGTTGGTTCAAGGCAGTGAGGAATTTCAGGATCCACTAAACGCGGATTCGGATCCTTATACCCTTGACCAAACCCAGGAGCAATCCTGAACTAGGGTTTCTACGCTTGGATGCGCATGCATCTATAATTTGCCTGGAACTTGCTTATTGTTTCCATTCCATAAAACTGATGGTCCTCAACACCATGATGAGATTGCCAGTCAACTCGACCAACCCTATCTAGTTGATGTGCCTGAAAATAGGCGGTGGCTTACCCAGCGCCCATCAGACCTAGGATTGTGCATGAATGGATTTGTGTCATTTATCAATAATGTAGGGTTTCGAGAACATATTGTTGTGTATCAGGATGAGAGTGGAATTCAGCTTGCACAATCTTTTATGGCATGTTCTTTGGTAAGTATCTATGATCATCTTGTCGTTGCACCTGCTCCTCAGGTAAGTTTTGTTGCTACTGCACTTTTTTGGATACTGGCTCTGATCCTGATCATTGTTGTTGTTGCAGGATGCAAATTAATGCAGTGGCTGCACTGGAAAACTGATTTTACATAACCTTACCGCATCATTGGTTAAACTAGGGTTTAGGTGTAGGCTAGCTAGGACCTACAATAATTTTTTTAGTTCAAAGTTAATTAGGTTTATTTGCCAAATTTTTTCTTCATAGTTTAAAAGTGTGTTTACTATTCTTGTTTACGATTAATATCCTAGGCATCATCATGTTACAATTGTTTGCACTCATTTCTTTTCAGTTTGCTTGTCGCTGCATAAATAATTACCTCTTGTATTGTGCCTCTTTCCCACCTACAACTGGTTGATCGCTCTCGCACATGGCATTGCATTGCATCTTGACCCTCTCTTATTACATTGCGTCATACACTCTCTTTCTCAGATCATTTTTGTCATATCGCGTGCCGCTTCATGAGCCCTCATTGCAACCCTATCACCTCGCGGTTTCGTTTTGCCCCGATTGCTGAAACAGTAACCCCCATTTTTTTTGCATGAGGTTGTAGTGGCTATCTCAAGAGGCAGCTTTCTCTTAGGGCCAATCATCGAGGTCGCATTCTCAACAAGATGCCTGTGAGTCTAAACTTATTATCTGGGGAGATACGAGCCGGTTGATTGTGGGATACCTAATGAGTTTGAAATGGCCCATACGCGTAAGCCTAAGCTTTGCGCCCAGCATAGTCTTGGATGTTTTAAGGATCTGTCTGCACGCTTCACCTATTGTGGTGAATGGGATGTGAAGGTTCGGCACAAGGGCAAACCCAAATCAGGATATCTTTCAGTTTTTGTAACACGAGAAACAACCTCTCTTGCTCGTAAAATAAGTCGGGATCCCTCATCTGCCCATGAAAAATAAGTGCCATGAGCACATGAAAATAAGTGTTGTAAGCACATGAAACAAATAAGGGTAAAGGATCGAGAAAGGATTCCTGCGCAGAGAGGTAATGCAATGACTCCATCGGGGCACTGACCAAGATCGCTGGCAGCGGAGCAACGTTTGTGATTTCTTGAAGTGACTACGCTGGGGTACTGTCCAGGCCTGCTGGCAGCGGAGCAACACCGGGAACTTACTTTAAAAATCCTGAAAATAATAAACCCACTGCCTTGATCTTCACATCATCAACAAGCTACTGGCGTCTGTGAGCTTTCTCTTTGATGTGTTTCTGATTAGCGAGACTTAGTTGAGGCACAAGGATTAGGCTTACCTGTAAAGGGCCAAAGTAATTCAAAGGGTCCCCGCAGAACTTGTTCAATATTCCCTTGCATCACTATCTTGGCTCAGACTTTTGTTGTGATATTGACAGAGATGCTGGATTCTACCAGAGGTTCGCCATTTGTTGTAGCCGCTACAACAACACCCAAAATTTTGGATATATTTAAAACTTCGGGTCCCCCTTTGCTCGCTTTGTCGTTAAAGTATTTCACTCGACCTGCAATTAGTGACATCCCACCGACCTATCCCCAACCCCTCATGAGTTGTCTCACCATCGTGATTAGATGTTGTTGCTGCAATCATGCCATATGTGGGAGGGATCATCTAGTATACGCTTGAACACTATTACCGCAGTTGCGCCTTGAGATTTCCATGCATACGTTTGAATGGAAACCTTTTTTTGTATCGACGATTAAAAGCCCTCTCGCTGTGGGCCATTAATCATATTGTTTGAATACCTCTTTTACACTTGTTAGTCTCATATGTTTTATCTGGGGCCACCATTATCGAAGAGTGATTGTGATGTCGTAATGTTCCACAGGTCGACCCCACGGGTGACAGACTCCTCATTCGTGTCACGACATCAAGGGAAATAAAATTGAGCCCAATGACAAGGCCAAAGTTGTGAGACAGAAGAGGAGGAGAAGCAAGTGACCAATAATGTTAAAAGAAAGATGGTGTGATACAGGTTGAGCAGAGAAAAAGCCTTTTATGTCACTGATGTAAGAGGCTTTCTTCACTAGTGCACACCAGGTACTTAAAAATGTTCCATCTGGAAATTTCTGTACCAGATGCCATCTCACATAAACTAGAAGCATTTAAGCTTACGCAAGGACCGGATGGAGTATTTTCTGAAGAATTTTTGAAGATCCTACACAATGTCAGCTCCGTGTCGATGTCTACACACAAAGGAACATATGTCGCCACTTCGACAAGTTTAGCCTGAAGTATAGCCCGGTGAACAAAGCGAACTCAGAAGATTTCCCTAGGGAATGAAAATCTCATTCAAGGCGTTCTCGTGCCACGCAGCAGTGCGAAAGCATAAGTGTCTATGTTGCAAGCCAACGACAGGGTTTCAAATATGTGAACGCACCCTTTAGAAGCAACATTTATGAATCCTAAGTGACATAGTGTGGAGTTATTTATGTTGCAAGGAGTATAACGTGGAGAAATGAAATGGCCGTAAAACCCTAGTTCCCCTTGCGCTTTCATATCCATAAAGTTTGTCTATGTGGGACCATAAGAGATGGAGAACTTCCAAGGGAACCTAAAAGGCTATGTTTGAATGAATACACCTCTTGGTAGCCAGACACATTGATGCATATGCAAAGAGAGCCTCCAGAACCACGAGATAGAAAGGGTTCATATTAAAAGGGCCATCAATCTGGCTCAAGAAGCATATTTCGAATCTCGATCTTTCAAAACAAGAAGCCTTCGTATTATGAGGTAAAGCCAATGATCAAATTAAAACAAGGCTCGAAAGCATATGGTTTCAAAACCATAAGATATCCTGGAGAAAAACCAAGTGATAACATTATAAAGGATGCACATTCAAATGCCAAAGCGCAAAGCAATGTAGTTTGCAAACCATGTAAGATGGCGGATCGAGACTATATGAAAACATTACAAGTTTTCAAGCGGTCAAACTTTATGATTAAGACACGTGGCAAATGGGCGTTGAGTAGACATGGGACAGATATATATATTTTATGGTCTGGCGTTCAATGTCTACGTGGCATGGGGCCCAATGTTCAATAAGCCATGAAAGCATTTATACATATACATATACGTGGCTTGTTTTTTCTTCATCCTTTGACGTTTCACTTCAAAAATCCTCCAGCACTGTTTCAATTACGATCAATCCATTTTCATAAGTTAGTAGAGCATGGCATCACATTACATACGAACTCCTCACCTGGTGAACTCCTCCACATTTGAACAGGCGGAGTAACGGGCTGTGAGCACCTATCATCATCCACGCTGGTTTCTTAATTTGCAGAAAACTCAACTAAATTTCCTGTGTTCGCTTTACGGCTTGGATAAATCAAACTACAGTGTTTGTTTCAGAAGTCGCTCTCGAACTGCAGTGTGCGTTTCACGGCTTGGATAAATAAAACTGAGCACGGTTATCTATTTTATGTATTACATATACGTGGAGCGGAGTGCTGCAGCCATGTTCTAGCGGTGCAAGAACACGTGAGATGGTGCAACGGAACCACGTGGACATGTGACGTGGAGCCCAAGGTTTCGATGGCAAGTTCGACCACGCTAAAATGTTTGAAGTATACAAATTCAATAGTCCAAAGTCGTTGCATGGAGCTAAACGTGCAATATTTACGTTGCATGGAGCCAACATAATTGTTGATGTATATACGTGGCAGTCGACTTTTCAACTCACGCATGGAGCGAAATGTTATGACGAACATGCAACGCAACTGCAGTAATATACAGTGCTATTTATGGTCAAGTGGAGTAGAGCTGTAAAAGCATGATGACGCACAGCCATTTGTTGTCAGCGGTGCAGAGTCACGGCCCTGCTGGAGGAAGTTGCGACATGCACGTTGGTGAAAATATTTTTTTATCAAGGAATGCAGATGTCGTGGCGTTTTTTATGGCATGGGCTCCAAACAACGATGATCGAGGCTACATGCTTATCCATGACCGCGCTTTACCTTGTACATACCATGGAGAGATTTTTTCACGTGAATTGAGGATCAGTTAAACGCTATAATGCTCAGTAAAAAAAAAACGAATATAGTAATCGGTCAGATGCGCAAAGGTAACGCGCATGGTCCTGCATGCAGCAATCGTAGGCCCTGCCACAGATTCGCCATGCATGCAGGCCTGTGCGAGAAGGTTTACAACGCCCATGTATCTATTGACACTTGGCAGAAAGGATAACAACAAAACTTAACGTATTTACGAGTGCAGCTCTCTACATAATTACAATTTTAAAAGTTTTTTTTCAGGACCGGGTGCCATTCTGCTGAATTATGGATGAGTTTCGTGCATGATACACAAAACGATTCAAGAAAAGAAGCTGTGCTAAAGATTGTTTCTTAACCTGAAGCTAAACGAAGATGCAAACATTTTCTATCCAACAGAGTTTGATCGTGGAACTCATGAACATTACTAGGCGGAACATGATAGTGAACTAATTAGTGTTAAAGCTCTGAAACCTATCCAGGAGCAACGATTGACAATTCTCGATCTGAGGTGTTTTGCATCCATTGGCGGCCAGCGCACTTGGAAGGAAAGAGTGAAGATGTAGATAACAAAAGGAGCATGTGTTGAAATGCGTGAGGGTGCCATAACCATTATACACGGGCTATGTCACTGTTGCATGAAGCTTTGTGCAGCAATAAAGAGCGCGACCCCTGGCTCATTGCAACAAGTCGCTAAGTCGCAAGTCTGGGGCATGAACGCAAAATACAACCTAGCAGGATCTGCGACTATGCTATCCTGTGGTTGCTAAGTCGCAAGGCTGGACACTAGCAAATCCGCTGATCACTTGAACTGTATGAAAACGGTTGTATGAGCATCTTATGAGTGTATGGCAGTGAAAAAATATCAGTCTGGTTGGAGTGGCTCTGAAAATTCATTGCAGGCTATTGCCATTTTCCTGACCTGCTAGGATAGCATTCAGCAGAATATGGCACGAACAGAAAATCTTCGATATTATCAATAGTTTCTTCTGCAAACACTCAGAGCTTAGTGAAGACCTACGGCGACCATTGAGAATGTGAACGAAGAAGCCCATGCCTATCAAATAATGTAATCCAAGACTTAAATAAAAACCTTGTGCATGGGAAGGATAATGATCTTGACAGGGAAAGGGCACAGAGAAAGATTACCCTAACCAGTCTCTCCTTCGATTCAGTAGTTGACCACACAGGGGTCTAAGTTATTATTTTCATTCTTGCAAATTGATTAAAATTTCCTCGTATTATTATTGTTCAATCATGGAGACATGTGACCTGTGTTGTTTTATTGCAGGAAGAACCTCTCTGTTTGCACATAAGAGCCAAGGTTTTCCCCAGCAAACAAGGTGACATTTTCAAAACAAGTAAATGTTGGCGAAACTCCAAAAAACTCACCAATTTGCCCAAGGTCACAGGTCGCATATCTGCCAAGGTCGCAGGTCGCGGATGGTGCAGGGTCGCAAATCCCAATAGGTCGTAGGTCGCAGATCTGCCTAGGTCGCGAGGTCGCAAATCCCAGCAGGTCGCATTGCTGATTGTTTCTGAAATTTGCAACCCCGCGACCCAGCGACCTAGTTGCAAGGTCGCAAGGTCGCATTGCTGATTTTTCCCGAAATTTGCGACCCTGCGACCCAGCGACCTAGTTGCAAGGTCGCAAGGTCGCATTGCTGATTTTTCCTGAAATTTGCAACCCCGCGACCCAGTGACTTAGTCGCAAGGTCGCAAGGTCGCATTTTCATCTTTTTTTACGATCTGCAACCCAGCGACTTAGTCGCAAGGTCGCACCTTGGACATTTTCTTACAACCTGCGACCCCGCGACCCAGTCAGGTCGCAGGTCGCAACAACAGCTCAGGTCGCAGGTCGCAGAAAAGACAATTATACATCTAACTTCAACGCTTGCATTATATAAGAACTTTCTTACAGACTCAAGACTCAGATTCTTGGAGTGACTGATACTTTAATCACAGAGAGGATCAACTTCGAGAGAGAGCAAGATAGAGATTTATATTAGCCAGAAGGGAAAGAGCATTAGATTCTGATTCTAAGGAATGGAAGTATGGTATCTAAACAAACAAACACCAGTGCTACTGTTTCATATTAAAAGGCTTAATAAACTAATTTTCACTGCTACTATTCATATCAAAAATCTTAATAAACTAAGCACTTAATTTTCACTGTTACTATTTCATATCAACTCAAGCTCAAACACCAGTGCTATTATTTCATATTAAAATTCTTAATAAACTAATTTTCACTGCTACTGTTTCATAAAAAAAAGCTTAATAAACTAAGCACTTAATTTTCACTACTACTGTTTCATATCAACTCAAGCTCATAGGCTCACAATTATAAATCAAACTTCAACACTTGCATTATATAAGAACTTTCTTACAGAATCAAGACTTAAACTCTTGGAGTGACTGATACTAAGTATGGTATTGTTACACGTTATTTTATCACCATGACATTTAACTGTCTATATGGGTTCATTATCACCTATATTGTGCTTCCTTAGAAGTCAAAAACCCCAAAGTTCCTAAACCAAGTATTGAAATTGGAGAAAAGCTCATTAAAACCCTAAAAATCCTAACTACGCACTTTTTCTAGTCCTTGCCTGCTGACCTGCAGCTTTTGGCTCTATAAACGGCAGCACATCCCGCACGTTCTCCTTATTAAACCTGCGAACCCCCATAACAGATTAAAAAAAAAAAAAAAGTAAGTTCTAAAAGCACAGTTGTTCAAATATTTTCCCAACTAGAGGCTTCTAGAAGTGTAATCCGGTCGAGCTTCATCCCTTCATTCATGAACCTCTATCCCTTCATTAATGGAGTTTATCCCTTGGTATTTGGAGCTCAAATCCATCCATGAGAGGAATTTATCCCCCTCTTTATGGAACTGAAACCTCCTTCATTCTCTTATAAATTGAACTCATGTTTCAGTCTCAAGGGTATTTCTTAGCTTGAAGAAGGTACTTAAAACTTAGCAGTTTTTGAGGAGAATTGCTAAAGAAATCATACTCTATATACTTGGCATCATTGGTACGAGAACGATCACATACTCATATCCATAGTTTCATGCTAGTTTAGAGAGGAGAAGCCTGTCAAACTGAAGGAAAATGGTTGTTCAGGACCCCGGAAGAACCTGTATAACATAAAGGCAACAAGGTTGTAAGGTTACTTCTTATTGTACAAGTTAATACAAATGGATTATATTTTCTCATTAAATTGTTCATGTATCTATTTGAGTAATTTAATTCTTGGATTCCTTGATCACTGAGATAGATTAGTGTTTTCTGAATTATTATATCTTGCAGGTGCTTTTGATCCTCTTTTTGTTTTTTATTGCAGGTCTTATATGCTGAAGTGACCTCTTTTGGAGCGACTGGATATAAATATTATAGCAAGCGTTGGACTTCAGGTAGGGGCATGTCCTCGTACTTTGTTAATTAATAATTTTTAACCACAAATGATCTAGCGAAAATGGTTTGCATTTGGTTGTTTGTTTCTAGATATCCTTAGGATACTAGGGAGATCGTTCTTGTCCGCAAGAAGGATTTATCCGCATAACAAAATGGTGACCATATTAGGGAAAATGAACTTAGTTTTCTTTTTTGATTATCAGTTTGACTTTTGAAAGATTTTTTTTCTTTTGAATAGTCTAAAACCGGGTTGGGTAGATGAATAATCAGAATCCCTGAAAAGTAAATCTGAATTTTAATTCTTTCTGTATTTTTCTTGGCCTCCACAGTTTTGATTTAAAAACAGTGCAGTAGCCTCCGCAGTTTTACTGTAAAAATAGTGCGGTACTGCACTATTCTTTATTAAAACCTGCGGACTTGAGGAAATTTTAAAAAAAATAAGAATTCTCTTTTCTGGAGCCAGATTACCATATTCTCTGTGTTTATCCCAATTTGTCTTGACTATCAAAGTTTTATTTCTGAATTTCCTTCTGCAATTTTTGTGTTTGAGTGAGTTTTCAGCTAATTTGCATTTTTGGAGTGAGTGTTTGCCCTGTCTTCTTGCTACTCTAAATCAGAAACTTTTATATACCTTAGTTGATCGGTATGTCATCATTTTCTTGTTGAGCCATTGAACTTGTTGCAAATATTGCTTTTATGAAAATTATATTTTATTTTCATTTGAAAATTTAGAAAACCTTTTAGCTTGATAAGGTATGAATTTCACATTAAACCATTATTGGATGTTTTTTATTTTTGTTTAGATAAGGAGAAAGTTTCTTAGTTAGATCACAAACTAAGCATAAACATCCTCAAAACCTTTTAGGTAGAGTTCAAAATTAGAGTTTTATTTTCATTTTGAATTTTATGTTTTTAGGAGTTTTAGTTTCTTTTGGAAGAAGTTTGATTCTAGTTTTTTATTTGAATGATACAAAGAATTTCATTTTGAACAAGCGATCTTTTTCTGTGAAATTGAGCTCTCAAGAAATTGTCTTCTTTTTAAATATTCTTGTTTAGAGAAGAAAGAACTGATCTTTTGAAAGTCATTTAATCTCTAAAAATATTTCCTTTAAATAGCTTTCATTGAAAAGAAATGAGTTTCTTTTCATATAGATGCATCTTAGCGTATTTTTGAGTCGGGTCATAAAACATCATCGAAGTTTCACTTCCATACCTTATGTCCTAAGAAACAGCCAAACTAAAAATAACGCTTAATTAAAATAAATCTAGAAATTTTACATTTTCTAGGGCTCTTTTCCACCCACATAGCTTAGGCTAGTGTCTTGGAATAGGTTGTAATTAACATTCCAAGACAGTTCAAACAAACAAGTAGTAATATTGCGGTAGGAAAAATCCAATTGTAGCATGTATGCTCAGGGAAGCTCTTCTTAAAAGAGTTAGGCACAAGATCATGTACGAACCAATGAGGTAATCATACCTATCTCATTGGGAAAGATAGCAGATGTGCACATATTAAAAACGGTAAACCTCGGATAGACCATTATCGAGGAGCATGGGGTCACTTGTTAGTAAACCTGGGATTACATCAAGGAGCCTTCAAGGGGATTGAACTTGTTACTCTGCCCTTGCGTGTATGTCCGATCGTAGAATGTTCCCCCAGGTATATTTTTTCCTGTTGGTGACCTTAGTGGCTATAAATTTTAGGATTTTTTCCCAAGGTGACGGTGGAGGGGAGGTCCCGCTGTGTTGTGAAACCAGCTCCAAAAATAGAAGAAAAGAGATATCAACGCCTTAGAAATAAGCCACTTCGAGGGGGAAACCTCCAGTACATTACATGAATGAACAATTCTTGGATGATACAAATTACAAAACCTCCTTTATATATATAGGAGTCCATGGGGCCACAATGTAATCCCAGTGGGACCACAATGTAATCCTAGCTGACCTAACAATAATAATTTAAGGGCACAATAATAACAATATGGGGGTTACAGGGGTACAATAATAACAATAAGGGGGTTACACTAACAACAATAAGGGACTATACTAGTAATATAGGGACCTAACATGCCCCTCTCCTTCAAAAATGTGTTGTCCTCAACGCTTGAGTAGCTCTGGGTGCTTCTGTATAAAATTCTCATCCTCCCATGTAGAATCTTCAGTGGGTAAGTTCTTCCACTTGATGAGATACTCTGAAATTGATCGATTCCGTAGCTGTCGAGTTCTTGTTTCCGTGATCGCTTCAGGTTCCAATATGATTTTTCCTTCCTCATCAAGTTCTGGAAATATTGTTTGAACTGGAATATTTTCACCTATAACCTTCTTTAAGCATGAAACATGGAAAACTGGATGCACTCGTGAAGAAGCGGGAAGCTCCAATTTGTATGCCATAGTACCAATATTTTGCAACACCTTGTAAGGACCATAGTAATTTGGCGATAATTTATTATCCTTCTTAGCTTGCTTGAGGGACATTTGTTTATATGGTTGTAGCCGTAAAAATACCCAGTCTCCTACTTAAAAACTTCTCTCACTGCGATGTTCATTTTCTTGTTGTTTCATTTGATTTTGTGCCAAATTCAGGTTATCCTTTAAGAGTTGGAGAACTGCTTGTTGATGCTCGATGTGATCTTCCACTGCTTGAACCTTCGACTTTTCTCTTAAAGATGAATTTTCATTTTTGCTGCAGTATGGAAGGAAGTGTTATACCACCATTCAGCGAGAGGTAACCACCTGACCCATTGTGTTTGTTTATCAGATACAAAACAACGAAGATATCCTTCCAAACATTTATTTACTATCTCAGTTTGACCATCAGATTGAGGATGATAAGATGAGCTATGAGCTAATTGAGTACCCAAACAAGAAAATAACTCCGTCCAAAAATTTCCAGTAAAAATGGGATCTCTGTCGCTCACAATAACCCTTGGGTTTCCATGTAGCTTTTCAATTGTGTCCATAAATGTAGTAGCAACTGTACTTGCTTTAAATGGATGAGATAATGCACAAAAGTGTGCATACTTGGTAAGTCTATCAACTACCACCATGATGACACTCTTTCCTTCGGACTTAGGTAAACCTGTGATAAAATCCATTGAAATCTCCTCACAACGTTGACTTGGAATGGATAAAGGTTGTAGAAGTCCTGGGGTCTTAATTGTTTCCACTTTATTCTGCTGGCAAACCAAACATTCCGCCACAAACTTTTGAATATCGGATTTAAGGCCATCCCAAAAAAATTCTTTCTTCACCCTGTGGTAAGTTTTTAAAAATCCTGAGTGTCCTCCTAAAGGAGAAGTGTGCAATTCCAGAAGAATCTTTTGTTTAGTTGGGAATTCTTACAAAGATATAAGCGATCTTTGTACCATAAGGAATCATTTTTCCAACTAAATGTATCAGATGTACTAGGATCTTGCTGCAACTTTTGAATGAGTGTCCATACATCTTTGTCCTTCTTCCATTCATCTCTTGCTTCAGTTATCCAATCTAGTTCGATAATAGAAATGGCACAAAGCAATGCTTCCACCTCTTCATTCTTTCTTGAGAGTGCATCTGCAACAACATTAAGCTTTCCTTTTTTGTAGATTATTTCAAAATCATAACCCAACATCTTTGTGACCCATTTTTGCTGCTCTTCTAAAGATAGTCTTTGTTCCAAAAAGTGTTTAAGACTATCATGATCATTTTTTACCTTGAAGTGTCTTCCCATTAGGTAAGTTCGCCATTTCTTTAGTGCATGCAGTATTTTCTAACATTTCCTTCTCATAAATACCTTTTTTTCAATACTTTCCTTTGATTGGATGACTTTCAAAAGCAATGGGTCTTCCTTCTTGCATTAAAATAGCACCAATTCCATTTCCTGAGGCATCACATTCCACAATAAAGGTTTTTATGAAGTCTCGTGTAGCTAAGACCAGTGCTAGCCACATTCCCTCTTTATGATGTTCAAAGGACTTAGTTGCTTCAGGAGTCCATGAAAATTCATCTTTATTCAATAATGTTGTTAGAGGTGTTGCTATTCTCCCATAATTCTTAATAAACTTGCGATAATACCCTGTTAACCCGAGAAAACCTCGCAACTGCTTTATGGTTGTGGGAACTTTCCATTCCTTTATGGCTTTAATTTTGTTAGGGTCTACCTTAACACCCTCATGAGATACAATATGACCCAGATATTCCACCTCTTGTACTCCAAAGAAACATTTGGATGTTTTTGCATATAATTGTTTCTCATGCAATAGTTTTATCACCCTGTTAACATGTTAAACATGATCCTTCCAAGACCTGCTGTAGACTAGTATATCATAAAAAAATACTAGCACAAATTTTCTAAGGAAGGGTTTGAAAATGGAATTCATCAACCCTTGAAATGTAGAAGGTGCATTAGTAAGGCCAAAAGGCATGACCAAAAATTCATAATGACTCTCATGAGTTCGAAATGTTGTTTTCGGAATATCTTCAATTTTCATTCTAATTTGATGATATCCTGAACGAAGATCCAACTTGGTAAAATAAATTGCTCCATGTAATTCATCCAATAATTCATCAATCACAGGAATGGGAAATTTATCTTTAATGGTGAGCTTATTGAGCTCCCTATAATCTGGACATATGCGCCATAATCCATCTTTCTTGTGTACCAATACTACAGAAGCAGAGAAAGAACTTTGACTAGGTTGAATTATACCCACCTCTAACATTTATGCAATCATACGTTCAATTTCGCTCTTTTGGACATAAGGATATCTATAAGGCCTGATGTTTGGAGGAACACTTCCTGGAATCAAATGAATAGCATGATCATGATCACAAATACATGGGAGTCCTTTGGGAGTTTCAAACACCTTGGAATGATTGTCCAAGACTTTTTGGAGATCTGCAAAAATAGATGATTTTGATGTTGGAACTTCTAGTAAGCATAATTGTGCAATTACGCCTCATTGTTCTTTCTTTAGAAGCTTTGTCATGACATTAGAGCTTATTATATTTCCCGACTTCCCTGCAATACCCCATAATTCGACTTCCTTTCCTTCTGAAAAAAAAATTCAAGAAAATTTCTTGAAAATTAAAAGCTATTGTCCCCAAATATTGCAACCATTGTACTCCTAGTACAACATCAGCACCTCCCATAGGAATGGAAAGCATTGTACTATTAAATACATATTCCCACATGGTTAGCTTGATATTAAGACATTTTCCAAAGCAATTTATAGTTCCTCCATTTGTAACCATCACTTGACATTCTGGTGCTAAGTATAGGAAACAATTCAATTCCTTGGCTACCTTACAATGTTGAATCAATCAACACTATTACCTTTTTCTTCTTGATATGTCCTTCTATCTTGAGAGTTTGAGGAGTGGTAATTCCTGCCAATTCATTAAATGATATGTTTGGACTAATTTATTCCTCTTCTAGGGCTGGTTCCTGGTGTATATCCTCTTCTTTTGAAGATTCTTGTTCATTTTCTTCTTCCTCTTCACAATCTATGTAAAATAATTTTTTCTCAGCACACTTATGACCTTTAGTGTATTTGCTATCACAACTGTAGCAAAGCCCTTTTGCTCTTTTTTCTTCCAATTGTTGTGGTGTCAACCTTGTAGGTTGTGGAGATCTAGTAGTAGCAACACTTCCATATTTATAGAACTGAGTGGTAAGCTTCCTTGTCGCCATAATTTTACATTCAATTTTTCTTGCCAACCTGAATGCCTTCTCCAATGAATCAGGTTCCAAAACGCGAACTTCATGTTGGATGTTTTCCTTTAAAGTACCTATGAAGAGATCAATCATGTGTTCCTCTGAAATATCAGTTACCCTTATATTCAATTTTTGGAAGTCCTCAATGTGCTCCCCCACTACACACTTTTGTTTGAGATTTATCAATTGCCTAAAGAAAGTGTTGCTCTTTGTATCCTCATAATGTGCTATCATTTCCTCCGTAAAAATTGACCAAGCGACAATTTTTGTACGGGAGAAAAGCCATCAATACCATACAAATGTATTTTGTTCTAAATGTAAAGTTGCAATGCATACCTTTTGTGTGTTTTGCACATTATTGATATCAAAATATTGCTCCATCTATAGTATCCATGTCATAGGATCCTTTACATCAAACTTCCTCATATCCATTTTTAGAATATGGTGGTTCTCCCCTCCAACATTAGAGTTTATGAGATCACGATTAACATTTATTTTGTTCTCATCATGAGTTTTCTCTACTATCTTTTCACCATTAGGAAACATTTCTTGTATCAACTTTGTCAAACCTTCCATGTCTGCTTTTAGATCATTCTTCATATTTTCCATCTTAGCTTCCATGTCATCCATCTTAGATTCCATGCCTTCCATATTAGCTTTCATGGCATTCTTCAAACCATCCATATTTGATTCCAGGCCTTTCTTCAAACCATCCATCTTAGTTTCCATGCCTTTCTTCAAAACTTCCATGTCATTTTTTGTTGCTCTTTGCGAGAGCGAAATTTGTTGCACTTGCTCTTGTAATTTTGATATGTCATGTTGCCATTATTCATCTTCATGAGTCATAGTAAAGCCTTATAAAGGCTTAATGGGTGTTGAATTCTTTTTAGGGGCCATTTTAGAATCCAATATTTATATCTATTCTACAATATGCCCTTGGAATCAATTCAACTTGATTCTTCAAACAAGACTTATGCAATTCGGAAAAAAAATACACACCTTTTACTTGCTTTTGAGGAGCTCGATATTGAAATTGACTTATCTCTATACTTGCATATCCTCAATATCTAAAATTCAGCCCTGTAGTATTCCTCTGAAGCTTTTTTCAAATGCCACAAGTCTGACTTGATTTGGATTCTTCAAGGCAAAGTTATATCCAATCTCCCACAATGACCTAATTATGGATTGGTTCAGTAGAGCGAACTTGTACGACTTACCACGTGTCACTGTTTGCTCCTTTGGCTATAAAATTTATAGAAAGGAAACTACAATCCATGTAATTCTAGTCACTTTTTACATAATTCCAATATGATGCTCAGAGAGAGAGTTATGAATATTTTCCCACGATCACCTCTTTGAGATGAAATTCGGGAGCCTGAAAAAGGCCTAACTTCCACAGATCATATCTCCGAAAATATTGCGAACCAAGCCCTGAAATTTTGTGACGATGTTCCTCAGAATTTTGGCTTCGCGCTCTAACAATTTCAGCTTCTGAACCTTCGTAGAAAAAAACTTATAGCGAAAATTCCGCGATGACATTTTTAAGTGAAATTCAGGAGCCTGCAAAAAGCCCTAACTTCCACAGATCATATCTCCGAAAATATTGTGAACCAAGCTCTGAAATTTTGTGATGATGTTCCTCAGAATTTTGGCTTCGCACTCTAAAAATTTCAGCTTCTGAACCTTCGTAGAAAAAAGTTTCAAAAATTCCACGATGACCTGTTTGGAGCAGCGAAACCCTAGAATCCAAAGCTTTGATACCAAATGTTGCGAAACCAGCTCCAAAAATAGAAGAAAAGAGATATCAACGCCTTGGAAATAAGCCACTTAGAGCGGGTAACCTCCAATACATTACATGAATGAAAAATTCTTGGATGATACAAATTACAAAACCTCCTTTCTATATATAGGAGTCCATGGGGCCACAATGTAATCCTAGCCGACCTAACAATAATAATTTAAGGGCACAATAATAACAATATGGGGGTTACAGGGGTACAAGTGATAACAATAAGGGGGTTACACTAACAACAATAAGGGACTATACTAGTAATATAGGGACCTAACACACTGTACTTAGAGCAGACGTCGACTAGACTCACTTGGACTCTCCGGAGGGTTCTCTTCACTCAAGATGGTTTAAGTGGAGAAACTTGGACCGGTATGTTTCATTAAGCAGTTTTTCGGGGTAACTATTCCAACCGCCATTTCTACATTAAAATTCTACGATGTTGGATTTCATCACCAACTAGTGTTTTTAGTGTGGGAATCTATTATTTGTGTGTGGTTTGATCTCTTAGATTTTGTAGGTGTGTGATCAATTTGGTTGTTTCCTTAGAGACTTTAGGATTTTTATTGAAATTTTATTTGATTGTATGTGTTAAAAGTTTCAATCATGGCTTAACTACCTAGACAATCACATAGAATGCAGGGAATACCCCCTGAGTATATACCAATCCAATTAGAAAAAATAAAATCTGAGAAAGGACAAACATCAAGGACTGGATCAACTGAACACGAAGAAACATCAATAATTGTTCATCCTGAATACGAAGTAGATCAACCTTGTACAGCTGAAAGTACTCCAAGAAGAGTTTCAATTTCTGAACTAGCTGAGCTTGTTTCTACAACTAGTGAATTATCAGATTCAGATCCTGAAGTTTCTGAACCAGAGAACATAATGGTTATATCTGAGATTACTTCTCCATTCCTTGATCCAACCCTTCGTTGTCCTTATTCACCCAAAGTGAAGTATCGGATCACAAAAAATCTTCCTCCTGGTCTCATTAGTATTGAAGAAGTTACTGGCACTGAAGAGGAAGTTGTTCTTCCCCAAACTCATGACTCTTTAGATCTTAGGCCAAGTGAATCAATTTACTATAGCCCTTTCAAACAAGATCCTTGGTATTCTCAGTTGACAGACTTTCTACATAGAACTGGTCTAAACTATTCTCCACCCCGAATTCCCTTTTACGCTATATCAAGAGGTTATAGACCTCCGTTAATCATTTCTAGTGAGTCATCAACGTATTCTGCATCACCATAATCATATTTGTATGATGGTCCATCTGTTCCAGTAGGATACCAGTCGCTTTCTGGTACTTTCTCAAGAGCAGCTCCTTCTCCCAACAAACATATACCATCATCTAGTCCAAATGAATCAAATACTAAAAATTTGAGTGTGGAACACGTTTACATGATGTCTGGAAACATTCCTAACCCTGATACTCAAGGTAGTAATTTACCACCTGGGGGGAAACCTCAAGGTAGAAATCTACAACCTAGGAGGCAACCTCAAGGACAATACATACCTCAAGGGCAGTATATACCTCAAGGTTAGTATGTGCCTCAGGGCCAATATCAACCTCAAGGGAAACACTCACTTCAGGGTCCTTCAAGGACAATACCCTATGCAAGGGAAATTGTCTTTTCAAGGTCAAAAACCTCCTTTAGGACCACAATTCTATCCGGAACAACAATTGTTTCAAGGAGATGGGAATTATCTGGTCAACTATCAAACATATGTTCCAAATTATAAACCTGGTTATGCAACACAACCTTCAATGGGACCTTCATATCTCAGAGTAAGTATAGTGTGGGATCCATCACAAGTTCAACAGAATTTGCAACCTAATATGCAAGTACCTTATTATCAACCTAGCCAACCAATGGGTTACAATCAAATCCAACAATATGTCCAACCTATCCAACCTGTTCAACCAACAATTCAGATACCTGCATCTAGTACAAGTCAGCAGCCTGGTCCAAGTACACCTCGAACCCCAACTCAAACTGCCGCATCAAGTTATGTTCAACCTACCACACCTATTCCTGGAGTGTCTGCAGCTCCTGTTTCTACTACCCCTCAAGTATCAATACCAATCCCTCAAGTTTCTGCTCCGCAACCTGGACCTACAATTCTGACTACTGTTCAGACACCTACCAGACAACCTGGTACCAGTACGGTTATAACAAGCCAACCACAGTTTGGTTATCAGTTGTACCAAGGGAAATATCAATATGGACCTATTCCACAAAATCCAGTATACCAACATCAACCGTACCCTGGCTACACATATCAAACAACAGTTCCACCTCAATATGGACCGGTTAATCCTGGTTATCTGGGATGAATTCCAATTCAAAATGAACAGGCTATTCTAGGATATCCTGGATATCCTCCTCCTGGTACTGGTATAGTCCCACAAGGTTACCAATTTAATCAGCAAGACCCTAACTGTCGGTTACCATTCATAGCAACTTTGGATTTACCTGATTTGTCGTGCCTAATTAATGATCCAATCTATTATCTTTCGTATTGGCCACCAATGCCAAATAATTTTCCCAGTGATATCCCTAAATTTGAAGGAAAATCAGGAGAGGACCCTTCAAACCATGTTATGACTTACCACCTCTGGTGTGCATCCAACTCATTGACTGATGATTTGATTCGATTACGACTTTTTCAGAGAACACTCATAGGTTTGGCAGCCAAATGGTACATTGAACTACCATGTGGCTCATTTAACAATTTCAATAACTTAGCAACTTCCTTTTTATCCCATTTTCAGTTGCCATTCAGATACGACAATGGAACATAATTATTAACTTCATTAAAACAATCTATGTCTACATACATATCAGATCACATACATGAATGGAGACATAGAAGACATTTGGTGAAAGTTCTTATTCCGGATCAGATCTTGGCAGAATGGTTCATCAAATCATTACTGCCAAAAATCACTAAAGATGTGGCTAAAGGAGGAGTTGTTACAGAAGAACAAGTCATTGCTCAAGCTCAGTACCTTGACCTTGTATATACACAGTTAGATACTTTGTACGATAAAATTCCTGATTTACCGCGTCCTGGTCAGATAACTACAACTCCTTCAGGGTCTCATGCCGCTGATGGTGTAATTGGTTCAATTAGTGCTAATAAGAGTAAGAAGAAATCTCCAAAGATTACTTCTCCTATTATAACTTTACCAGATTCACCAAAAAGAGATTCTTCCCTTGAAACTTATACCGATATTCACGTTGTAGATTCATCTACAGTTAAATCTAAAACTGGCAATAAGAAGAAAGGTAAGAATAAAAGTAAACATACTTCATCTCCCAAAGAAAAAACTGATAAAATGAATCAACTGACGATAAACGGAAACCTCATTATCCTTGTCTGATTTGTGATGAGGATCACTGTACTAAGGAGTGCCCACATAGGTCTGAGGTATCTAAATTCATCAAAGTTTCACCCACACCCGTTGTCTTGAAGGATCCTTTTCTACTCAAGATAGAAAAATGATTAGATCTTCTTCTAATACATCAGCAGATATTTTGATGATGTCTCAAGTAATGGTTGTGATACGATCGCAAGGCTATGGAAGTAAAAACCCTGTTACTGGTAAATAAGTAGAAAATTCTAATTCAACATCAGCTACATCTCCTTCGGTTTCTGATCCACTTCATATCAAGAAACCTAATCTTGATTTAGTAATTAAACCGCATGCTAAAGGTGTACTTAAGAAATCAGCTTTCAATCTGCATGCGAGAGCTACTCAATACTACAACATTGTTGAAGACCTAGCGATTTCCCCTTCAACAATGTCGGCCTTAGAAGTGCTACAATCATTCCCAGCACAAAGGAAATTACTTTTATCAACTATTGGAGCTGTAGATCTTCAGGATTCAAACCTTATGGTCTTCGATTTAGAAAATTTTACACCAAGACTCCATCATCAAATGGCTTTTCAGATCCCAGTATTAGTAAAAAACAGATGATGATTTCGTACTATCATTGATGAGGGGGCATCCACGTGTATAGTGTCATTAAACTGTTGGAAATCCCTTGGTTCTCCAACGCTCAACCAATCTCCGACAATACTCAAATATTTTGATGGAAGAGGATTCCATCCGTATGGAATTTTACAAGATCTACCTATAGAGGTCGAAGGTAAAACTGTTAATCTTGATGTGGAAGTCGTTGATGTCCCTCTAGATTACAACCTTCCCTTGGGTCGAAGTTGGTCTTATGCTATGGCTATTGTCGTGTCATCGGTCTTTCGGTTAATCATGTTTCCTCATAAAGGAAAGATTGTAAAAATTGATCAGTTGCCATATTATTCATCCGACCCAGCTTCTACAGATACTATCCAGCATGTTGGAAAATCGACTATCCCTTATGAAGATGTTGGATTAGGTTTACTAAAAGATTCTATTCTAATGGGAAATTTTTCTATGCCTCCACCCAATGTACCGTGTACTATTGCTAATATCAATATGATTACATTCAGCACTATTCCATTTGATGATCCTTAGGTAGTTCCTTTAGAGTCAGAACTGGATTCTTTCAATGGCATGATGCCTTTGAGTCCTTTTGAGGTAGCATATCAAGCAATACAGTCATTTTCCAATTCTTTTTCAACTGATTCTGATCTAATGAATGAGTGTTGGGTATGTGTTATATTCTTTCCACGACTAAGCACGCGTGGGGGGGTAAGAGGGGGGGCGATAGTCCCCCCTTTGCGCTGGGCGCAACAGGGGGGTCACAGGGGGGGCGGTAGCCCCCCCTGTCGGGGTCCGGGGTAGCGCCCCGGCGAAAATTTTGGTTCCTTAATTTCCGCTGGGTAGTCTGCGTCCATGGTTTTGGGGTTCGATGGTTTTCGGCCCCTGGTATTTTTGTAGATCCGGTCAAGGGAACTACGGTTATGTTCTAATCCAGGGTTAATGGATTGGGGTTTATGTATGCTCCGGCATGTATATATATGTGTTGTAACACTAAAAGGAATATAATGAAAAATCAAGCTGGTCGTCCCGATTTGGGATCCGGGGGAAAATCTCTGTGTTTATCTGTTTTATGTTTTATGCTCTTGCTATTGTTTATTTTCTGTTATAAGAATCGTGTGTAGATATTTCTGTTCAGGGTTAAAACCTACATTTGGTATCGGAGTTGTTTCGGCTTCAAGGGGACGCCTTTGTTGTTGAGGGTTTTTTGCTCGGGCCTGTGGTAGACCCTGTGCAGTGGGAGATCTGCGGGATCGATTCTTGCGGTGAAAGAATATGGCGAGTGGCGGAAAGATAAAGATCGAGAAATTTAATGGTCAGAGTTTTGAGTTGTGGAAGCTCAAGATGGAGGATCTGCTGGTGGATAAAGATCAGTGGATCGCGGTAGATCCAGGTACTAAACCAACGGCAATGTCAGATGAAGACTGGAAGAAACTGGATCGGAAGGCTAAGAGCACAATCCGGTTGTGTGTGTCAGATTCAGTATTGTTGAATGTATCTGGGGAAGCTACGGCGAAGAATTTGTGGGAAAAACTTGGGACTTTGTACCAATCTAAGTCTCTGGTGAATAAGTTGTTCTTGCGGAAAAAGCTGTATAACCTGAGGATGAAGGATGGAGACTCGGTGACAGAGCATCTGAACGCCTTCAATACTGTGGTAAGTCAGCTGTCATCTGTTGATATTAAAATCTCAGATGAAGATAAGTGCATCAGTTTGTTGTGCTCTCTACCAGACTCGTGGGATAGTCTGGTTATTGCAATAGGTAGCAATACAACTACCTTGAATTTTGATGACATTGTCTCAGCCTTGCTGTCAGAGGAAATGAGATGGAGAAATATGGAGGGTCGGAATGGAGATGCCTTATCTGTACGAGGAAGGTCCCAGAATAGAAACAAGAATAAGGTTTCGAGTGGGAGATCTAAATCTAGAGGGAGATCTAAATCTCCTGGAAAGTTTGTAAAGGTGTGCTGGAAATGCGGAAAGGAAGGGCACTACAAAAAGGAATGCGGATCTAAAGCTCCTGAGAAAGGAAAGGGATCTGATGAAGCTCCTTCTGCAGAGGAAAAAACTACCTCGGATGAAGGTGGGGATGTGTATTTGGCTTCTTCTTCAAATACACATGTAGATCATGAGTCATGGTTGATTGACTCAGGTGCATCCCTTCACTTCACTCCCCATAGGGAGTGGTTCTGCGAGTATGAGAAATATGATGGTGGTGATGTCTTCCTAGGGGATGATAGGAAGGCCAGAATCATCGGACGTGGAAAAGTCAAGCTGAAGCTACAAGGTGGAAGGATTAGAACACTTCCTGGTGTTCTGCATATTCCTGCATTGGCCAGAAATCTGATTTCTGTAAGCAAGATGGATGATGCAGGTGTAAAAACAGTGTTCGAGAAAGATGCCTGCAAGATGGTTCAGGGAGCATTGGTATTAATGCGGGGAGTTCGGACTGGAACTCTGTACAAGCTACAAGGTAGCACTGTTATTGATGGGTGTAACAGTTCTGTGGTTCCTGAAAGTGGGACGGAAAGTCTAGCTGTCTCTGGAGAAAAGACCATGCTATGGCATCAGAGGCTTGGACATATTGGAGAGAAGGGCCTTCGGATACTGCATAGAGATGGTATGGTAGAAGGTATGTCTAATTGTTCTCTGGATTTCGATTTCTGTGAACATTGTGTATATGGGAAGCAGAATCGGGTGAGTTTTCCTTCTGGTGCTAAGAGGGCAAACAAGATATTAGAAATTGTGCACGGTGATGTGTTTGGGCCTGTGTCAGTTCCATCACTGGGAAAGTCTGTGTACTATGTTTCATTCATAGATGACTTCTCAAGGAATACATGGATATATTTCTTGAGGAAGAAATCTGAAGTCTTTGACAAATTTAAAGAATTTAAGGCTATGGTGGAAAACCAGACAGAGAAGAAGATAAAGGCGCTGAGGACAGATAATGGTGGGGAGTTCTGCAAGAAGGAATTTGAAGAGTTCTGTAAGAAGTGTGGTATAGCACGGCAAAAGACTACTCCATACACACCTCAGCAAAATGGAGTTGTAGAAAGAATGAACAAAACACTGATGGAAAAGGCAAGAAGCATGCTCAGTGGTATCGGGTTAGGACAAGAATTCTAGGCAGAGGTAGTGGAGACTGCATGTTACTTAGTTAACAGATCACCTTCATCGGCGTTGGAGGATAAGACTCCACATGAGGTATGGACTGGTAAGAAACCCTCTCTTTCACATCTAAGGGTATTTGGATGTGATGCATATGTACATGTTCCAAAGGAGAAAAGGACCAAGTTGGATAAAAAATCTGAAAGGTGCATCTTTATTGGGTATAAGGATGGTTTAAAGGGTTACAAGCTTTGGAACCCAGAAACAAGGAAGGTTGTGTACAGCCGAGATGTGGTGTTTAGAGAAGTGAAAGATGTTGTTAAACATGAAGTCCTATCAAAGGAACCTGAAAAGATAGAGTTTGAGCTAAAGGAGGATGAATCGGACTCTACCACAGAAGAAGACTCAGAAGATGAAGAGCCACAAACTCCAGCTTTGAGAAGATCAGTTCGGGAAAGAAGGCAACCAGAAAGGTATAGTCCATATGCTTTCTGTTCAGGTTTTGCCTTAACTATAACTGATGATGAACCCAGAACTGTCAGGGAGGCAGTAGATTCAGAGGATGGAAAACTCTGGAAGGAGGCCATGGTTGATGAAATGGCATCCTTGCACAAAAACGATGCATGGGATTTGGTGGAGTTGCCGGTTGGAAGGAAGCCCATTGGGAGAAAATGGGTGTTTAAGAAGAAGATGAATGTAGAAGGCAAGGTGGAGAAATACAAAGCTCGGTTGGTAGCGAAAGGTTATTCCCAGGTGCCGGGAATTGATTTTGGTGATATTTTTCTCCTGTTGCCAAGGTTACTTCTATTAGATTACTTTTATCTGTTGCTGCTGCATTTGATTTTGAGATAGAACAGATGGATGTGAAGACAACATTTCTTCACGGGGATCTAAAAGAGGAGATCTACATGAAGCAACCTGAAGGCTTTATGGTGAAGGGTAAGAAAGAACTGGTATGCAGGTTGAAGAAGTCTCTGTATGGGTTAAAGCAGTCACCAAGGATGTGGTATCAGAAATTTGATACCTATATACGGGGACTTGGCTTCACCAGAAGCAAGGAGGATCACTGTGTTTATTTTAAATTAATTGGTGACCGTGTTATTTATTTGGTCTTGTATGTGGATGATATGTTGTTGATTGGAAATGACAAAGAAAGTATCCAAGATTTGAAGACCCAACTGTTCTCCAAATTCGACATGAAGGATCTTGGTGCTGCAAACTATATTTTGGGCATGGAAATTAAGAGAGATCGGGCAAAGAGGAAGCTCTGGTTAAACCAGAGGAAGTATGTCGAGACTATATTGCAGAGGTTCAATATGCGGGATAGTAAACCGGTGAATGTTCCTATTCCTGTAGGTGGAAAGCTGTCTGTTGAACAGTGTCCCAAGACACAAGAAGAAGAGGAGTATATGTCCCGTGTTCCATATGCAAGTGCAGTGGGTAGCCTGATGTATGCAATGGTCTGTACTAGACCAGACATTGCACATGCAGTGGGAGTATTGAGCAGGTTTATGTCAAACCCGGGGAAGGAGCATTGGACAGCAGTGAAGCGGGTTTTCAGATATTTACGTGGCACTAGTGATTATGGCTTGTGCTACCAGGGAAGACCAGGATTGGAAAGAATTTTGGACATTCGTGGTTTTGTTGATGCAGACTGGGCCGGAGATCTGGATCAAAGAAGATGTACAAGTGGGTATGTGTTTAGCCTATTTGGAGGCGCAGTCAGTTGGATGAGTAAAAGACAGTCTGTAGTGGCTCTTTCAACTACAGAGGCAGAATACATAGCAGCCACTCATGCAAGCAAGGAAGCAGTTTGGTTGCAGAGATTGTGTTGAAGTATGGGGTTGGTACAGCAAGCTATAAGGATAGACTGTGATAGCCAAAGTGCAATTTTCTTGGCTAAGAACCCTGCTTATCATTCAAAGACGAAGCACATTGATGTTCAATATCACTTTGTTAGAGATATGGTTGAAGCTAAAAGGGTGTTGCTGGTAAAGGTGGACACTTTGAAGAATGTTGCAGATGCATTAACGAAGTCTGTTATAACTCAGAAGTTCTCTTGGTGTAGAGAAACAATGGGTGTTGAAGAATTGGCCCAATGACTAAGCTCTCCTGTGGCCCCCTATGGAAAGAAAACAACAAGTGGGATAATGTTGGGTATGTGTTATATTCTTTCCACGAGTAGCCCCACACGCTGTACGTTGCATCGGGCGTAGCAGGGGGGTCACAGGGGGGGCGACAGCCCCCCCTGTCGAGGTCCGGGGCAGCGCCCTGGCGAAATTTTTTTTGGTATGCGGTCCCACTCATATGCGGACCCACCCATGTTTTGTGCATGAGTTTGCACATGGTTTTGGGGTACGATGGTTTTCGGCCCCTGGTATTTTGTAGATCCGGTCAAAGGAACTACGGTTATGTTCTAATCCAGGGTTAATGGATTGGGATTTATGTATGCTTCGGCATGTATATATATGTGTTGTAACACTAAAAGGAATATAATGAAAAATCAAGCTGGTCGTCCCAATTTGGGATCCAGGGGAAAATCTCTGTGTTTATCTGTTTTATGTTTTATGCTCTTGCTATTGTTTATTTTCTATTATAAGATTCGTGTGTAGATATTTCTGTTCAGGGTTAAAACCTACAATGAGATCAATGAATAATCATTCTCACCATCAAGCTCAGCTATAACATTAATTTCTGATCCCTTTCAACAAGTGTTTTCTACTGATGAAAGCATTCGGGAATTTTTGTCCATAGATGAATTACCTTGGGATGATCTTCATCATAGATCATCATTTTTACATGAGTTTGATAGAATTGAAAAGGATTTCTCATCTATTTTTACAATTGACTATGTTAAAGAACCCCAGAGTCCAATATCGATTACAAATTCAGATTCTGAAATTAATTTGGGAAATATTTCTTCGACGGTTCCTATTGACATATCAGTTAAACCTGGAGTTGTTGAAAACATTCATATAGGTTCTTCTTGTAGAATAGATGAAATTACTACATATAAATCCCTATTTCAATAATTATGTGACATATTTGCCTGGTCCTATGAAGAGATGCCAGGAATTGATCCGAAGATTGTCGTTCATGAAATAAAAACATACCCGGATGCTAAACCTATCAGGAAAAAATTACGTCCGATACATCCATGAAAATTTGATGCTATTAAAGCCGAAGTTGAGAAATTACTGCGAGCAGGTTTTATTTATCTGATCCCTTTAACATATTGAGTATCTAATATTTTTCCTGTTACCAAAAAACAAAGAACTATAAGAGTATGTGTCAATTATAGGGATATTAACAAAGCTTGTCCAAAAGACAACTATCCAACCCCTTATATCGACCAAATCATTGATGATTGTGCCGGAAATGAAATTTTTTCATTCATGGATGGTTTTTCCAGATATAATCAAATAGACATACTCCCTGCTGATCAACCAAAAACAATGTTCATTTGTCCTTGGGGAACTTTTGTTTATTCCAAACTACCTTTCGGATTAAAGAATGCTGGCGCAACTTTTCAAAGGGCCATGTCTTACGCTTTTCATGACATTAAACACATTGTGCAGCCTTATCTCGATGATCTACCTGCTCACTCATTTCATAGGGAAGATCATCCTATTCATTTACGAGCAATTTTTATGAGATGTAGGCATTATAAGATTTGGTTGAATCCACACAAATTTGTTTTTTGTGTGCAATCTGGACGATTACTGGGATTTGTTGTTTCGAAGGCTGGCATTCATGTCAACCTCTCAAAGGTTGAGGCTATTATCAATTTACCTCCTCCTTCCACACTTCGCGAACTCCAAAGTTTGCAAGGGAAAGCAAACTTTCTACGTATATTTATCTCGAACTATGTTGAGTTAACAAAAGGTTTTACCAGGTTGTTGAAACAAAATATTCCTTTTCTTTGGGATGAGATTGTTGATCGATATTTTGATGCTTTAAAACACACGTTAACCCATGCACCGTTATTGCATCCACCCAATTACAACCAGGACTACTTTTTATCAAACCTCTCTAGGATATCTATAGTCTCTGGGATATCTATATTCAACCTCTCTAGGTTGTGCTCCATGTCAGTAAGGATTTATGCCGCCTAATTCTATGGCTGTGCAACAGGCTCTGTTTGCTTCCTTTTAAAATGGCGGAGAGTGGCTGGCCTTTGTGGACCAACATCTGCATTTAAAATTTTGTCATCAGTATTGGACAATTAAAAACAAAATAAAAATTAGAATTATAACACATCAAAATGATTCATTTACCAGATTCGTCCCATTGTGCCCCTAGAGGTAAGGAAATCTCGGGATCACCTTGGAAATCTATACCAGCATACGGAAAATATTCAATGGTGAAGATTTGGTTCTGTAGCCAATGAAAATATGCCGGAGTGAATCAAACTATCACACAGTTGTCGCCACCATGGTGGGCCATCAGTGCAACCCAGCGTACCATACGAGGTTCTCTAAGTTCACCAGGATCAACAAAGATGAGCTAAGGGGCGAGGAATGGAATCCTCTCCAAAGCAAATGAAACCAAGATGGCACCATACCCAAAGTTTTTCAACTTTGAGTTTTTTTCTCTGGTCAATTGGCCTTTCATACTGGCAAATACCCCTTCACACCAATTGAAAATGATACCTTGGAAACATTCGACTAATGTCTGCATTTGAGACTTGGTAGCCACACGTGGAGCCACACTCCCACACAACCTGGTTATGGTGAACGCAATGACTTTAGGATCAAGATGTAAGATAGTCTTTATATCAATACGGTTATCTTTGGGATCAGCTTATTCACTGCAAAACTCTTTTTTATATCTAGCTATAGGCAGGCCACCTTGCCTAGCTCCAAACAAAGAGATATGTTCCCCTCTTTTGGATAAACCAGTGAGAAAGTAAATATCTTCGAGCTCAAGTTCTAGCCGAAGATCACTAATGATAAAACATTGTTTGTGGACATCCCATTTTTTCACCAACCATGTCATTAGTTCCACTTGTGCCCTGATGCCCCGAATTGCCCCGAATTTATACAATCCACAATCTCCCAGCACACACATTGTGGCTGGATCATTCATAGTTGCTTCATCTACACCTTCATGTTCACGTTCTCTCCATTTTGACATTGTGAAATAGTCTGCAAATGGATGCATTTAAATATTAGAAACTTTTAGAATGGGAAATTTTAATCATTTTTTAGAGAATTTAACAATTTTCCTTTTTTCACGGCACCTCTGCAGTTTTCATGCAGAGATAGTGCGGACGTTCGCACGTGCCCTTAATGAAAACCGTGGAACGCCGAGGGCAGAATTTTGAGCATATTTTCTCCTCAAAAAACGATTTTAAAGCATAAAAAGAGAATTTAATTAGATGAAAATGAAGAGAAGAGTCTTGTGGGTTACCTGATTCTGACGATTCTCGATTTGAGCAGTCGGTTCTTCCGTTATCACCTCCGGAACGTTTTCTACCAAAAGCTCTCAAATTACAACTCTGAAGACAAAAGGTGAAAATGACTTTGTTGATATACTTTTTATAAGATTTTTTGAATAAATAAAATATTATTTTATTTATTTTCCACTTTAAGGAGTTATTTTTCAAATGTTTTTACTTATTGGAAACATGTATGTTTAATCTTTCGAGTTTTTGTGCAAAAAATAGATTTCTCTGGTGAAAAGGATTATTTTGATGATGAATATATTTTTATCACTTTTTAGGGCTCCTGAAAATTACGAAAAAAGCGAAACCCTGGAGTTCTCTATTTAATCCCTTTTCAGACTCTCTAAACATGAAAAGATTGTTGAGTACTTGACTATTCGAACTCGTTAAAGGAAATGAACAGTCGTCCCTTCAGTATAATTTTACCCCTTTTCCAGACTGAAATTGACTAATTACGAAAAAGGTATGCGTTGACTAATCATGGTCAATAGAGTTCTCTCCTGTATTATTTTATCCTTTTTCAGGCTTGAGAGACTAAATTTACGAAAAAGTACAACCATGGATTTTTCTTAAGTTTTTCTTGTGACTCCCTAAAACTGAAAAACACCGAGTTTCTCCTATATTGGACTCGTTAAAACTTAATAGTAAGGGATGTTTCGATTACAAATAGGAACGAACCACTCCTTCTTAGGGTTCGATTTTAATACTAATTTGGACTCATCCGAAGAATGAGCTTATACAAACAAGCAAATGTTATCCTCCTCGAGCTTGTCAAAAATAAAGAGGTGCTTGCCAGAAATGGTGGTAGAAAAAGAGAGAAGATGAATCCAGTTGTTATACTTTGTTTTGAAAAGCAGTATACCACTCTTGAACACGACACTTTTGTCACATTCATACCTGGGTTGGGAAAATCCTTTGCCTTAAAATTAATCAAACCACATTGAAAGTCTTCAGCCGGTTTCTAGGTATTAGTTTTAGGACAATTGTCACCAAACCATCTATAGTGTCGTCATGTGTTCAAGAGAACAATTCAAATAAACCATTAATTGCAAACATTTGTCTCCATTCGCGTTGACCATCCCTGAGTCAGTCCTTGCAAATATTTATTCAAAACTTGATCTAATGGTTTCGTGTCGTGGGCTTTCCTACAACATGTCACTTTCTATCGACGACAACACATCATCTAGAAATTTGATCTAGAATCCTATCAGTACCTTGGGATCTGAATGCCCTAATGGCAGGTTTCTCGCCTTCAACGACAGGTTGCATCATTGACCTTCGATCGACTGATTCCGTGAAGTGTTCAACTACAGATCATTCATTCACACTTCATGGATTGTATTGAGTACTTTGAGAACCATTGTCATTATTGGTGGTTTCTCTCACACTTGCTAACATTTCACATCATTGACTGGTAATCAAGTGGTTTCTACCATGTTCGACTTCGACACAATCAATCGCATGGATAGAATCATACTAGTTCGGGAAGTAGGAATCAAGACCCTGGATCTAGTTTCCACCATCCAGGTTGCGAGGAGTTTTATTATTCATGATACAGTAGACTAATTATGACAGATGGTTGCGTCCATGCTGTGTCTATTATTGATGTAATATTAAAAATCGTTTCTATATCAAAATGTTTAGTTAGTTTTGATCTGAGTATGGGAATTCCTACCTCAACGATGATATACATATATATGTTTGCATTGAATGTTTTTGTAGGTTTCAACCGGTATGTCCGCAATCCAATCCTCAGAATGATAAAGCACTTCACTCTTCGAAACTACCTCAAACTTCGCACTTTAGGGGGCAATCTATTACACATTATTTTGTCACCATGACATTTAACTATCTATATGAGTTCATTATCACCTATATTATGCTTCCTTAGAAGTCAAAAACCCCAAAGTTCCTAAACCAAGTATTGAAATTGGGGAAAAGCTCATTAAAACCCTAAAAAGCCTAACTCCATACTTTTTCTAGTCCTTGCCTATGGACCCGCAGCTTTTGGCTCTATAAACTGCGGCACATCCCACACGTTCTCCTTATTAAACCTACGGACCTCTGTAAAAGGTAAATTAAAAGAAAAAGTAAGTTCTAGAAGCACAGCTGTTCGAATATTCTCCCAACTAGAGGCGTCTAGAAGCGTAATCCGGTCGAGATTCATCCCTTTATTCATGAACCTCTATACCTTCATTAATGGAGTTTATCCCTTGGTATTTGGAGCTCAAATCCTTTCATGAGAGGAATTTATCCCCCTCTTTATGGAACTGAAACCTCCTTCATTCTCCTATAAATTGAACTCGTGTTTCAGTCTCAAGGGTACTTCTTAGCTTGAAGAAGGTACTTAGAACATAGTAATTTTTGAGGAGAATTGTTGAAGAAATCATACTCTCTATACTTGGCATCATTGGTATGAGAACAATCACATACCCATATCTATAGTTTCATGCTAGTTCAGAGAGGAGAAGGCTTGTCAAACCGAAGGAAAACGGTTGTTCAGGACCCCGGAAGAACCTGTATAACATCAAGGCAACAAGGTTGTAAGGTTACTTCTTATTATACAAGTTAATAAAAATGGATTCTATTTTCTCATTAAATTGTTCATGTATCTAATTGAGTAATTTAATTCTTGGATTCCTTGATCACTGAGATAGATTAGTGTTTTCTGAATTATTATATCTTGCTGGTGCTTTTGATCCTCTTTATGTCTTTGATTGCAGGTCTTATATGCTGAAGTGACCTCTTTTGGAGCGACTGGATATAAATATTACAGCAAATTTTGGACTTCAGGTAGGGGCATGTCCTCATACTTTGTTAATTAACAATTCTGAACCACAAATGATCTAGAGAAAATGGTTTGCATTTGGTTCTTTGTTTCTAGATATCCTTAGGATACTAGGGAGATCGTTCTTGTCCGCAAGAAGGATTTATCTGTATAACAAGTATCTAAACAAACAGACACTGGAGTGCTATTGTTTCATATTAAAAGGCTTAATAAACTAATTTTCACTGCTACTGTTTCATATCAAAAAGCTTAATAAACTAAGCACTTAATTTCCACTGCTATTGTTTCATATCAACTCAAGCTCAGACACCAGTGCTATTGTTTCATATTAAAAGGCTTAATAAATTAATTTCCACCGCTACTGTTTCATATCAAAAAGATTAATAAACTAGGCACTTAATTTTCACTGCTACTGTTTCATATCAACTCAAGCTCACATGCTCACAATTATACATCTAACTTCAACACTTGCATTCTATAAGAAATTTCTTATAGACTCAAGACTCAGACTCTTGGAGTGGCTGATACTTTAATCACATAGAGGATCAGCTTCAAGAGAGAGGGAATAACATAAACTATTGTTAGTTATACTTTGATGTTGCATAAACTATTATAATCCATCAGCAGGGAATAACATGCCATTTAGATGGAAATAATAGATTTTGAGAGATTGTCTAATGCTACAAATTGACATTTTTTTTATATTCAACATGCACATTATTATTAAATGAACAGACAAGGAGTACCGGTATGTTTCAATAAGCTCTATACAACCCTATGTAACAAGGAGTAACCATTGCACATAAGCTTCTTCTAATACGATCATTGTACTTGCTCAGCTTGATACAATAAGTAAAACCATTAAAGCTTTGAACATAACTAATCTTTATAGCTCTGATAAACAGGGAATGTGATATGCCTCATTTACCTAATCATGATATGCATTATCCAAGATAGTACCCACGCTTATGAACACAAAAGTGATAGAGTCTGAATATAACGTATAGACTAAGTAGAGACATCCATATCTAATAAGTCATCAACTTCATATATGGGAATAGAACAAAGTTCACACTAGTTGAGCAAGAGGTGATGCTTAACTATGATAATCATCGTATTCATAAGATTATTTAATGTCTCCGTGGATTGATTGGTGAGTGAAGAGAATCTGAAAACTTGGTTTTGGCCGAAGATTGTTCGTCATGGAAGCCAACGATGCGATGACCTCATGTGCCGTGTGTCCTAATTCTGTATAAAATCTTTGCGGGGATAATAGGTTCATTGAAACTATTGGGCAACAACACCTGTTATGGTTTCATGGGTAGTAGTGCAGTGCTGTTGTGAAGGCTTGCCTGCTAGTTAATTATTTAGTTTATAATGACCATAATTTTTTAAACACGTGTAATATTAAGATTCAGTCATCACAATTTAAAATATAAGAATTGTACATAAAATTTTTAGGCCAAATCACATCGCACATTTTGAATTTTCAAAAGATTGAGTTTAATTCTCCTTTAAAATTTACAAAAATTTTGGGTCTGTTGTATATATATGCATATACTTACCTGGAAATTCGCAGAAAGTCATCACGGCGCAACTCCAAATCACCAAAAGCGCAACAAAGCAGAAATAGAGAGCAACAAAGCTCACCAAAGTGCAACATAGCAGCAACAGAGTGCAACAGAATAGCAAAAGCTGCAGAGCGCGACAGAGAATCAAAAAAGAAATGAACAAAAATCAAACGCGCGAGAGAGATGTGAACAAGAAACCTATAAAAGTTCGAGGGTGATATATTTATAAAATATGAGTTCGGTCGAACTTTTGTTGTCGGTTTTCCCATCTCCGGTCGAAAATCTATTTTCCCACGCCGTCAGTACGCCGTCAACGTAAACGGTAGAACGAGTTCGACTGAACTAATTTCGAAAGTTCGGTCGAAATATCTAATAGTTCGGCCAAACTTTCTCAAAAGTTCGGTCAAACTATTGAGAAAAAAAAGTTTTCCACCCCCGTTTATCACAAAAGTGTAACCCAACTTCACATTTTCACCCTAATTCTAGTGGTAGCCTTGACCCTAACTCTGGAGCTGCTATTTGTGGAACCAATACCGGAACCATCCTGACTACTCCCTTGCTACCTTTTATGGCAGGTTTGAGCCTCCCCGATTTTAGCCAGTTAATTAACAACCCTATACACCATGATCCAGGTTGGCCTGTTATGCCAACTAATATTCCTTCTAACATCCATTAGTTCGAAGGAAACATTATAGAGGAACCTACTAATCATGTCTTCTCCTTCCACATGTGATGTCAAGCTCCCACATTCGACGAATGTGCCTATATGGATTGGTTTCTCTGAACGCTTTTTCCCTATATTGGTAAAGATGGCACGTCTCACTTCCCTTAGAAAGAGGAATAAGCTCTCCAAATCACATTCAAATATGACCTCATCTATGCCCAATCTGGTTATGTTTATATCGTCTTACCGGATCTTCCTGGACCGAGTGGTGCCAACGCACCGGGGGCATCTCACGTCGTCGATGATATCATTGGATCTCTTTCACATCCATATACTCATCCTCCCATGGGTTATGGTTTCCCTTAAGGAGGGGCCAACTCCTCTAGCACTTATCCCCCTCCTGGCAACATGTATCCAGGACAAAGAACATTTGCCCCATTACATCAACCGATGCCATGGCCTGCGGTTGCTCAACCTGTTTACCCCAATGTTGCTCAACCTCCTTTCTATCCTTATCAACAGCTCGGTTCTCCAAAACCTCTGACATTATCACCCCAGCCTCCTATGTCTTCTCAACCTTCGTTGCAGCAGCCTCCTCCTCTAAATTAGCAGAGCACGACCGATCCTCCAAATTCTAAGAAAAACAGGAAAGGCAACCACAATCAACCTATGCAAGGTAATCAAGGGCGCCAACCTAACCACCCAAACACTAACACACAACAATAGGGCAATCATCCCAAGCAGGACAGGCCTCTTCGTATGAACAAGCCTTGTTCTTGTTGTGGTGTGCATGGCCATTATACTCACAATTGTCCCCTTTTACCCCAAATGTGTCAGTTGTGGGAAGAACGAGCAGCATCTAGAGGATAGCAAGCCTTGGTTTCGGCTCCTCCAAATACTGAGCATGTTCAACCAACTGTTTTTACTGATCATTTTCCTCAACGAGGATATGTGGTTGCCCAACCCCCTCAAGGTCAAGCCGCTACTCAAACCTCTTAGTATGGTACCTCTGATTATCAGATTCTCATCATAAATTCTAAAGTGGTTAATACCGCTGATGTCAACCTTCAAACTCGGTCGCGCCAATATGGCAAGCCTCCTTCTTCCCCAGCAACCAAGTGTCAAACCAAAGTTTCCACAGAGTCTTGTTCGAAACCTGATGCCCCTTTACAGATCCCTCAGCTGCGCGCAGACGTTCTTCCCAAGATCCCCAAAGAGCCAATACGCCGAACTATTGCTTCTGCCAAAGCTGCCCATAATTACAGCATAAATAGATGACTTAGCACAATCTTCAGCTGCTATGTCAATGCTGGAAGTCCTCCAGTTGTGCCCTTCACAATGTAAAGCTCTATTATCTGCTTTGGGCATTATGGATCCTTCAGATGATCGTTTGATCGTCTTTGATGTTGACAAAACAAAACATCCCCCCTTACCTTCATTCGTCACCTTCCAAATACCAGTCAAGATTTGGAATGTCCATGTTTCGCGCTATATCATTGATGAGGGCGCATCCACCTACATGATGTCCACCTCTATTTGGAAGAAACTCAGATCACCTGATTTAGTCCCATCCACCATCACTTTGCGTGCTTTGGACGGTCACTCTTCTTAGCCCCTAGGCATGTACCACAATTGTCCTGTCTCTCTTGTGGGAAAGACTGTTTATATTGACATTGAAGTCATTGATGCCCCCTTGGATCACAACATCATGTTGGGTCATAGCTACACCTATGTGATTTCTGTTGTCGCATTTGCGATTCACCGTAAGATATTCTTTCCTCACAATGGAAAGATCGTTACCATAGATCAGTTGACATATTATGAATCGAAGTCTCAGCTCTCTCTCGAGTCTATCATATCTTCGGTGGGAAATAAGTAATTAGTCACACCTCTTACCAGTGTTTCACCTAGAGTCTATATATATTCCACTTTACTTGGTGCATTCCCTGGTCCCCCCCCTCCTATCGTAGATCCAAGCTCATCGAATGTTTGCATAATGTAATCGTCTCAGACTAGCCATAAGCGGTTCGGTTCAACCACCCAGCAGCCTACGCCTCTGCAACCTATTGGTGGTCACTTGAAGGAGCCTGCAGGGCCTGCCTTTTAAGGACCCTCCTCTTTTGTTGGTGTCTCTTCCACTCCTTTTCAGCCAGGAGCGATTCCCCCTAGTCTTAACTAGTTGGGAGCCATTCATCCAGGCCATTACCCCTCCAGTCATATATTGTTTCTATCTCCCCCCTTTGGAGTCTTCTCGATACCTATTATGGCTACGTTAAGCCTTCCCAATTTGACCCTTGGGATCCTAGTCTGGTACATTGATCCCCCAGCAGAAACCTCGCCTGGTCAGCTCAAACCTTATACCGCTTTGACCCCGGTCCAACCGGTCACCACGACTCCTACCTTTGCTTCAATGCCTCAGCCACCTCAGCAAGAATCCACTCCTGTTGCGAAAGAATCTGGTCAAGGGGGGAAATCCAGAAAGAGGAACCTAAGGATAAGGCTTCCCAAACAAATCATGCTCCTCCTAAGCCTCCAAAGAATTCACCTTCATGCGCTTTATGTGATGTTGTTGGCCATGCTACCCAAAATTGTCCTAAACTTCTTCTTCTCAAATCTGTGGTCAACAACAAGTTTCCTGAATCCGATATCTCAGAGGTCCATGTTACCTTACCCGATTCAGCTAAGAAACTCAAAATGTTGTGCATGAATCACCCTTGTTCTTTGTGTGATCTTTATGGCCACTATTCTCACCTTTTTCCTCATCTCGAAGATTTTCGTGACACCCTTGAAGTCGTCCGCTGAATTGAGGCCGAGTGTAACTCACCTGCTACTCCTCTACTCATGTGTTTGGCTTAGCTTGAATAAGAGGACATTGTCATACCTCCTCTATATGTCGAGATGACGAAAACTTAGGCCACCATCCTCTATCTGTCATCATCCATGATATCCTTGGCGGAAAACCCCTCCGGGGTATTCCCTTATGTTTCGACTGAACCTCCTTCGGCGATCACCCTGGGCTCAACATCGATAGATGTTTCATCTACTAGCTATTCGCCTACCCTCTGTAGTGATGCATATGTTAACCATATCTCTCATGATGATGCGTCGGTAGCCTTGCCGCGTCATGTGGTATTTATTCTACCAGTCCCCACATATTTCACTCTGATGAAGACATTATGGAAGCAATGACCACCCCTGACTTTCCTTGGGATGATATGCACCACCGTGTGTACTTCCTTCTACTGCAGTCCCTTGACCAGTATGCTATGGAGTCTAAATAATTCATCTTCAATGAGGTCGATTGGTTTAGAAATCCCATTCTTGCACCCAATGCTTTCGAAGAGGAAATATGGCCAATATCTCTCCTACCATTAAAATCAATATTTTTGATAAACCAGGGATAGAAGAAAACATCGCCTTAGGGGCAGATTTCATCACGGAAGAAATTAAGGCTTACACTAATCTATTCAAGGAATTCCGCGATGTTTTCGCCTAGTCCTTTTCAGAGATACTCGGACTTGATCCTGCCATTGTCAAACACCATAACGATACATGGCACGATGCCAATCCTGTCCATCCAAAGTTGAGACCCATTAATCCTTCTAGACATGAGGCTATCAAGGCCTAAATTGACAAGCTCAAGTAGGTTGATTTTATCTATCCTATTGAATACACCACTTGGGTCTCTAACCCGGTTCCCGTTCTCAAGAAACAAGGCACCATCTATGTCTGCACTGACTTTCGTGACCTAAACAAAGCTTGTCCCAAAGGAAACTTCCCCACATCATTCATTGACCAAATCATAGATGAGTGTGGGGTCACGAGGTTCTATCCTTTATGGTTGGTTTCTCCAGATACAACCAGATAGTTATTCATCGTGCTGATCATTTAAAGACTGCGTTCATTAGTCCATGGGGAAATTTCACTTATAGAGTCATGTCATTCGGCCTAAAGAATGTCGGAGCCACTTTTCAGTGGGCCATGTCATACTGTTTCCATGAACTAACTCATATTATCCTTGCCTACCTCGACTAACTCACTGCTTGTTCTAGGCGGAGGGCTCAACACCTCCATGATTTGCGTATCGTTTTCCTCCGATGTCGCAAGTATAATACCTGCCTCAACCCGTTGAAATGTGTCTTTTGTGTCCCTGTCGACCGTCTCTTGGGATTCATCGTGTACAAATATGGTATTGCGCTTGATACTCTTAAAGTTAAATCCATTCTTGAACTTCCCATTCTTCGTACCTTACGCCAGTTACAAAGCCTCCAAGGAAAAGCCAACTTTCTTTGTCAGTTCATCCCTGATTATGCCACCACCGCGCATGGGTTTTTAAGACTCCTTCGCTCTACCATTCCATTCATTTGGGATGACCATGCTCAAAAATATTTTGATGCCCTAAAACATGCTCTCACTTCCACTCCCTTAATTACTCCTCCTAAATTTGAAAGGGATTTCATCCTGTACATCTCAGCTTCCACCCACTCTGTTTTTGGGGTCCTTATCTAGGAAGATGACACCGAAAATGAACATGTTATCTATTATGTTAGTAAGAACCTTGTAGGTCCCCCTGTTTCCTACTCGCATGAAGAGAATTTGGCCCTGGCCGTCATGTTCTTGGTCCAAAAACTTCGTCATTATATCATTACCCGTTCCACCAAGGTCGTGACCAATTCCAACCCTATGGCTTTCCTATTGAGTAGACAGATCGTCAATGGGAAGTACACCCGTTGGATCATTATCCTTTAGGAGTTCGATCTCAAATTTGTCACACCCAAGAGTAAGAAAGGTTTAGCCCTTGTTGAGCTCATTTCTGAATTGCCTATTGGTACGCAAGATCCGCTGGTTGATGATGATTTACCTGATGAAATTTTTTTCACTATTACTTCGGATGACCCTTGGTATGGCAACATCATTACCTATCTGCAAACCCAAAAGTTCGCTCCCCATCTTGATCGTGATGCTCGACGATGTATGCGACACCAGGCCTCTCGCTATCTTCTCATTGGTGACGATCTATACCGTTGCGGTGTTGATTATGTCCTTCATCATTGTCTCACACACGTTGAAGCTGAGCAAGTCCTTAATGCCTGCCATAGCGGCGCTTGTGGTGGCCACCTCTCTAGTTTGGCCACTGCCTAGAAATTCATGCGCGCTGGGTATTTTTGGCCTTATCTATTCAGTGATTGCATTGAAGCAGTCAAACATTGTTCCAACTGCCAATTTTTTGCCCCAAAGGCAAGAGCTCCTCCTGCTCCTCTCCATCCTGTCATCTCAGTTGGTCCATTCTATAAGTGGGCCATTGAATTTATGGAGTGTCAACCTCCATCTATTAGTAACCACAAGTATATCATTGTGGCAGATGAATATTTCACAAAATGGGTTGAGGCCATGCCAACGTTCAATAACACGACATATATCGTGGCCCTCTTTTTCTTTAACCGTGTTATCGCTTGATTCGAGGTTACAAAACAATTGGTCTCTAACCATGGCCAACATTTCAAAGATGATATTTGGTTTGAGTTGTCCTCTCTGTTGGGCTTTGAGCACCAATATTCATCGTCCTATTACCACCAAGGTAATGGTCAAGTTGAAGCGGTCAATAAAATCCTTAAAACTATGCTTCAACGAACGGGGAACAAGCACAAAACCAACTAGCACCTTATGCTCTTCCCTGCTTTGTGGGCCTATAGAGTTTTTGTTCAAACCTCCACCGAGTTTACTCCTTCCCACCTTGTTTTTGGTGAGGAGGCAGTCTTACCGATCGAGTGTGAAATATTCTCCCTTCACTTAGCCAGTGAACTTCTCCCTCACACTCAACCTTTAGAACAAAGACTTATCATGCTTGAGCGTGCGTCCGAAGACCGCCATGTTGCCTTGCAAACCATTGAAGCAGCTAAGAAGCACACCAAAGATCAATATGACTGAAAAGTCGAACCTCGTACTTTTCACGAAGGTGATCTTGTTCTAGTGTATGACCAGGCTCATGATGTCCTTGGTCATGGGAAGTTCGACTCATTATGGCTAGGGCCTTACATCATTAGTAAGGACTTAGGTAAAGGGGAATATCTTCTAGAGGATTTCAAAGGCCACCCCCTTCCTAACCCTCGCAATGCACTCTACCTTAAGAAATTTTACCCATAGCATCTCCCATTGAGATGTTTGTTTTATTTTTGTCATGAATTTAGGTAGCTTGCATCTTTCATTTTTGGTGATTTGGTACTTCATCCGAAAGACTTTTTTCCAAGAAGGGTCACTTCACCGCCTCTCAAAATCAAATTTTTGCACTTGCGCCCAATGTACTTGGGGTACCACTTATATTTCATACTTGTTGAGGCTTTTGTCAATTTTTGTCATGAGTAACTATCTTTTGCTCATGATTTTATGGTCCCCACCGGGGCTATCCTGTGTGGAAACATCATCGAATCGCCCTTGTTTAAAGCATTCGAGTTGAGTCATCATCGCATTCATGGAGTCCGTCCTGAGTCCTTTTTGCCTCCCGTCACAGTATTCCATCCATTCATGCCTTATCCCTCTCTCGTGTAGCCCATTTGGCCTCCAGTCCCACTATACCCCATCCCCTCAGAAGTCGAGTCAATCGCTACCAGGTCATCCATGCTTTTTATGCTCTGACAAGGGAAGTTGTATGTTCGCTACTTTGTGTCCCTCATTCCACCATCATCCCTGGTGTCAGTCCATCAGTTGCTCTACTATGATCCCTCGTGCCTTAGTTGAGGACCCTGATTGCCTCACCTATGGTGGACCTCCTTTTATCAACATCATCACATTCATTCCACAAGACAAGTCTGGAGGGCAGTGTATCTTGGTTCTAGCTTCCATCATTGTTCGATGCCTCAGATCAGGAAAAGGGACTCCTTATTTCCCTTTGAATTGATTGTTTCTCATCCGCTCCACTTCAATATGATCAAGATTCGTATACTTGATAGTTTGGTGATCTAACAGATTTCTCTAGTGATTCAGGTAGCCCCCCACATGCCCAGATGACCTCATTCTCTTCTACAACCTCAGACGCAGCTATGCATATTTAATGGGTTCAACCCCAACCGCTTGCATCGCCTATAGCATGCATGTATCACTTAGATGATCCATTTATATTTTCAGAGCTGTTTCCTGTTTATCAGGGCTTCTTTGGTTGTTATTATTTCTCATGTACTCATATATTATTGTATTCAATCCTAATTGTTGTCCTAGGCGTAGTATGTATGTGGTATCCATTATATTTTTTTCTAGCCCATGTTTACGCCAGCATATCGTGTTCTTTATAGACCAATCACATTTTTACTGAGCGAACCATTATTCTTTGTACTTTCTCATGTCAGCGAGCATAGGTATGCATCCCCCACCTCATTGTATACAAGTACTCAACCATTAAAAGAGACTTACGGTTGTCGGTCTCTCCCCCTCAGGGTTATTATCCTCTCTCGCTTCGCTTTGCCTACGTATCTCTCTCTCTCTCTCTCTGACTCCCATTCAATGTCTAGTGATTGTGTTCTTACAACGTACTTCGGTCGTACGATTAGCTCCTAACGCTCTCACGTTGGGGGGCAATATGTTACACCAATTTTTGGTCATCTAACCATTTACAATTAGATGGATCGAAATACACCATGTAAGACCAATTTTACCATCGTAAAATTGCTTTCACTAAGAAATAATTTAATAAACCATAGTTTATTAACTTATTTATGGTCCAAATAGAAAACCCCATGAGGAATAATTAAATAAATCCTTATTTATTTGATTTTCCTCTAGGAATAATTAATTAAACCTCTGTTTAATAATATTCCTCGTCATATTTAGCCCAATTAATGAGAAATAATTAGATAAATCATTATTTATCTTATTATTCTCTAGGAATAATTGATTAAATCATTATTTAATTAATATTCCTTGTTAAATTTGACTAAATCATTTAGGAATAATAAAATAAATCATTATTTGTTAAATTATTCCTTGATCCCATCCTTGAAATGATAAATAAATATTTTATTTGTTTATTATTTCTAAATAAAGGGATCTAACCAATTCAAATCCCTTTTCCCTCCAACAAAATATAATAAAATATTCCAAGCAGTTAGATCTAGATCTTGGTTAATAATATTTTATTATGCACCATTATCAAAGATAATTCAATATTTTGTTATTAATAGGAGGGTTTTCCATTCATTCCTTACCTTTGATCCTTTTATCATGGTCGGACTTTGATCCTCTTATCATCGTCACACTTTGATTTATTTCATTTTCTTTTTTCTTATTGAGCTCCCTTTGAGTTCTACACGTCTTGGGTATTCTACACCATTGAGAGAGAAACTCTGAAGCTAAAGCGTTTGAGGACAACCAAGAACCCATGCCATTGAGGGGGACTATATCAGTTCTCTTCCTAGGTGTTACATAATACAAAAAATTATTTATAATTCTTGTCTTGTCCATTGGATATTTTGGAGAAACTCTTATTTCATTTTGTTGTTTAGCTGCTTTATTTGCATAGATCTGGGTTTAATTTGCATTTTCTTCAATCGTCTATTTCAGATCTAAGAAGTTTGACATGCATCTTTGTTGTTAGGGTTGTTTGTCATGTGCAACTAAAGTGATCTCTTTTCGTACACTTGCGTTAAGATTTCATATTAACACCCTTGCCCTACTTATTTTGTGAAGGGTTTGCAGATTCAAAGTCTTGCTTCTTATATTTAAATTTCAACTCAATTTTGACAACAATATTGGTATGTTTCGCCAAGCGAGGAGATGTCCAGGAACTGCATTTCTATCTGGATGTACTTGTTGAAACAACAATGGTACTTGAGCATCAGATGTTGCTCATATCTTTTATACCTAGATTGGTGCCAAGGTATGACAAATATTTGTGAACTTTCGCACTACTTGGTCCATTTCCTACCGTAGTGTGGTCCATCTCATGTATTGGTCTTCATAGCCCGCAATAGGGCAATATTGTTCCTTAACAACATATCTAAAATAGTCTCAAGTGGGTAGGACTACAAGAAGTCAGGGTTCCTTCGTAGCCCTTTGTTCACAGTAAGTTTTCCACCAATCCTCTACATGGGGAGTGGCCTTAAGGAGCGTAAAGGTAATATTTTCTCTGTTGGAAAAATTATGGACCAAAAAATACCCTTGTATCACATTTAACCATTTTTCTAGAGCATACACGTCTATATAACCTTCAAATATAGGAATATCAAAATTAAATTGTACCTTAAAATAGGTGGCACCTCCAAAGTGGCCACTTGATGAAGATGCATTGCCTATTGGCATTCGTCAATGGATCTGAGAAAAATTATTTTTATAAGATCGCATGCTCCTTCATCTTTATTTTCTTCCACCATGGGAGGCCATTGGGGTTGGTGAGGATGATATTTCAAGGGCTCAAGCAGTTCAAGTCCCAACTCATTATACCCTGACGTCATTGGGGACATGCACAAAAAACAGAGAAATAACATACCAATTTGATACCATTAATATGAGTTTATGAAGGGAACGAAATGAAATACATACTAGTAACCAAAAACACAAATATACAACAAAACTTGACTTCAATTAAATAATGGAAAATGATGAAAATTGTATACAAGTAGAATGAAAACAAACTAGCTCAAACAATGGTAGCTTATCTCTGAGAAGAGACATGACAACTATGTGCCTTCTGAAACTGTATTACAATTAGGCTTTTAGGCCTTTTAATCATGAAAAATCAATAAGAAAACCCCAAACATCCAAAAACCCAACCCTCAGAGATGAAGCACCAAAGGCTTCTGAGCCCCGATGGGGTAAATTGGAACATCAACTTCTCGAGGTCGTAACTTTGGCATATGATCTCCATTTTCCATGCATGATATCCCGTTGAAAATATCTATCAAAGGAGTACAATTTCCAACTACCATCAAATTATATGGCCTGACCCGTTTCCAAAAAAAAAAAAATAGTTTAGATCCTCAAAACGACTTTGGAAGTTTAGGACCTAAAAACTACCAAACAATAGAAAATTGTTAAAATACTAAATTATGTTGCAAAATAGGAAACTATGCTATGATCTAGGTGAAATAAGTGGGTGGCCATCGATATCCACCTGGATCAATAGGAAATTTATCTTCGATGCTCATTTTTTGAGTTGTCTATAATGTGGACACATGCCCAGACCCATCCCTTTTTGTAACCATCAATGGTAGTGAATAAAAAACACTTTGTCTAGGTTGATTGATGCTAGCCTCTAATATTTCTTGAATCATACGCTCAATCTCACTCTTTCTGCACATGGATACCTATAAGCCCTATTGTTAGGTGGTAAACTCCCAAGTTGCAAATGAATAGCATGGTCATGATCTAGAGTAGGCAAAAGACCCTCAGGAATATCTCCAAATGCCTTGGAATGATTGTTGATAACTTTTTGGAGATCCACTAGAGTAGAGAATATAGATGTTTAAACATTTAGTGAGAAAAATTGTGTAATTACACCATGATGTCCCTTTTTGAGTAATTTTGTCATGATGTTAAAGCTTATCAATTTAGAAGGTTTCCTTGTGATACCTCTAAGTTCAATTTCCTTGTCTTATGAGGAAAATCTCTTGAATAGATCTTGAAAATTAAGGGCCATTATTCCCAATGATAACCATTGGAATCCTAATAAAACCTCAACACCACCCAATTGGATTGCATCATGGTTCTATCTAATAAATACCCCCCCATATTGAGCTTAATTATATGGAACTTCTCTAAACAATTTATGGTACCTCTATCAATTGTTATTTGAAACTTAGGTACTAGAAGATACAAAGCGATTGAAAAGTTTTGCTAATTTGTAATTGATGAGGTTATGGGTACTATTGAACTCAATCACCACTATATATATATATATATATATATATATATATATATATATATATATATATATATATATATATATATATATATATATATATATATATATATATATATATATATCTTGAGGGTTTGTGGAGTTTTAGTGCTCACTAATGCATGGCAATATATTGTTGGAATTGTCTCTTTTGGTTCTAGATCTTGCGATTGTTCCAATTCTTGATCTTCCTCCTCTTCACATTTTATGTCAAATAATTTATTCTCATCACATTTATTCTCCTTACTATACTTGTTGGCACAATTTAAACATAGTCCCTTTGCTCTTATTTCATCCATTTTTCGAGGCGTCGACCTTGTTGTTTGAGTGAGGTTAGAAGAGGAATCATTGGTGCTTTATATAGTTGTTAATGACCACTCTTCTAGTAGCCATAATTTTACTTTAAACTTTCCTTGCCAAATTAAAAGCATGCCCTAGGGAATTAGTTCCAAGAGATGCACTCCATGTTGGATGATTTTCTTTAAAATTCGCATAAAGAGATCCAACAAATTATCCTCTAAAATTTTATTTACTCTAAGACTTAGTTTTTAGAGTTACTGGATGTATTTTGTAATTAGACCTCTTTGGCGAATATTTATCAATTAAATAAAAAATGTGTTGCTCTTAATATCCCTATAATATGAAATCAATTCATCCATAAATATGGACCAAGAGACAATATAATCGTCTTTTCTTTCACAAATCCATTGATAATATACAAATTGGTCATTTTCATAATACAAGAATGCATGTGTTATCTTTTATAAGGTTGATGTTAGTTTATGTAGCTCAGATAGGTGTTCTAATCTCATATGGTGTCCATGAGGCTTAGGAACACAATGGATTAATTTTCTCCAATACCTAAAAAATGTTTCCAAGGAAAATTACCTTAATTAGAATTAATTAGCCAATTTATTAATTTTCCTTGGTCTAACTTAGGGCAATGGCTTAATTAATCAGGATTAATTGAGGTAAATTGATTTTCCTTTAGTGATTTCTAGAAAAGTCATTTGATGGGGTCAAGATGATCATAGCCATTGATTGAGACTATATCGTGGATGTTCATTGCTCAATGAGAGATTATAAGAGAAAATTGATGGGTAATTGGGGAACACATCATAAACACATATTTGTAGTGATATAAAGGGCACAATGATAACATGGAGGACACTAGCAGTGGGGATTTAGTAGGAAAATCGAGGAGAGAATTTCTGGAGAAATTATTCACAAAGATTCCAGTATTCTGAGAGAAGGAAGGAGGCCAAATTATTTGTCAAGAGGGAGGTTGATTCAGCTAATGAGAGTTGCCAGTTTACCCAGTGCGAGTTGTTGAAGCTACAATTTGACTCCAGTTACCGAAGGAAGTGCAAGTGGCTTTAGTGTGTTGTAGGAGGCAACATATTTGCCGAAACAATTTTCCAAATGCTAAGTGAATTCTAGAAGAGGTTGTGTGCATTTCTAGTCTATCAATGCAAGCTGTTGGAGGGAGTGCAAGTTGCACTGAGAGGGCCGAGTTGCTTTACAGAAGGAAATTGTGGATTTCCATATCGATTTTTCCATTATAAGTGAAGAATAAAAATTATTGGAGCTTTGCTAGTGAGATGCAAGCAATTTATGTTATTCTCATATAGACTTTCATTTGTGGTACTGGTTTTCCCCATACTAGGGTTTTTCTAGGGACATTTGTCCAAAATATTGGTTTTCATTACTTGTGTGTGTGCAATATTTTCTCAAAGCATCTGGTTTATTTATTTTCTATGAAGTCACAGTAGTGTTTTATTTAGTATTTTCTTCAAATAAATTGTAGAAGATAAATAATCGATTGTGATAGGAGAATAATAACCAATAACCGCAACATATTAAAATTTCACAATTGACACTTGGTGTAGATCAAAGAATTTCTCCATTTGGAATATCCATGTTTTAGGATATTTTCCATCAAAATTTCTCATATCAACCTTAGGAATTAACAAATTTTCTTAGCGTTGTGTTCAACCCCCAATGATGTGGACCTTGAAATGATGAATAATCACGATTCAAGACCTCAATCTTTATTTCCTCTGCACTTTCATGATTTTATTGCATCTTAACATCCACTTTAGGGAATTTTTTGTCTATCATGTGTAAGAGCATGGGAAAAATGTAATTTTGCAATTCTTCTGTCTTCTTTTTCATATGTTCTCGATTTTCATCCACATTCTTTTCCATGTGTTCCATCTAGTGATAAATCTCTTCTCTTTCTTCTTGAATCATGGTTGAGCTTTATGGAGGTTTAGTTGATGGAGTAATTTTGGGAGCACCATTTGGAGCCATGTGAAAAAATAATAATATTCCTCATTTACCTCTTTCTCACAAATTTGAATCACCAAAAAAATATCTTCCAATCAAAAGCTATGCCAATTGTAAATTACCTACCTTTTGAACCCTACTTTGGAGGTTATTCGAACTATCAATATTTGTCATGATGTATATCTAAAATTTGAGCTCCTTTGAGTCTAAAAATTTGGCTTGTAGCACTATTGATATGTCTTCTTAAACTCCTAAAAATTTTAGTCTCAAACTTCACTAAAAAATGTTAAACAAAAAATTCCTAAACAATTTATTTAAGACTAATTTCAAGATTAGTAAAAAAAATAACTTCCACAAGATATTAGAATGAAGACTTTTGTGATCCATGAAGTAGATAAATGTCTTTCGGATTAATCACATCATTAGGATTTGGTCGACGTTTCGAACAAACTAATGTGGTTCATCCTCACGACAAGGTGAAAAAGTCCATGGATCTCATTGAATAAATAGTGTGGATGCATCATTGCGTGGAATTAGTCATTGAAAAATAGCGGTTTAAAAACTAATGGTTAATGAATTAGTTTATTAGTTATTTAAATTTTTTAAATTAATACATTTTAATTAATATTATAATAAGTGATTAAAGATTATCATTAAAAATGGGGAAAATAATTTTTTAAATAAAGGGGGGAATATTAAATTTTTATAATTTAAAAATCTAATTAATAAATAATATTTTATTAAAGATTATTATTAAAAGTGGGGGAGAGAATAAGGGGGGGATATTAAATTATTATAATTTTAAAAAGTTAATTGATAAATAATATTTTTAATATTCAATTAATATAATATATAGAAATTATATAATATAATTATAACTTAATTATAAGGTAATACATAGGAGAAAAAGATAAAAAAAGGGAAAGAAAAAGAGAAAAGATCCAAAAAGAAGGGGGGTTAAAGGGAATTAACAAAGCATATGGAGGAAAAAGGAAGAAAGAAGGGAAATAAAACCCTAAAAATAACAAGAAAAGAAAGGAAAAACAGTAACAAATACCTAGCTCAAGGGGAAATCATCTCGAGAGAGCAAGAGTCCAACTTTTACTCAATTCCGACCATCATCCATGTTGAGATTATTAGCATGTCTTTCAATCTCAATGGCCTCCCTAAGCTTCCTATGATGAAAGTGATCAACCTTAGCAATGACCTTGGAGTCTTCAATGTAAACACGGTGACACAATTTTTCCACATGTTTAGCAAGAGCTGATGTGTGCGATCGATTGTGTCGAATGTCTGTTGCATGCTCTTGGATTCTCTGTCTAATTGAGTGACATGTTTCACCAATATAGGGAGTGCCACAGGAACAAGGAACAATGTAAACCCCTCTCATGTCTCGTGGCACTCCCTATATTGGTGAAACATGTCGCTCCAATAGACAAAGAATCCAAGAGCATGCAACAGACATTACACACAATCGATCGCGCACATCAACTCTTGTTGAACATGTGGAAAAATCGTGTCACCATGTTTGCATTGAAGACTCCAAGGTCATTTCTAAGATTGATCACTTTCATCATAGGAAGCTTAGGGAGCCCATTGAGATTGAAAGGCATGCTGAGAATCTCAACAGGGATGATGGTTGGAAACTGAGTAAAAGTTGGACTTTGGCTCTCTTGAGATGATTTCCCCTTGAGCTAGGTCTCTGTTACTTTTGTTCCTTTATTTTCTTGTTATTTTTAGGGTATTATTTCCATTCTTTCTTCCTTTTTCTTCCCTGCCCTTTTTTAATTCCCTTAACCCCCCTTTTCTCTAAATCTTTTCTCTTTTTCTTTCCCTTGTTTTTATCTTTTCCTCCTATGTATTATCTTATAATTATATTATATAATTTCTATATATTATATTAATTGAATATTAAAAATATTATTTATCAATTAACTTTTTAAAATTATAATAATTTATTATCCCCCCCCCCCCCATTTAAAAATTTATATTATATTCTCCCCCTTTTAATAATAATCTTTAATATTATTTATTAATTAACTTTAATAATAATCTTTAATAAAATATTATTTATTAATAAAAAATTTAAATTATAAAAATTTAATATTCCCCCTTTATTAAAAAATTATTTTCCCTCCTTTTTAATAATAATCTTTATTCATTTATTATAATATTATTTAAAAAAAAAAAATAACTAGTAAACTAATTCATTAACGGCTAGTTTTTAAACGACGAGTTCAATGTTATGAAACCGGCTCCAAAAATAGAAGAAAAGAGAGATCAACACCTTAGAAATAAGCCACTTCGAGGGGGCAACCCCCTTTACATTACATAAATGAAAAAATCTTGGATGATACAAATGAAAAAACCTCCTTTCTATATATAGGAGTCCATGGGGTCACAATATAATCCTAATTGAACTAACAATAATAATGTAAGGGCACAATAATAACAATATGGGGATTACAGGGATACAACAATAACAATAAGGGGGGCTAAACTAACAACAATAAGAGACTAAACTAGTAATATAGGGACCTAACATGCCCCTCTCCTTCAAAAAAGTGTTGTCCTCAACGCTTGAGTAGCTCTGGATGCTTTTGTATCAAATTCTCATCCTCCCATGTCGAACCTTCAGTGGGTAAGTTCTTCCACTTGATGAGATACTCTGAAATTGATTGATTTCGTAGCTATCGTGTTCTTGTTTCCATGATTGCTTCAGGTTCCAATATGATTTTTCCTTCCTCATCAAATTTTGGCAATATTGTTTGAACTGGAAGTTTTTCACCTATAACCTTCTTGAAGCATGAAACATGGAAAATTGGAAGCACTCGAGAAGAAGCAGGAAGCTCCAATTTGTATGCCATAGTACCAATATTTTGCAACACCTTGTAAGGAGCATAATACTTTGGCGATAATTTATTATCCTTCTTAGCTTGCTTGAGGGACATTTGTTTGTATGGTTGTAGTCGTAAAAATACCCGGTCTCCTACATCAAAACTTCTCTTGTTGCGATGTTGATCTGCCTCTTGTTTCATTCGATTTTATTCCAAATTTAGGTTATCCTTTAAGAGTTGGAGAACTTGTGGTTGATGCTCGATGTGATCTTCCATTGCTTGAACCTTAGAATTTTCTCTCAAAGATGATGTGATAGACAGTGGATGATATCCATAAAGTGTCATAAATGGGGTCATTTTTGCTGCGTATGGAAGGGAGTGTTATGCCACCATTTAGCTAGAGGTAACCACTTGACCCATTGTATTTTTTTATCAGATACAAAACAACGAAGATATCCTTCCAAACATTTGTTCACTATCTTAGTTTTCCCATCGGATTGAGGATGATAAGATGAGCTATGAGCTACTTGAGTACCCAAACAACAAAATAATTCCATCCAAAAATTTCCAGTAAAAATGGGATCTCTGTCGCTTACAATAATCTTTGGTTTTCCATGTAGCTTTTGAATTGTTTTCATAAATGTAGTAGAAACTGTACTTGCTTTAAATGTATGAGTTAATGCACAAAATGTGCATACTTGGTAAGTCTATCAACTGCCACCATGATGCCACTCTTTCTTTTGAACTTAGGCAAACCTGTGCTAAAATCCATTGAAATATCCTCCCAACATTGACTTGGAATGGATAAAGGCTGTAGAAGACCCGGGGCCTTAATTGTCTCAACTTTAATTTTCTGGCAAACCAAACATTCCGCCACAAACTTTTGAATATCAGATTTAAGGCCATTCCAAAAAAATTATTTCTTCACCCTTTGGTAAGTTTTTAAAAATCCCAAGTGTCCTCCTAAGGGAGAAGTGTGCAATTCCAAAATAATATTTTGTTTTAGTTGGGAATTCTTACAAAGATATAAGCGATCTTTGTACCATAAGGAATCATTTTTCCAACCACATGTATCAAATGTACTAGGATCTTTCTGCAACTTTTGAATGAGTGTCCACAGTTCTTCGTCCTTCTTCCATCATCCCTTCCTTCGGTTATCCAATTTGGTTGGATAATAGAAATGGCACAAAGCAACACATCCTCCTCTTAATCCTTTCTTAAGAGTGCATCTGTAACAACATTTAGCTTCCCTTTTTTGTAAATGATTTCAAAGACATAACCCAACATCTTTGTGATCCATTTTTGCTACTCTTTTGAAGATAGCCTTTATTCCAAAAAGTATTTAAGACTATCATGATCAATTTTTACATTGAAGTGTCTTCCCATTAGGTAAGGTCGCCATTTATTTAGTGCATGCAGTATTGCCAACATTTCCTTCTCATAAATAGCTTTCTGTAAATACTTTCCTTTGATTGGACGACTTTCAAAAGCAACAGGTCTTCCTTCTTGCATTAAAACAACACCAATTCCATTTCCCGAGGCATCACATTCCACAATAAAGGTTTTTGTGAAGTCTGGTGTAGCTAAGACCGGTGCTAAGCATGTTGCCTCTTTAAGATGTTCAAAGGACTTAGTTGCTTCGGGAGTCAATGGAAATGCATCTTTCTTCAATAATGTTGTCAAAGGTGCTGCTATTCTCCCATAATTCTTAACAAACTTGCATTAATACCCTTTTAACCCGAGAAATCCTCAAAACTGCTTTATGGTTGTGGGGACTTTCCATTCCTTAATGGCTTTAATTTTGTTAGGGTCTACCTTAACCCCCTCGTGAGATACCATATGACCCAGATATTCCACCTCTTGTACTCAAAAGAAACATTTGGAGGTTTTTGCACATAATTATTTCTCCTCCAATAGTTTGAGAACCCTATCAACATGTTGAACATGATCCTTCCAAGACATGCGGTAGATTAGTATATCATCAAAAAATACTAACATAAGTTTTCTAAGGAAGGGTTTGAAAATGGAATTCATCAACCCTTGAAATGTAGAAGGTGCATTGGTAAGGCCAAAAGGCATGACCACAAATTCATAACGACCCTCATGAGTTCGAAATGTTGTTTTCGAAATATCTTTAGCCTTCATTCTAATTTAATGATATCCTGAACGAAGATCCAACTTGGTAAAATAAATTGCTCGATGGAATTCCTCCAATAATTCATCAATCACAGGAATGGGAAATTTATCTTTAATAGTGAGCTTATTGAGCTACATGTAGTTTTGACACATGCGCCATGATCCATCCTTCTTTTGCACCAATACTACTAGAGCAGAGAAAGAACTTTGACTTGGTTGAATTATACCAGCCTCTAACATTTTTGCAATCATACGTTCAATTTCACTCTTTTGGACATGATGATATCTGTAAGGCCTAATGTTTAGAGGAACAATTCCTGTAATCAAATGAATAGCATGATAATGATCATGAATTGGTGGGAGTCCTTTGGGAGTTTCAAACACCTTGGAATGATTGTCCAAGGCTTTTTGGAGATCTGGAGAAATATATGATTTTGATGTTGGAACTTCTAGTGAGCATAATTATTCAATTACGCCTCGTTGTTATTTATTCAGAAGCTTTGTCATGAAATTAAAGCTTATGATCTTTCCTAGCTTCCCTGTGATACCTTGTAATTCAACTTCCTTTCCTTTCGAAAAAAAATCAAGAAAAGCTCTTTAAAATTAAAAGCTACTGTCCCCAAAGATTGTAACCATTGTACTCCTAGAACAACATCAACACCTCCCATTAGAATGGAAAGCATTGGACTATTAAATACATAACCCCACATGGTTAGCTTGATATTATGGCATTTTCCAGAGCAATTTATAGTTCCTCCATTTGCAACCATCACTTGACATTATGGTGCTGGGTATAGGAAGCAATTCAATTCCTTTGCTACCTTACAATGAATAAATTTTTTTGTACTACCCAAATCTATCAACACTATTACCTTTTTCTTCTTTATATGTCCTTCTATATTGAGAGTTTGAGGAGTGGTAATTCCTTCCCATGCATTACACGATATGGTCAGACTCATTTCTTCTTCTTATAGGGTTGTTTCTTGGTGTATATCCTCTTCTTTTGAAGTTTCTTGTTCATTTTCTCCCTCCTCTTCACAATCTATGTAAAATAATTTCTTCTCAGCACACTTATGACCTTTATTGTATTTTCTATCACAAGTGTAGTAAAGCCCCTTTGCTCTTTTTTCTTCCAATTGTTGTGATTTCAACCTTGTAGGTTGTGGAAGTCTAGGAGTAGCAACACGTCCATCTTTATAGATGTGAGTGGTAGGCTTCCTTGTCACCATAATTTTACATTCAATTTTTATTACCAACCTGAATGCCTTCTCCAATGAATCAAGTTCCCAAAGGCAAACCTCATGCTGGATGTTATCCTTTAAAGTCCCTATGAAGACATCCATCATGTGTTCCTCTGGAATATTAGTTACCCTTATATTCAATTTTTGGAAGTCCTCAATGTGCTCCACCACAGAACCCTTTTGTCTGAGATTATCAATTGGCTAAAGAAGGTGTTTCTCTTTGTATCCTCATAATGTACTATCATTTCCTCCATAAAAATTGACCAAGTGACAATTTTTTTACGGGAGCAAAGCCATCGATACCATACAAATGTATTTTGTTCTAAATGTAGAGTTGCAATGCGTACCTTTTTTGTTCTTTTCACATTATTGAGATCAAAATATTGCTCCATATGTAGTATCCATGTTACGGGATCCTTGCCATCAAACTTCATCATATCCATCTTTGGAATATGGTGGTTCTTCCATCCAATATTAGAGTTTACGAAATCACGATTAACATTTATTTTTTCCTCATCATGGGTTTCCTCTACTGTATGTTCGCCATTAGGAAAAAGTTATTGTATCAACTTTGTCAAACCTTCCATGTCTGCTTTTAGATCATTCTTCATGTTTTCCATGTTGTCTTTCATTTTTTCGTCGATCTTATCTTCCATGTCATCCATCTTAGCTTCCATACCATCCATCTTAGCTTCCATGTCATTCTTCAAACCATCTATCTTAGCTTCCACGCTTTTCTTCAAACCATCCATCTTAGCTTCGATGCCTTTCTTCAAAACTTCCATTTCATTTTTTGTTGCTCTTTGCAAGAGTGAAATTCGTTGCACTTGCTCTTGTAATTTTGATATGTCATGTTGCACTTCTTCATCTTCATGAGTCATAGTAGAGCCTTATAAAGGCTTAATGGGTGTTGAATTCTTTTTAGGGGGCATTTTAGAACCTAATACTGATATCTATTCTTCAATATTCCCTTGGAATCAATTCAAACTAATTTTTCAAACAAGACTTATGCAATTCGAAAAAAAATACACACCTTTTTCTTTCTTTTGAGGAGCTCGATATTGAAACTGAATTATCTTTGTGATTTCAGATTTTCAATATCTGAAATTCAGTCCTATAGTAGCCCTCTGAATCTTCTTTCGAATGCCACAAGTCTGACCTAGTTTGGGTTCTTCAAGTCAAAGTTATGCCCAATCTCCCACAATGATCTAATTATGGACTGGTTCAGTAGAGTGAACTTGTACGACGTGCCACGTGTCACTATTTCCTCCTTCGGCTCTGAAATTGATACAAAGGAAACTAAAGTCCATGTAGTTGCAGCCACTTTTTATATAATTCCAATCCGATGCTTAGAGAGAGAGTTATGATGATTTTCCCACAGTCACCTCTTTGAGATGAAATTCAGGAGCCTGAAAAAACCCTAACTTCCACATATCATATCTCAGAAAATATTGTGAACCAAGATTTGAAATTTTTACACGAAGTTCCTCAGGATTTCAACTTCTGAAACTTCGTAGAAAAACAATTATAGCGAAAATTCCATGATTACCTGTTTGGAGCTGCGAAACCCTAGAATCCAAAGCTTTGATACCAAATGTTATGAGACCAACTCCAAAAATAGAAGAAAATAGAGATCAACGCCTTAGAAATAAGCCAATTTGAGGGGGAAACCTCCTTTACATCACATGAATGAACAATTCTTGGATGATACAAATTACAAAACCTCCTTTCTATATATAGGTGTCCACGGGGTCACAATAAAATCCTAGTCGACCTAACAATAACAATGTAAGGGCACAATAATAACAATATGGGGGTTACAGGGGTACAAAAATAAAAATAAGGGGGGCTACACTAACAACAATAAGGGACTAAACTAGTAATATAGGGACCTAGCATTCAATGACTAGTTTTTAAACAACTATTTTTCAACAACTAATTCCGGGCAATGATGCATGCACACTATTTATTCAATGAGATCCATGGACTTTTTCACCTTGTCCTGAGGATGAACCACATTAGTTGGTTCGAAACGTCGACCAAAACCTAATGATGTGATTAATCCGAAAGACATTTATCTATTCCATAAGATATATCTTATAATGTATAATTATTCAAAATATAATTTTTTTTCACATGTAACTCACTATGTTTTCTTAGGATTATAAAATTTTTAGGGTCTAAAACTTCATCGAAAAAAGTTATAGGAAAATTAACAATATGACTCATTTAAAATTGATTTTGGGATTAGTCACAAACCCAATTTTCCATAGACTATGTATATGAAAATAAAATGAATTAGAATCTAAAATTTTGACCTCATATACCCTAATATTTATCCTTAGCCTCCTCAAAATTTCACTATAACAAAAAATTCAAAAATGACTAATTTAAAATTGATTTTAGGACTGGTTACAAACCCTATCTTGCATAGATTATATCTCTAAAAGTATAATAATACAAAACTTGAAATTTTCACCACATGTGACCTGATATTTCTCCTCAATATCCTCAAATTTTTTCTATTTGAAACTTCTTAGGAAATAAGTCATATTAAAAATGACAAAATGTCTTGATTGTAGGAGCAAAATCCTAGGATTTTAGTTTATGATACCAAGTGTTAGGAAAAAAATACCATAATAGCCTCAAGATAGAAAGAGAAGCAATTCCATGTCTTAAGTAATAATTATAAAAATGAAAGATAAGCCTCTTTGTGGGGACAACTTCATTTTACAATAGAATAAATGTACAAAAATGACATGAGATGATCTCTCTCTCTCTCTCTCTCTCTCTCTCTCTCTCTCTCTATATATATATATATAACAAAGGGTATAATTACAATTAGAGGGTCTACTTGGCAACACTAATATAATAATCAAAATACAATTCACTATCTAAAACTTTACACAAGGCTTTATGCTTAACATGGGGCTATGTCTAGGGATTAAATAGACGATGACATTATTTGCTGCTTGGGAATTCCCTTTGGGGTTAATTTTCTCTCTCATATAGGTTGGAGTGGTGTCACCAAAAGTTACAGAAGAAATTTTAACGTTGGTAGTGCAACGACCTTCCATTCATTGGAAACCTTATGGTGTTTGGTAGAATTCTCAAGGGTCCTCACATTTATTATGTCTCTTTCTCATTCCTCGTGCTTCTCATTTTGTCCCACTGGAGAGACTCCTAAGGGGTTTCTTCTGGTCTAAATTTGAAAGTGCTATGATGTTTCTCTTAATACCATGCAAAGTTCAAACTCTTTCTGAGAAAAACAGAGAATATGGGCTTATTTATATCATGTTGCAAGGGGTAATTCTATATGCCAAATGGATTACTCGATGCTTGGTTGAGGATGAAATATGAAAGCTTCTACTTGTATTCCTAATCATCTTTGGTAGGTACATATAATGATTAGGGGCTCTTTCATATCATCGATGCCATTTTTGCTCCTTGAGACTTTAAGATTGAAGAATCCCTTACTTTTCAAATAATATGGGAAGTGTGGAAAAAAATTACATCAACTCTCACTTGGTATGGGAATATGAGGATTTGAGCTAACATACTATTCATTATGGACATGGAAATATTAATAATCTAATTTAGTTCATGCTTTGAGATATCTTCCTCATATGTTAATAAAAAAGGGATTATGACAATGTAGATCTTTTGAATCGAATTTCCAAAGCTTGGAAGACTTGGCATGGTTTGCCATAAGAGTTTGGCCTACTTTATTTGTATTCTGTAACAATTTAGGAGATTCAATAATTAATTCCAATTAACAATCTTTATAAGCACAAACTTCATACCTTGCGATAAATTGGAGATAATGGCCGTGGAACTATGATAAGTCCACTTTGGTATATAAATAAAAAAGATTACAAAAGTATTGAAGTTATTTCTTTTCTTTTTAAGAGAAGCTAAACAAATGATGGAGTTTTAGCAAATGTAGTAGCAAACTCGGTGAATTGTTTATGTATAGTGTGATATTTTGCACCCTTTCAAGATATAAGTTAATGCTCAATTTCTAAGTTTCTAGGGCTTCTAAGGAGCTTCTTTCACAAAAAAGTCTCATTGCATGCATGCATTTCGACCATAATAAGAACATTCATCCATTATTTTGATGATGCGAGACTACTCTTGTTTGTTGGGAATATAATTAGTGCACTGAGCGATTCATCTTCATTTAGTAAGATTCATTAAAATGTTGTCTTGCTAAGTGACGAGTGATTCATCTTCCTTTAGTAAGATTCTTTAAAATGTTGCCTTGCTAAGTGACAATGATTCTAGTGGCCCATTTCACTTTAAAGAAGTTGGGGATTGCATTAGAAGTTGAATTCTTTATGTTTTGGGGAAGTTCCACTCTCTTTAGTAAAAATACTCATTTTTTACTTATTTTAAAAAGAGGTTGTGATATAAATTACAATTATAATTTAAGGTATAGTGCATTTTTTTTCAACAAAAAATCTAAATATTTTCACAAGACACTATCTAATACATTTTTTTTAAACCTATAAATAAATATAATTTGTAATTTTATGATAGTATACAACTTAAGTTGGCTTAATGATTAAAAACATATGTTTCATAATAAAAGTTTGCAAGCTCAAATCTAGAAAAAAATGCTGTATTCTCCCATAAATAAATAAATATCCTACACCAATTTAATATTTAGATTAACCATATTGTTACCTTGAAATTAAATGATGGTTAGCATTTTTTAATATTATACTTTGTTATTTAAATAATATTTTTTCCCTATGATAAGAGTTGCACTCTGAAATGTTAAATTCCCTTAACACTACTCTCGTACCTTTCGAAAAATACATCTAAACATGTTAAAATTCTAAATATCCCCGCACTTCTCTGCCGCTTATCTCCCTCCAATCCTTTTTATCTTGTTTCCCATTTACATGGCTCTTGAGTCTTTTTCATTCACAGCCACAATCAAGTTTTCAGAAGGTACCCATATCACTCTAAATCCAATGGGGAGGATTTATCCGCAACATACAAACAGACAAACGAGCCGTCCCATTAAAAACCCAACCCACTTCTGCTAATGTTGGAGTGAGGGGGAATGATATTTTCCTATGTTGCAGGCGATTGACGACCTTAATCTGGAGGCATGCCTGTAGCACATTAACCTGCAACCGCCAAAATCACCCCCTCAAAACAAGGTACTGCTCCCTGTATACTGTCTGATTATGTTGTATCGTAAGGTAGTTTGATTTTTGAATCCCCGAAAAGATCCTACCTTATAAATTTCTGGTCCCCAAAATGAATATAGTAAGACAGTTAAATTGCAATGATTTCAAGTCCACATTCATCACGGGTTCAGTCCCTATTGACACTAGAAAACCGACCACAAAAACTGGTTTTTCATTGCCCCCCGTTAGAGCTATTTGTTACAGAGCTTGTGAAGGTCCATTGCTAGCTGCTCAATTGGGAATTATACCAAAACCAATACCAGAAAACAGCAGACAAAACCATACGAAATTATTTTCAGTGGCAACTGGAACCAATTCTGTCACTGAAACTTCGGATATAGAATCCCTATTCTCTAATAATGATACTCAAACACGTTCAAAGAAAGGTGGTAGGCAAAATCTATCAGGGGCGTCCAGTATTTCAAGCGGTGTTAGACTAGAAAACATCAGTAAGAGCTTCAAGGGGGTCACTGTATTGAAGGATGTTACCTGGGAGGTGAAAAAGGGTGAAAAGGTAGGCCTGGTGGGTGTAAATGGGTCTGGGAAGACAACCCAATTGAAAATAATTGTGGGTGAAGAGGAGCCTGACTCTGGGCAGGTTATTAAGGCCAAGCACAATATGAAAATAGCATTTCTAACTCAAGAATTTGAGGTTGTTCCGACCAGGACCGTGAGGGAAGAGTTTCTGAATGCATTCGAAGAACAGTTGGAGGTGCAACAGAAGATTGACAGAGTACAGAAGGCGCTGGAGTCTGCAGTAGATGATATGAATTTAATGGGCAGGCTTTTAGATGAATTAGATTTCTTGCAGAAGCAGGCGGATGCAGTGGAGCTTTATGACATGGATGTCAAAATTAACAAGATGATGCCTGAACTTGGATTTTCGCAAGAGGATGGTGATCGGCTGGTGGCATCATTTAGCGGAGGGTGGCAGATGAGGATATCTCTTGGTAAAATTCTTCTTCAGGTAAGGAGCCCGATTATTTTCCTTTGAGAACATCACCTTTTTGTTTGTGTTCAAATCCTTAGGGCATATTTGTCAGACGCATCTAGCACACAAAAGTTATATGCAATTCATACAGTGGGATAATTATTGTCAGACCTCCAATGACAATGACCTTTGTTGAAATATAGCAGTGGCGTGGCTTTGGCCAATGCTATTCACCAATTGTCATCATTTGCGAACAATATCAACCCCAATTGTTTATCTGGAACCATGCAATCTCCATCATGTCTGAGAATTAGACCAAAGCTGCTAAAATTGTAATCCTTTTACTTCAGTTTGTTGCTTGACCCATGTGGCATGCATCTTATTGGACTGCTCATCTATGAGATGAAGCAAACATGGTCCAGTTGATGGAAAGTTACATTTGCAAACCAACTGATGGCCAACGCTCCAATGCTTATGCACCTATGATATAAACCTCAATGGCAGGGGCAGTGGCAGCGTGCTAGCCTCGAAGAGTTGAGGCCTCAGTCACCTAGGAATATGGTTTCCTTCATGCTTTCAATATATGGTTGGTTTTTAGAGTACCAAGATTACACTCTGTTACTACAATATGAAGTAGGAATAAAGGTTTATGTTTCTTGGAATCATTTTCACATTCTCACTTTCCATTATTTGCAGGAACCTGACTTACTGCTTCTGGATGAGCCCACAAATCACCTCGACCTTGACACTATAGAATGGCTTGAAGGTTATCTCAAGAAACAAGATGTACCGATGGTCGTTGTTTCTCATGACAGAGCTTTTCTTGATCAACTTTGCACAAAGATAATAGAGACAGATATGGGTATATCTAAAACATATGAAGGAAATTACTCTGAATATGTGGCTGCTAAAGCTGCTTGGATAGAGGCACAGCATATGGCATGGGAAAAACAACAAAAGGAGATCGATCACACAAAGGACATGATCAATCGATTAAGTGCTGGGGCCAGTTCAGGTCGTGCCTCATCTGCAGAGAAGGTATTTGTCATAAAGAATGCCTGTAGCTTATTGTCTACACAGTTTTATGACTGTAGCAGTGCTTGATTTTTTTGTGTTTAAACTTTAGTCTGATCAAGTTTCAATCATGTTAAATAAAATATTCTGAGAACAGCTGTATTCTTCTACTAGCTAGTTCACATTGATGCAAATTTACCAATGAGGATTTATATCAAGTGAGAAATATTTGTGATCTTCAAAGTTCAGAATGTATTGTGTTTTTTCCTTTTTATTTTATCAAGACAGAAGAAACTGTTAATACTTCTTCTCTGTAAGCAGCTTAAGTATATGATGTCCAGGACTCTGAGCTACTACAAATACATTTTCTCAAGAGGAAGAAACACAGTATTATATCCCGATGGGCAATAGAACTTTTTTATGTCTTGAGGTATCCGCCCAAAACCTTCTAGCAAACTTTGGTTCTCTGTGTTGGACATGTTGTGAGTGTTGCTGCAAAATCTAGCAGGCCTTGGAGAGGGAAACCCTACAAGGCATGAACTAAAACAAGAGATAACAATGGGGTAGTGCTTCATTGTCACCACAACCTAAACCCCTTGCTCTTTACGGTCTTTCACCTATGAGAGGAGTTCTGGTAGGAAAGAGATCACTTACAACAGGTATTCTAAGGTTGATATGTAAGATGACCTCACTAGGATCTCTTCAATAAAGGCACAATTTAGGTTCAAGGCTCTGCTAGGAGACAATTTGCTTTCTATGATGAGACCTAGGGAAGAAGGCATAAGGCCCAGGTTTTGATAAATTTGATGAGTGTTGGAGTATCCGAAGGTCAAGGCTTAAGAGAAAAGATTTCCAACAATGTGTACTAGCAATGCCAAGGCTCATGAAACGTTCAAGGAAGCCCTTAAGTTGAAGCAAGGCAAAAGTAGGGTTTCCCTCTTAGGCAAACAACTAGGGCAAATTTTTTTATTGATGAAATTGAAGTGGATGCCCACCAAACTGATAGATTTTGTGGAAAATACTACCCCCTTGATGTTTAGGCTCACAAACCACCAAAACTCCACTTGCCTAGGGATTTGCACCAAGCCCTAGTCTCCAAGCTTGGCCTTGAAAGGGCAGAATCAGGAGAGAGAGAAAATGGATAAAATTAAGATGTGATCACCAATCAAATGGACTAGTCCCTTGTTACTTGGGAGTATGGAGTCCTCAATGAGTTAGATTAGCCAAAGAGCTTCTAAGGAGGCTAAAATTTTGATGCCCTAGCAAACAAAATTCCAACAATTACCTATGCAATGGAAGATGGATTTTTCATGGGAGAGCTACCAAGAGTTCACCACTAAGGACATTTATTTACACATTATTCATGAGTAATTCATGCAATAGATCATCTAGATTAATATTCAATAAGTATTCAACAAATTAGGGCACAATTGCAATTGCTGGAATCAACAAAATTTCATACATTAGACATGTAAGAAATTAATTTTCACCATCTAGATACACTTACAAGATAACACGCAAAGAATCCATTCCATTCATCCATAGAATAGCTCCAAAGATAAACAAATCGGCCCCAAATTTGAAAGTGCATCAAGGTACCCCAAGTTCTCCTCAAAGATACAAGTCCGAGTTCAGCTCAAGAGGCCGAAATATCTCAAGTGATGTGATGATGAGATACAACAATGTTCTGTCCTCTATTTATATGAGGAGTCATAATGTAATTTTTATTGAGAATTCAATAGGGCAATGATTAATTCAATTCTCACTTGATAACTGCTTGTGTTATTCTTTAGCTTCTTTATCTTTGTTTCTTGTTATTGCGATGAGCAATACATAAAACAGTTACCAAAAACAATAAGAACAGTGACACAATATGTAGGCTGCAAGCCAGGGCCAAAACCCCTCTTAAGGGGAAAACCAGCAAATCTCTTCTTATAGATGCTTCAATTGACGAATACCAGGACCTTTGACAAAGACACTAGACACAAGTATTCCTCCAAGACACTTGTCACTATCTATTGCTCTTCTCAGCTTACTTAATTCTGTCCTCCTTTTACATACTGTCCTTCACTGCAAACTAGAGAAGCTCGGTCTCTACTCGACAGCCCTAGACAAGATGCCTCTTCCCTTCAGCCTCTTAGAGTCCTCTTCTTTGGTCTCCTTCCAGCACCCATGAACCCTTTCGATAGCCCAAGACCGAACTGTATATGTACTGAAGTAGCCTTCAGTCTTCACTGAGATAACAGAGGTATAGGTGCAGACCTAGTACTGAAACAGAGAGACCCTTTTGCAGACTTGCCCTTTCCCTCACACACCTTGTTGCCTTCCTTCTTTGCTGTATTACCCTTACTCTTTATGCACTGCAATTCACACTTCTTATTGCAGACTAATCCGAATTGATGAGGCTACAATGAGGTCGAGTCACTCTTATATATAGTGACTGTCTTCTTCATTTAGGCCAACATGATCTATTGGAGGTAGGCCGACTTCTTCCAAGGAGGATTTCATCATTCTTTAAGTTGACTTTAAGAGGCCTAGTGACAAGGTCTTAGAGTGCAACTTTTACATTGATGATGTGTCCTTTTACACGTGTAACATGATTTCATTTACATGACTCTAATTATCTTTATGACAAGATGACAAATTCCTAAAGACATCAAGAAGAAGTCTTTGACCTATAATAAAAACTTCTTGCTCATGAAACCCATGATGCAAGCAACATAATACATTTTATTTTCTTTGTCTTCATTACATAAAAATCATAATTACAAGTCGTTATGAAGACCGAACCTAGTTACACTTTTCAACACTCCCTCTTAACTAGGGAGGTATTCATAATGGTACTTGGTCATTCTCAATCTGAAGAGATCTCATAAGAAGAGTCGGATTTGTAACCCATCTGTTTTTAGCATCATATCAATCCAACATTGTCACATAGCAAGGCCTTGACTAACAACTCCATCTCTCCACGAGATCTTGAGCTACAATGTTGGTGAGACCAATGACTATAGACACCATCATCATTGTCTCCAAGGTACATACTCCACCTGGGTGTTCACCAAGTATGACCTTGGACTATTCTTATCTTGGGTAGCTAATCCTCAAAGAATATCGGTCATGACTACTCTTGTCTTGAATGCCCTACCACATTCTCAAAGAGTATCAGATGCCAGATAGTTACCAAATCTTCCATTCTTTCTTCTAGTGAAGACAAGAATGTTGTGTCTATCTCTCCCTCTCAGATAGAGAGGATACATCCACCAAACCAAGCTTGTCTCTTAGATACACAAGCTTCTTGTTTGGAAGTGATTTCGTCAATATATCAGCTACCTGTTCATCAATGGAAATATATTGAAGTTGTAGCACACCAGTTTGTACTAGCTCTCGAACATAGTGATACTTGTTGTTGATGTGCTTTGTCTTAACATGAAATATTGGATCTTCAGACAAACGTATACAACTGGGGTTGTCACATAGTATCACTGTAGGGTCCATCGGTCCTTCAAATAAGTCGGATAACAACTTCCTCAACTAGACCGCTTCTTGACTCACTTCACAGGCTGCAACATATTTAGCCTCAGCACTACTCAAAGCAACTGTATCCTGCTTTCTGGTCATCCATGAGACCATGGAGGATCCCAAGCTAAAACATCCCCCTTTAGTGCTCCTTCCATCTTGTTCACTGCCTCCCCAGTCAGATATTGTATATCCAATGAGTTGGACATCATTCCTTCTATCATATTTTAGACAATAGTTGATGGTTCCTTGCAGATATCTCAGAATGCGTTTTGCTGCTATCCAATGATCCTGTTTCGGCTTTACTTGGAATTGACTGAGAACATTCACTCCAAAGCATATGTCTGGTCGAATATTCACCAAATACATCAGTGAGCCAATTAGTTGTCAATACTTGGAAGGATCCACCGGGCTTGATTCAGAACTCAGACATGTTAATTTTGGACATCTAGGTCCAAACTCCATGTTGTGATGCTCAGGTGACGATGCCAATATTTTTATTGGATTCCTCTTTCGGAGAGGTGCAAGATCAATCTAAAGATCATCTTGATCGGATGAGCAGAACATGTATTTTGAATTTATTCCACATGTGCAAGGTCGGCCTGATTTATCCCACATGCATAAGAGATGTGTCACACACCCCCACAAATGACTATATATTGGAGAGACTTGGAGTTCATTTTACACACACATTTGGTGGAGGTATTCTCTTCTTTCTTGGATGGAGCTGGAGCAACATTCTTGATTCTGCATTTAGGGCTTCTTGGTGCAGCATCTTGATGGAGCATTTCTATGAGCAGTCTTGGGGTTGTGTGACACATGTGGGAGTCTGACTTTATGAAGACTTTGCTGGTTGAAGCATCCTGCTAATCGCCATAACGCCACCATTCTTTATCTCTGTTTTTGGCTTGTCTTCTATCGAACTATTGGTATGTTCTATCTGCATCTTACTTTCATGTGATTGCCCTAGAAGTCTAAAGTAAATTTGCATCTAGCATAGAACATCTTCAGAAAGTAACATGGTATCAGAGCTAGGAGAAGACAACGCCCAACTTATGTCAAGAATCTAGGGCAGCGAGATGAGGGCTATTCTAAGGGCAAATAAGGGTGTCGTTAGCCACAGCAAGGCTGTGTGGTAGGCCGCAAGCCATACCACCACAACAAGTGATAGCGTGAAGATTAAAGGATAGCGCATGCATTTTAAGTGTTGGAGGTGACAGCGTATGCATGGAGGACCTCTCCTAAGGTGGACCGCAGCCTATAGAGGCTGGTGTGCTGAACTATGTGGAGAGAGCAACATTTCGTGCCCTAACCAGGGCTGTCACAAACACCATTTCAACACATTTTTTTTTTATCTGTCTAAAGTGTTGGAAAAACTGAGAGGGGGGTGAATCAATATTTTTTCTCAATTGTTAATTTTACCAGTTAGATCACTTATTTAGAACACAAAATGAACAATGATGGAATAGATACTTTTATTAATTTCTTCTTTACAATAAATAAAGTACAATAATGATATAGGGCTCCAACCCTAGATGAAGACTCCAATCTTCCAGGCTCCAACCTGTATTGTGCCAAGCACCGACTTAGTCTTTCCAAGGCTCCAACCTTGTCAATTTGAGGCACCAACCTCTAGGGCTCCAACCCTATCTCTGGTACAGGCTCCGACCTAGTTTCTTGAGGACTCCAATCCTCTAGGGCTCCAACCCTGTCTTCCAAGGCACCGACCTTGTCTCTATGAGGCTCCAACCTCTTGGGCTCCAACCTTCAACTTTACTTCGTCAAAATATGTTTGGTTATTCTTCACGGCTCTCAAAGTCTTCTTCAATGAGCCCTGACAATCTTCAGCAATGCCTTAACTTAGTCTCCACGTCACATCATCAATGACAACCTTATCTACTCACGAAGGTGTCTCCACAACTCTTCATGTTACCCAAACAATTTCTCCAAGTTACCTCATGATGACGTCAATGATGCATCATGGTCTTCAATACTCCAAGGATGTCTTCAATAGTTCTGCCTCAACGATGTCTTCAAGATCTTCATTCTTTCAATTCTTCAAGAATATTCCAAGACAATGAAGGCTTCTCCAAGGTTTGTTCCAAATCTTCAAGAACACTTCACAAGTCAACAAGTCTTCACAAGTTCTGCATACTAGACTTCAACAAGTTTGCTAGATGCTCCAAACTTCTTAAGTCATCAATGCTCCTTTAACAAGACTTAACAAAGCCTTCAAAAAGGGGTCTACAATCTTTTCAATCACTGCTCCAAAAATGATGCCCAAACCCACTGTTCTAGTTTTGTCCTCCAAACAGGTCCAAGACTTCTTTAATCAATCAAGCTACAGGCTATAATCTCTCCTAGCAATCCGGGTTACTATAATGGCAACAATCCCATGTAAGCTACAAGACAGATCTCCTCTCACTTCCCACAAGACTGAGTGAGGTCTAAGTTTCTTCCAAATCCGAGCTTTTACAGTGGTCTACACACCACAGATCCGACACAAAAAAATGTGGTCACACAGTAAACAATCTGAAATATACAACACAGTTCTGAACACTTAATTATCTTGCTGTGTGCTTCTAATCTGTGTTCTTCACAGGTGTCACTACGAGTCCGAGTTTTCACAAGTTATCCAAGGTTTGAGCCTCCACAGGCAGCAAGTCTGAAGTATTGATCACAGGTTCAAGTGTCAATGTCCACAAGTTCAGCCTTTAAATGAATCCGAGCCTCCCATAGAGTCACTTCAGGTTTGTCTGAGCTCTAAAGATCACAGGTTTGCTGCCTAGTTTTACCACAGGTGACTGTTATAAAGTTTAAGGAAAGTTTTGTGATCTTGTAGCCTTTTTCCGAGCTTCTAGAAGAGCTAAAGTATACCCACTGAAACCTTAACCAGTCCACACTACAATTTTCGGATTTCTGAGATGTTAAACCAAGCTGTCCATCGAGCTGTGACTGTCCTCAAGATGTTTTAACCCTAAACATAAATTTTTTGGCCCAAGACAATGATTTAAAAATCCTCCTCGACCTTGGTTGCTGTTCCTTGTCTTTTGAGATGTTTTTCACCTAAATTCTTTGGTCAAATGAACAGTCCAAGCCTCCTTTTTATATGAGTTTGACATCAAGATGAAAGGATGCGTCTTTCTAGAGGTAGGCCGACATGTGTAGGCTAGCACAGGTCGGCTCAAGGACAAAATCATTTCCTTAACTTGAAAAATTCATATCTCCCAAACCGCTTGGAGTTTCTGGCCAAGTAAGAGCTCGTTAGAAAGTTAAAATTATGCTCTAAAAGGTAGTGTAGGTGTCATAGTGAAATTCTGCCTCTAAGATAGCAGTTTTTCTTTATAACTGTCCTTGAATTTTTATGTGCAGAAAGTGATTGGGACAGCAAGAGGTCATTAGGTCTTCTTCATTGTTATGGCTCCAACAATGCCTTTATATTATTTCCACGTCATCATGAGGTATTCCATGTCTTCTTATGTCACCGAGTGATTCATCATAGTCTCATCATGTATTCATGTCATAGTGCAGTGATATGACATAGGCAACTTCATCATTAGGAAAGTTCCAAGATAGTAAGATAGTCTTCCAACCGTCAAATGAGATATTCCATGTCATCATCACATGTAGTTCTCCATATGTCAAATGATTAAGGCCTAGATCATCAAGTGCATGCAACATTAGATCACGTACTTCTGAGGGCTTTCTTCATTAGTGGTTTGACTTCTTCATTGATGGTATCCTAGTCAACCAAGAGTCATGACATCATCATCTGGAACCAAGCATCTCAAGAATATTGACATCTCGGTCAATGCCATATTGACATCAATGACAACCTCGATTAAACTTTAAAGTCCGAATTGCTTTGAGCAGGAGGCCGAGATTAGTTTGAAAAAAAAAATCTGGGCTCATTTATTCAAGATACCTAGCCGCAACAAGACAAGATAGGGTAAGGCCCTAGCCGCAGCGAGGAAAGCCAAGACCGCGTGGGTTTGAGAACCGCGCAGCGAGAAAAGCCATTACTGCGTGGGCTTGAGAACTGCGCAGCGAGGAAAGCCAAGACCACGTGGGTTTGAGAATCGAGCTTCTGTGAACGAAGACCAAGCACCTCACCTCCGAATGCGACTAGTGCAATTTGTAGAGGAACAACGACCAAAACTGCAGGTGTCTGTTGAAGAACAGCGAGAGACCAAGCATCGAATTTCAATGAAGGATTGTTCACCGCAGTGGTCCTCGTGGATTCCCCGACCATAGTTTACTCCGCCGAGTAGGACCTGGCAGGTATATAAAGCTCTGATCCTCTTTTATTTCAGTTTCCCACAAACGATAACAACAGCAAGCATGAGCCCATTGCATTGGATCCCTTGATCGTAGAAATCGAATGCTGTTGGGATGACAGAGAATAGAGGAGCAGGCATTATCTCATGCAATGGGAGCATAAGCCGGTTCCTGCAGCTGAGTCTCAGCCGAAATGGGAAGAATACATGAATATGGAAGTCAATTCGCTTCAATGCCTCCTACAGGTAAAATACCTTGTTTCCCAAATTGGATGTCAATCCTGCCAGTAGGTTTCTAAAGCATGACTTGAAAGATTGAAAACTCTTTTGGAAGCATGGAGCTCGACAACAATATGACCGAAGGCCAGCAGAATGATTTTCTGCGGGACTTGGTGGATCTGAAGAAGCGTACATTATGCATCTCGCTTTCTGCACACAGACGTCGAAGATATCTTTGCTTGATATCTAAGTCGAATTCTCACCGCAAATCTCCGTCAGACTTGCGTACAGATGGCACTTGTCTGTGCCCGAGAGATTCTGTGTACTATTTGAGGACTGAAGGTGTTATGCTTTAGAAATTGGTGGAGGCCTCAGGTTCGATTCACAACCGTTGTGATTTCGACAGAACTTGGATTTCTTTCTCTAGCTGTGTGAGGAGAATGAGAGAGATACTGCATATCCGGGACGGGCAATATGAAAATCAGATTGGAACCAAGTTCTGGGAAGTGATATGTGACGAGCATGGGATTGATACCACGGGGAGTTCGATCTGTAGCTGGAAAGGATCAATGTGTATTACAACGAGGCCAGCGGCGGGCGCTACGTGCCTCGGGCAGTGTTGATGGATCTCGAACCAGGGACCATGGATAGTGTTCGATCAGGTCCCTATGGTCAGATCTTTAGGCCAGATATCTTCGTCTTTGGGCAGACGGGCGCAGGGAACAACTGGGCCAAATGGCATTATACTGAGGGAGCAGAACTCATTGACCCCGTTCTTGATGTCAAATGGGTGCATTGGAGACTTGTATTAATTAAGTCTGAAATCCGTGGCATTTCCTTATGGATCATATAAACATTATAGTGATGCATTATAGTAAGTATATAGTATTGATAGTAATGTAATATTGACAGTGGTATGTGGATAGTATGATAATATTGGCAATGAGATAGTACTGGTAATGGTGTAATATTAGGTGAAAGCCATCGCAGCTTGGAAGTGAAAATTGGAAGTGCTGTTGGAATTGGGAATCTTGGACAGATTGATGCATCTGGAAATATGGAAAGTATGCAAAATGAAAACAGTAATAGAGGACCAGCCCAACCAAGAATTGTTTGTTGAATAGGACTAAGTGATTTAAGTGACCTTGTGGAGGAAAAATCACTGTGTTAAAAATCCTTATCTGAATCCTGTGATCAGTAACGTTGAAGCAACATAATTATTATGAGGAGGCAGACTTGTTGAACTGATATTTGAGCCTTAAGTACATTGCTTTGGAAATCTACTGTAAGAAGGTAAATGCAGTGACAGACAAAGAAGAGGTCGATGAGCCTTAGAACAGTAACATATGGCAGAATCTATATGATTTTGATCTGTGGTATCTCCAGTGGCATATGGAAAATATATATGACCATGTAATACTATATGGCAATGATGAATATGATAGCGATGTGTATGATAATATCATGGCAATACTGAAATCAGTGATATGACAGTGTATGATACTTGTCAAGATGTATGACAGTATATGGCTATGATATTTATATCCATAAAATAAATCATGAGGGCATATGTCAGGGTCATGCTGAAGGAAAGCATACAAGGGGATTTTCTTCATTCCTCAAGTATCACAAAGTTGTAGAAATTTTGACCCAACCCCGGTTATCAGTTTCTCCTTATTACTCCCATGTAGTTAAATGCCCATTCCCATAAACATACATTCAACAAGTTGGAAATAATAAATATTTCTGAAAACACAAATTCTGGAAATTTCAAAGCGCTGGAAATTGTAGAAATAAACTCAAAAATAATTTCAGGCACACACAGAAAATGACATGCTGATTTTTGGTCAACATGACTCTGGAAAAACCCCCTACAATTCTTGGGGAAAACCAGTTCGAAAGCTCTTCTTTATTTCTGGAAAATGCTTTTATAGATAAGTGAAATATACAGAAAAATTCTAGCAAACAAAATATAGACTATCTCGTTTTCCGTGCTCGTATCCACCTCGGAAAATGTGTCAAATCAGCAAAACAGTCAAAACAAAAATTTATTACAGCAAGAGATAACAACATTTAATGCTGTACGTCCTCTTCGAAATTCGTGCCAGAAATTTCGTACTGCTGTACAGACTATATGGAAATTACATCAGCCTCTTTTAGCCTCGAAAATCGTGCCCACTCAGCCTCGGAATGCGTGATGCCCACTGTTGTTTCTCCTCCTCGAAATCTGTGCTGCACGGACCTCGAAAATTGTGCCCACTGCTGCTATACAGAAATCTGCCTTGAAAACTGTGCTAATTAATGCTTTATGGATTGCTGCCTCGAAATGCGTGCAACCTCTAGTTGCTGTACAAATTTGTTGAACTGCTCCTCTCCTTCACTTTCTCAAGCCCAAAAATTTCTCCAACTCTCTTCTCCTCCTTCTCTCAATCTATTCATGAAAGACTCAATGATCTTTTCCTTCTTTTCCTCCTTTAACCTAATCCTAAGTGACTTTTGGGAATCCCTAAATCCAATGGCTGAGATAACTTTAGATCTAGGGCTAAGATTAAATGTGCATTTAAATCTCACTTTCTATTTTTTAATTCACCCCACTTTAATAAAGACCCTCTTAGTCTTTTATTTCCAAAGTCACTTTTCACTTTCTAATTTCACATTGGCTTTATTAAAGTCACTTTAAAATTAGACTTAGTAACTTTATCACTTATAAAGTCACTTTTAAATTAGATTTGACTTTACCATTTATAAAATCACTTTAGGAGAACAATTTAAATGCATTTGGACACTTTTCCCTAGGCCAAAGATCAAAGCCTTAGGGAACAACTTGTCCTCTGGTACCCAAATTTTAACACTCCTCACCACACCCATCTTGTCTCTGAAGTAGACATGCTTGCCCTGCGGTAAGGCTTTGGTGAATATATTTGCTACTTGCTCATCTGTGGGAATATACTCAAGCTTCACAGCTCCCTTCTGAACATAGTCTCTGATGAAATGATATTTGATCTTGATATGCTTTGACCTGTCATGAAATACTGGATTCTCCGTGAGTTTAATGCAACTTTGATTATCACAGTAAATCACCGAAGGTCTCAACGCTTGACTAAATAAGCCAAACAACACCTTGCGAAGCCATATGGCCTCACAACTAGCTAGACTAGCTGCCATGTACTCTGCTTCCACTGAAATCAATGCTACTGACTGCTGCTTTCCGCTGAACCACGACACAATTGCCGAACCCAACCCAAAACAACACCCTAACGTGCTCTTCTTATCAGAAGCACAACCTGCCCAATCAGAATCAGTGTACCCTACCAATCTTACTCCATCTCCCTATCTATAATCCAGACCATAATCCACTATCCCCTACAAGTAACGTAAAATGTTTTTTGCAGCAACCCAGTGCACTCTCCTGGGCTCACACATGAACTGGCTCATCGTGTTGACTGCAAAACATATATCTGGTCTAGTGTTGACCAAATTCAACAAGGAACCAATCAACTGCCTGGGGTCCACCAACTCGGAATCTGAAGCATGAAGCTTCTTCCAGTTAGTGATCATAGGTGTCGACATGGGTTTACAATCCTCCATGTGAAATCTGCTAAGGATGTCCACAATATACTTCCTCTGTCCCAGGAAGAAATGCCCCTCCTCCTGCCGCACCTCCAATCCCAAAAAGTAATGCATTAAGCCAATGTCCTTCATCTCGAACTTCGAAGCAAGATCTCTCTTGCAGCCCTCTATGAGTCTCTCTACACTCGTAATGACCAAGTCATCCACATACAACACTAGAATGAGAGGCTTCTCACCTATCACAATAAATTATAGGTTCGGATCTGCATCACTCTTTGTGAAACCCATCTCTTGCAAGTACGTATCAATCCTGGAGTACGAAGCTCTAGGAGCTTGCTTCAGACCATAAAGTGCCTTCTTCAGTCTGCATACATGGGACTCCTTCCCATGCAACTCAAAGCCTTGCTGCTGCTCAATGTACACCTCCTCCTGTATGAAGCCATTGAGAATGTAGAAATTTCTGTTCCCAACCCCGGTTTTCAGTTTCTCCTTATTTCACCCATAAAGTTAAATGCCCACTCCCATAGCCATACATTCAACAAGCTGGAAAAATAAATATTTTCTGAAAACACAAATTCTGGAAATTTCACAGTGCTGAAATGCAGAAATAAAACTCAGAAAAATAAATCAGCCACACACAGAAAATAGACACGCTGATTTTTGGTCAACTTGACCCTGGAAAAACTCCCTACAACTCTTGGGGAAAACCAGTTCGAAAACTCTTCTTATTTTTGATAGATAGCTTTTACAGTGAGACAGAAATTACAACGAAAATTCTAGCAACTTAACAAATGTACTTATCTCGATTTCCGTGCTTATACACTGCCTTGGAAAACGTGTCGAACAGTAAACTAACAAAACAAAAATTTTACAGCATTAAATGCTGACTGTACTTTTCGATTTCTGTGCCCAACTGTATGGCCGTACCGCTGTACAGACTGTACGGAATGTACAACACTGCCTCCTCGATTTCTGTGCCTCCCTCTACCTCGAAAAATGTGCTGAAGCTGCTGTACGGATTTCGTCGAAATCTGTGCCACCAAACAACAGTACTCCTCGAATTTTGTGCCCAGAATCTGTGCTGAAGCTGCTGTACGGATTCCTCAAAAACTGTGCCTCCGTCCTCGAAAAATGTGCCACACTCCTCCTGTACGGCTTTCTGCCTTGGGAACTGTGCCTCTTTGCTGTTGTACAGATTTGCCGAAGTCTCTAGCTGCTGCCCTCCTTCTCACTGCTCAGAAATTTCTCCCTTGCTTTCTCTTCTCTTCTCTCAATCTGCTCATAAAAGAATGAAAGATCTATTTTCTCCTTTTCCTCCTTTAACCTAACCCTAAGTGACTTTTGGGGAATCCCTAAATCCAATGGCTGAGATTAAATGCTCATTTAAATCTCACTTTCTATTTTTTAATTCACCCCACTTTAATAAAGACCCACTTAGTCATTTATTTCCAAAGTCACTCTTCCTTTCTAATTTTACATTGACTTTATTAAAGTCACTTTAAAATTAGACTTTAGTAACTTTATCACTTAAAGTCACTTTTAAATTAGATTTGACTTTAGAACTTTATAAAGTCACTTTAGGAGAAAAATTAAATTCTTTTGGACACTTTTCCCTAGGCAAAAGATCAAAGCCTTAGGGAACCACCTGTCCTCCGGTAACCAAATTTCAACAGAGAAATGCGGTCTTCACATCCATCTGGTGGATCTTCCTACCCATCTCTGCTGTTATCGATATAATGGAGCGAATGGAAGTATATCGAGGCACGAGAGCGAAGATCTCCTCATAGTCTACTCCCTCTACCTGGGAGAACCCTCTAGCCACAAACCTTGCCTTGAACTTCTCGATGCTGCCATCTGCAACATGCTTTACCTTGTAAAGCCATTTGGAAGTAACCACGGATTTTCCCTCAGGCCTCGACACCACCTCCCAAACATCAATCTTCATGATAGAAGAATACTCCTCCTGCATGGCCTCTCTCCCGAAATTTGCCGGGCTAGTCGCCTCCTCATAGCTAGAAGGCTCTGGTCAACGATGCCGGCAAACTATTGCCATATAGCTACGTAACCGCTCGTGGACCGTCTTCGACCCGCCTCTTTGGCCCAAGAATAGATGTGGCCTCTCTCAAGGTATCCTGAAGCCACTTGGGCTTCCTCTTCCCCTGAAAGACTGCATCTGAGATGAACCCTCAACCTCATCGGAGCCCGAACTCCCCGAATGTTTGTCCGCCGTCCTCCCCGCCCCGAACGGCACTGTAGATGCCGAAGTACCATGTGAATGAACTATCCATCGTTGGATCAATGAGTGAATCGCTTCTCATGACCGCTTCCGTATGCCGCCCGAAGCACCACCCCTCTGACTCTACGAGCCACCGCTCACCGATGGACCCTCGACATTGTAATCGATGTACTCCCGATCCCTGTCCACCGGATCCCCGTGACTTACTCAGCTGCTTTCGAGGGTCCGTGAATCCGTACACGAACCTTACAACCTCCCCGAAAGCCCTACCCTCCTCGAACTTCACATCCCGCTCGACAACAACTCTCCCCTTCAGGTAGAGGAATATAAATCCGAAGGGCTTTCGAGGTCTCACTGTAGCCCACAAAGATACCCTTCTTTGCGGTGGGCTCTAGCTTGGTCCTCTTCTCCTTGGGTACATAGGAGTATGCAATACACCCAAAGATACGGAAGTGACCAACATCAGGCTTCTTCCAAGAAAAAGCCTCCTCCGGAGTCACATGCCCCTTGGCACGATTTGGACTCCTATTCTGCAAATACACAACAGTGTTGCAGGCCTCTGCCCACAAAAACAGCGGTAACCCCTGATCATGTAGCATGGCTTTGGCAGCCCCAACGATGGATCTGTTCTTCCTCTCCGCAACCTCGTTCTGCTGGGGGTTGTAAGGAACTGTGAACTCCCTCTTGATGCTTGCCTCTGCATAATAATCAACAAACTCACCAAGGGTGTACTCCCCTCCGTTGTCCGACCTGAGGGACTTGATCTTCCGACCAGTCTGAGTCTCCACAAGAGCTCTGAACTCCTGAAATTGCTTGAAGACCTCACTCTTGGTCTTCAAGAAATAAATCCAGGTCTTCCTGGAGTGATCATCAATGAATAAAACATAATACTCATATCCACTCAAGGATACATGAGACATCCGACCGCTCACATCGGTATGAATCAAATCAAGAATCCAAGTCGATTTGCTGTCATTGCTGGGAAAAGGGGATTTGGCAAACTTCCCCATAACACATCCTTTGCATGTATCTAGGTGATCAGAACTGAAATCTGGCACACCTGTAGTGATCTCTCACAATGTCCTCAAGGCCCCATGATACATGTGCCCCATCCTGCGGTGCCAAATCTCGCACAACTTTGAACTGCTAGCTCTGCTGTCGGTACTATTGCTCAATGCCAAAAGGGTTTGAAACACAAACTTGTACACCTTGGCATGGCATACACCAATCACTCTAGCTGAATAAGCTGGAGCGCCCCTGGGATATATAAGCACCTGTCCTCTCCTAAACAATACCTCATACCCTCTGTCCTCCAATGCTGAGACGGATATAAGGGTCTTCCTCATCCCTGGCACATATAGAACATCTGACACTTTCAAGGGAGGTTTGGGTTCCCTATCAAATGTCAATGTCCCCACACTGACTGCTCTAACAATGCTGTCGTCTCCGAGTACTACATCTATATCAGTGCCATTCTCTGAAAGCTCTGAGAAGTACTCACGGATTCCTGTCATATGACGTGAAGCCCCACTTTCAACATACCAAATACTTGAAGATGCTTTGCTAGTGGAGGGAAATGCACACTCCCTCTCAACCTCCGTGGCAGGTGATCCTGCACTAGTGGACTCACAAGCAATGAACCCAAACTCCCGGTCAAAGCTCTCCGAAAAGTCCTTTGTCTCTGCTGATGCTACTATGGTCTTGTCCTTCCCTTCTTCTTCTTCTCCGGACACACAACTGCATAGTGCCCCAACTTCTGACAATTCCAACACTTCACCTTGGAATAGTCCTCGTTCACCTGCTGCTTACCTTTACCTTTGCCTTTGCCCCCACCATTGCTTGTGCAAGCTTGCTTCTTTCCCTTGCCCTTCTTGCCTCTTGCTAACAATGCTACATCCTCATCCTCCTCAACTGATTTGGCTGCCCCAAGTTGGTTCTTTCTGATTTCATTTTGAATGCAGTCATCACACAACCTCTCCCAAGTGGGAAGGGTCTTCCGTGCAACAATCCCATCTGCAAAATTCAGCCAAGTACTGGAAAGACCATTCACTGTAATCCGCACCAACTCAGTGGGTGGAATGGCCTTTCCAACAACTGCCAACTCATCTCTCACATTAGTGATCTTTGTGAGGTGTGCAGTAACACTATCTGTCTTTTCCATCTTAATGGCCTTCAGCTTTTCCCTTAGGACCATTTTTGTATTTTCATTGGTACTCTGGTAGAGATTGGTCAAGGATGTCTACATCTCATGTGCAAGTCTCTTCCTCTCACATGAGGAATGACATGGTTTTTAATACCATCCAGAATTAGTCTCTTTTTCTTGGCATTCTTCTTATTAAACTCAGCGAACTGAACAACGTCAGTAGGCCCTGCTACTGGGCGCTGTTGGGTATGTACCATGATGCCCCAGACTTCTGCCTCCTCAAAGATGCTTTGTATTCTCTCCTTCCATGAACTGTAGTTGCTATGCCCATCCAACCTGTCCTCCACCCTCAAGCTTAAAGACATGCTTGCTGTCCTAGCAAACTGAAAATTTCAATGCTGTGGTAAAGGTTCAGTTTTCTGTGTGAAATATAAGCTTGCTATAATTTCTCACTTGCTGTCCCAAACTGCACTTTTCAGCCAACCAAGCTCCGATACCATGTAGAAATTTTGATCCAACCCTGGTTATCAGTTTCTCCTTATCACTCCCATGTAGTTAAATGCCCATTCCCATAAACACACATTCAACAAGCTGGAAATAATAAATATTTCTGAAAACACAAATTCTGGAAATTTCAAAGTGTTGGAAAATGCAGAAATAAAACTCAGAAATAATTTTAGCCATACAGAGAAAATGACACGCTGATTTTTGGTCAACTTGACCCTGGAAAAACCCCCTACAACTCTTGGGGAAAACGAGTGCGAAAGCTCTTCTTTATTTCTGGAAAATGCTTTTATAGAGAAGTGAGATATACAAAAAAATTCCAGCAAACACAATACAGACTTATCTCGTTTTCCGTGCTTGTATCCACCTCGGAAAATGTGCCAAATCAGCAAAACAATCAAAACAGAAATTTGTTATAGCAAGAGATCACATCGTTTAATGTTGTACGTCCTCCTCAAAATCCGTGTGAGAAATTCCGTACTACTGTATGGACTGTACAGAAATTACAGCAGCCTCTTTCAGCCTCGAAAACTGTGCCCACTCAGCCTCGAAATGCGTGCTACCCACTGTTGTTTCTCCTCAAAATCTGTGGTGTATGGACCTCGAAAACCGTGCCCACTGCTGCTGTAGAGAAATCTGCCTCAAAAAATTGTGCTAATTAATGTTGTATGGACTGCTGCCTCAAAATGCGTGCAGCCTCTAGCTGCAGTACGGATTTTCTGAACTGCTCTTCTCCTTCACTTTCTCAAGCCCATAAATTTCTCCAGTTCTCTTCTCCTCCTTCTCTCAATCTGCTCATGAAACACTGAATGACCTTTTCTCTTCTTTTCCACCTTTAACCTAACCCTAAGTGACTTTTGGGGAATCCCTGAATCCAGTGGCTGAGATAGCTTTAGATCTAGGGCTGAGATTAAATGTGCATTTAAATCTCACTTTCTATTTTTTAATTCACCCCACTTTAATAAAGACCCTCTTAGCCTTTTATTTCCAAAGTCACTTTTCACTTTCTAATTTCACATTGACTTTATTAAAGTCACTTTAAAATTAGACTTAGTAACTTTATCACTTATAAAGTCACTTTTAAATTAGATTTGACTTTACCACTTATAAAGTCACTTTAGGAGAAAAAGTTAAATACATTTTGACACTTTTCCCTAGGCCAAAGATCAAAGCCTTAGGGAACCATTTGTCCTCTGATACCCAAATTTTAACAAAAGTCATCTGATACACTCTGACTAATCTGATATGCTGCCTATGAAATCCTTGGGAGGATATTCTTATTTCATGACTCTCATAGATGACTTCTCTCGCAAGAGGAGTTGGCATTAAGAGGGAGACCACGACCGTATATGCTCCTGAGAAAATGACGTTGTTGGAAGATCGAAGAGAAGATCCTTATGACTTCGAGATTCTATCAAGGATGTCGAGAGTCATATGGCCCCAAAGGGGGACATTACGTGTAAAGCAAGAAGTCGAATAGATACCAAGGGTATCTAGCAGTCTGAGCCTGGATCATTGAAGAAGTCGTAAAGCATCAAGTATGGAAGAATGCTATGCTCGAAGAGTACGAGTCCATTATGAAAAATGATGTCTGGGATGTGATCCTGAGACTGGAGAACAACGCTGTTGTCACCTCGAAGTGGCTCTATAAGATCAAGCATGGATCTGGTGGGAGTGCTGAAAAGTACAAGGAAAGATGTGTTCCCTGAGACTTCTCTCAAGGAAGGCTTTGATTATGATTGTGCCTGTGATCAATTATTAACCTTGCTGCTATGCAAGGATGGAGTCTACATCAGATGGATGTGAAGACCATTTTTTCTGAATGGTTTGATACAGGAAGAAGTGTATGTGAAGCAACCTTTGGGGTTCGAAGCCCAGGATAGAGACTCTCACGTATGCAGGTTGAAGAAATCCCTCTATGAGTTGAAGCAAGTCCCCAAGGGTTGATACGAGAGGATAGATAGCTACTTGATGAAGCTGGGCTTCACTCGAAGTAATGTTGATCCGAACCTTTACTTGAAGGTTGACAGAGAAAAGCCTCTCATTCTGGTTCTCTATGTGGACGTTCTCTTCCTAACATGTGTTGACCCTCTCATTCATCAGTGTAAAAGGGAGCTCACTTACGAGTTCGAGATGAAGGACCTAGGACTGATACATCACTTCCTAGGCTTGGAGGTCTGGCAGAGACCTGGCGAGATTTTCCTTTCTCAAGGAAAATACTTTGTGAAGCTGTTGGAAAGATTTGGAATGGTGGATTGTAAGCCCGTGTCGACACCGATGGAGCTCAACTTTAAGAAGTTGAGTGGCAGCGCTGCTGGGCCCATGCTAGCAAATCTTACCAAGTATTGTCAACTCGTAGGGGTCCTGATGTTCCTAGGGAACATCCGTCCGGACGTATGCTGTGCAGTGAACACTTTGAGTCAACACATGGTTGATCCTCTTAACATTCATTGGGTTGGTGCCAAGAATCTCTTGAGATATCTCTAGGGCACGATAGACCATGCGTTGAGATACACTGCTGGGAGTTTGAGACTTTATGAATATGCTGATGCCGATTGGGCTGGCAGTGTGGTGGATCGCAAGAGCACATCTGGATGCTGCTTCACACTTGGGTCTGCTTCGAGCAGGAAGCAGAAGTCGATAGCCTTGAGCACCACTGAGGCCAAACGACGAATACATTGCAGCATGTATGGCCTATTGTGAAGCCACTTGGTTGCGAAAGCTCTTTAGTGAGCTGTTCGGGCATGTGCTAGATGCCACTGTTATCCTTTGTGATAACTAGAGGGGGATTCGTTTGTCAGAGAATCCCGTGTTCCACGATCGATCCAAGCATATTGATATCTGGTACCATTTTATCTGGGATATGGTATAGCGAGGCGTCGTAAGGCTCGATCATATAGGAACTGATGAGCAGGTCGTGGATATTCTCACAGAGCCCTTGGGGAAGGTCATGTTCCTAACCTTCCGTGAGAATCTTGGAATCGTGGGACGACCCTATTTGGACGGTCCTATTGGACGATGAGCTCTGGGAGCTCCAGGGGGGCTTTGGGGATAGCTTCTTGGTGCTATAAGTAACCACAGGGTTAGGCTTGTTGAACCTAGTTGGTGTGCTTCCACCCCACCGTGATGATATTGAGTTGGTTTACCTCTCTCTGATTTGTGCCCCATATGCATCCTACCCATGGTTGCTTGGGAGTGGGAGCGGGAGCGCTATTTTCAAAAGCTCCTGTCTCAAGCATTTTCGGGAGCATTTTTTTTAAATATACATATTTTATATTTTTATATTTTGATGCATATATGTCAAAAAAAGCATGTAGAATGATCAATTAGACATAAAAAACATAAAAACATAGATTGAATCATATAACATCAATCATCTAGAAGTTATAATCTTCATCAAACACGCCCACAAGTTGGAAACATACAACATATTGACTCTTGAATCTCGTGAATCATCAATCTGAGGGTTTCAAGCTTTCAAAATTCAATATATAACATTTATCATCATTGATTTCAAATTTCATCATATAACATTTATCATCATTGATATATATCATAATTCATTTATGATCATTGATTCATTGATTTCAAAATTCAATATATAACATTTATCATCATTGATTCATTGATTTCAAATTTCAATATATAACATTTATCATCATTGATATATATCATTTATTCATTGATTTCAAAATTCAATATATAACATTTATCATCATTGATATATAGCATTTATCATCATTGATTCATTGATCACCATAATAACTTCTTCATGAAGCATCATATTCATAATTCATAATGACTTATAAACTTGTAAATGCCAAATCTCCAAAGTTTCACCTTTCAAATTCAAACTTCAAACTTTTAAATTATCATAATAAATATGAAAGAGTCAAGTTTCAACTGTTCAACAGTTATAAAGGTTAAAAACTACTAGAAAATAGAAAAGACTAGTAAAATCTAAACAGTAAATCTATTTTATCTATTGGCTGGCCCCTTGTCACGCCCACGAGAAATGTCTAATTTGTGAGAACCACGAGGCAATGGTGGTCTTCTAGTACTCTCAGGATTACCACAACCATAACTAGAAGGTGGAGGGCCACGTGAGGATGTAGGTGGAGGCTGAATCTGCAAAGGAACAATAGCTGGAAATCAAACACTGGCACTGGCACCCGCACTGCTACTGGATGGTGGGACTGGCCTTAGGTGTGGCGGTGGCATGGCTGCTGTTGCTTCATCATCATCCCTCAAAAGTTCTGCTTCCAATTCTTCCATATGTACAATGCTGTCCTCCAAATTATCGTCCTCTAGGTTGTTGTCCCAAACTTTATATGATTGATCCTCATATGCCCGATCACAATAATGACTCAACAACCTCAAGTTGTAATGCACATAAACCAAGCTTTTTGCTCGGTTTTCATTCAACGTGTTTCTTCTCACATTATGTATGAAGGTGTGGGTGCTCCAACACCTCTCTGCAGAAGAAGTATTTACAACTTGTGAGAGAATTTTTTTTGTCAACTTTGGCAAAAGTCCCATGTCGCCATATGCATCCCACCATGTAAGAGCATCAAATCTGTCTCTGTCTTCCATTGCATGGAAGGAACCAAAGTTACCAGTGCAACTGAAGTATCTGCCTAATTCAAGCCACAATCTAGCACACTCCTCCCTGTCAAGGACCAACTTGTCTAATGCTTTCATGTATCCCTCTTGTACCTTTGGATCTGTGTGAGGTTTGATCCTAACCCCACCTCCAGGTGCAGGTTGGCCCAACCAAAATGGAGAGTAGTATTTTGGCATAAGGATATATGCCAAGGCATGTAGTGGAACATTGAGTTTATTCCACCATGTACACACACAGTCGTGAATCATTGCATACAAGTTGGGATCATTATCCTTAACAACATCTTTTATTTGGCCCAACATGCTATCCATCTGCTCATAAACCTCCCCAATCACTGGTTTATCTGTATCTGAAAAACGAATCATGTGATAAATTGGCTTGGTGAAATTCAAAATTTCCCTCACACGTGCCCAAAACAAAGGGTCAAGGGCAGTCTCCTCCACATGTTCAAAACCTTGCCTGTCAACTATTGTCGCTGCCCTGTCCTTTAATACCTGCCAGTGTGGGCTTAATACCATTGCAGCCAATGATTCTCTTACCTTCAAAAGGCGCCTAAAGGTGAGGTAATAGCTAGCAAATTTAGTCTTTGCTATCTTCAACAACTCCAATTTGGAGTGAGTATGGAAGAGTATGGAAAAGCCCATGGGTATTGCTATGATTTGTAATAAATCTTATCATTTTTTTACCTCTTGTACAAATCACCAAGCCATTTGAATTGAGGTTGTTTGTTTTTAATGATATCATGCATCAAAAAGTTCATTGTGTGAACCAGACCAAAATATGTTGGGGTATTTATCCTCAATAATTGCTCCTGCTGCCTTACAGTTAGCAACATAATCAGTGATGACTTGGATGACATTGTATGGCCCATTATTTTCAATTATTTCAAGTAATGGTTCTGCAATGTTAATGCCGGTCTTGAATTTGTCTGAATAATCATATGCTGAAACCTGAAAGGAATATTGCACCACTAACTGACACAGCCAGAACACTTATCAATGGCTTTCCTTTTACATTGGTCCATCCATCAGATACAATGGACACCCCATGCTCATTCCAAGAATTTGTCATTCTAGCCAAAGAATTGTTTATTTTAGCTCTTTCATGATCAAGTCCCACGATTCTGGCCTTGTCATACCTAGAGCTCATGTATCCTTTGGGGGCATCATTAATGGCAGAAACCATTTCATGCCAATAACGTGAGCGAAGAACATTGAATGGCAGCTTACATGCATGTAAAATCCGGAAAATTTTTGAATCCACATCATTCCTAGACCCTTTTTCAAGAAAATCGGATATGGTTCTACGCCTTAAGGAGATGTTTGGTCCAAGTGTGCTTCCATATCCACTGCCATGGGTGGAAGTTGATGGACTTCTTTGTCCATGATGTGATGGACCTAATGGTGTATAAGAATCAATGAAAACCCTAGATCTTTTAGATCTCTGTAGAGCAACCTCCTCTTCCTTTCTATATTTCTCTCTCTCTGTTGCTGGCACACTTACACAAATTTTGATTCCTAGATTTTTGTCTCCATCTCCTGGCATTTTCCCACAAAATGCCTTCTGGCACGGGTGTATGAACTTGTGTATTCTTTATTGCAATGGGGGCAAAGAAATTTAGTGGTTCCACCACCTTTCCCTCCTTCCTGCCTCTGAACATATTTCCACAAAGATGTTTGACTTTGGTCTTGTCTAGTTGGGGTATCTGTGGCCTCATGTTCTCCACTCTCCCCTTCCTCCTCAGCATACTCCTCCTCCTCTTCTCTAATGGGCCTCTTTCTTCTACTCTCCAACACCATTATTACAAAGAAAGGTACCAACATGAAGAAAATCCCTAGCCATATAGCCATTATGTTTCAAGTTTCTAGCCTGTAAAAAAAATGGAGAAATGCCAAATGGGAATAGGAAATGCAACATAGGAAAAAAAACAATTCAATTTTTCACTTTTCAACACACTAGAATGCAACATTGAGATAAAAAATCAAGTTTTCATTTTTGAACAACTTAAAGACAATTCCTAGAAAATAAAAAACTAGATTAGAAGACCTACGTCTTTCTTGCAATCCTCCTCTTGCTCTCTTACAGCTTGCTCTTTGCTCTCTCCTTGGCACTTCCGCTCTCCAAACTCTCAAGCTCTCCTTCTCTCCAAATCGCTCTCCAACTCTCAACCTCTTGCTCCTCTTGCTCTCACTCTCAAACTAAAACAATAAAAACCAAATGAGGAGGGTGGGCTTTTATTTACCCAACCCGCCCTCCCTCCCTCCCAAAAAAAAGCAAAATTTGACGTCATAATTTTTTTTACACGCTAGGGAACATTTTTTTTGCCAGGGAGCATTCGGGAGCGAATGCTCCCCGACCGCTTCCCACATTAAAAAAACGCTTCCGAAGCATTTTTTAATAGGAGCGTCAGGGAGCGTTCGTTTCTGAGCGCTTCCCCTCTCGAACGCCTCCACAAAAGACAAAGGAGCGTTTTTCCAGCTTGAAAGCGTGTTTCCCGAAAATGCCCCTCAAGAAGCTGCCAGGAGCACACCTTCGAGCGCTCCCAAAGAGCTCGAACTACGCGTGTCGGGAGCGGGATTTGGGAGGGGGGAGAAGCTTCCCCCGCAACCTTGATCCTACCCATGGAGTCCCGGACTCATGGGGAAGTACCCCTCATTTGGCCAATGAGGTGGGAAAAGCCAGCAGCAGACCCATGGACGCATCGCAGATTGCCGTACTCTCTATGTCTAGGATGGCACATGTCCAACCACTTGATCTGGGATCAAGTCTAGTGAGGTTTCAAATCTCCAACTGACTTCGAGTCAGTGAAACTAACTTCAGGTTTGTATATGACTCTCTCGAGTCCAAGTGAGGTTTCGGACCTCCAACTGACTTTGGGTCAGTTAAACCAACTTCGTGTTGGTGTGTGACTCCTTTGAGTCCTGTATAGGTTTCGGACCTCTAAGCTAACTTTGGGTTAGTTGTGAGTGATGTCTTTGTGACTCACCTTTTGTTTTGAAATAAAGAAGCCAAATGGGCAAGTTACTATAGGATGACGCATGATGTTTGGATGGCACCGTGGATGGAGTTCTCCCTAGTTGAGTTGGAGTGTTAATTTGGGTTGTGTGACACATGTGGCAGGCTGACTTTATGAAGACTTTGTTGGTTGAAGCATCCTGTTGATCAACGTAACGCCACCATTCTTTATCTCTGTTTTTGGCTTGTCTTCTATCGATCTATTGGTATGTTCTATCTGCATCTTACTTTCATGTGATTGCCCTAGAAGTCTAAAGTAAATTTGCATATAGCATAGACATCTTCAGAAATTAACACTACTTTGTTTGGGCTTCAAAATGTCATAAAAATATCACTCATTACCATACATTTTTCACCTATGCTTCCATTATATCACTCATTATTCACCACCATGTCACTTCATTTTCCCTATTGTTCACCATTAATGGGTCTCATTTATATCTTCCAAATATTATTTATTTTTAAGCATTTTTAAGAGAAATTATTGATTAAATATTAGAAAATAATATATTTTACTTCATATATGGAAAGTGGATTGTTTTTGTGACATGTGTAGGTGCCAAGGAAGCTTCCAAGACACCTTTATGTGGCCTTGAATGATCAAATTCGAATTTGATAAGATAAACCTCATGGAGAAGATCATGATCTCATGGAGAAGATCAAGGACAAAAGGGGGTTATGTGTCTATATGGTTGAGAGATGTATGGAACTAAAGAGAGATTAGTGGATCATCATTATGAGTTTGTTACTCATCCCATTGTATAAATAGGAGTACAATCTCCTCCATTTGTAAGTTTTTGTAATCTTAGAATTTTGGAGTATGTAATCTTAGAAGCTTAGAGTTGTAATCTTAGAGTTGGTTTGTAATGGAGATTTTGAAATAAAGAATCATACTTTGATTTTGCTTCTACATCTGAGTCTCCTTTGAAGTGGTGTGCTTGTGGAGTTATGGAGGGCCCCCATGGCCTCACTTGCATACTTATTTTAGGTATAATTTAATTTATGTTTTTATTTCATTTTAGCTTTCAAGTTTTTGTTAAATGTTCTAATATTGGAAGAGTCTTATTTGAAAGTGTTCTTGTAATAGAACCGTAAGACCTCATACAATTATTAGATTTAGGTTTGTTTCATTTCATCTTTTAAGTTTTTGTTAAATGTTCTAATATTGGAGGAGATCCTAAAATTCAGATGTTCTTGTAAGAGAACCTTAGGATCTTGACAATTGTTAGATCTAGGTTTGATTAGTTGTTGAAAGAGATCTTGATGAATATGTTCTTGTAAGGGAACTTTAAGATCTCGGACAAATTAGGAATCTTTCTAGATCTATATATTTTAGATAAGCACTTCTAAGTTTACCTTCCCGGGTTGACATTAAATGAACTCTGATTGACATCATCAATTGGAACCTAATGACGTCTTCCTTTTTAAGTTTGTGATCATCAGAGTGGTCATCGGTTTGCAGTCCATCATGTCAAACCTCTTCAACATCTTTATCACATACTTTTCTTGACCTAAAAGGATTTCATTAGGTCCTTGCTAGACTTCTAGTCCCAAATAGTAATGCATCAAGTCAAGATCCTTCATATCAAATTCTGCTGCTAGGTGTTCCTTGCATTCTTTACTTCGTCCTTCTATACCTGTCAGGAGAAGATCATCTACATATAGAAGAATAATTACCGGTTCACCTTTTTCTACTTTGATATATAAGTTTGAGTCAACGGAACTTTTCTTGAAGCCTAGTCTTTGAAGATATGCATCCATCCTAGCATACCATGCCCTTGGTGCCTAATTGAGGCCATATAGTGCTTTCTTCAACTTGCACACATATGCCTTTCTATCCTGACTTCAAATCCCAAGGGTTGTTCTATGTAGACTTCTTCATCAATTGTACCATTCAGAAATGCAGTCTTGACATCCATTTGATGGATGTTCCATCCCATCAACGCAGCTAGAGAGACTAGTGATTGAATAGTTGTGTATCTCGCAGAAGGAGCAAATGTGTCTTCATAATCGATGCCTTCAAGTTGAGAGAAACCTTTGGCCACAAATCTTGCTTTATATTTATCTATACTTCCATCAATCGCATGTTTGATCTTATAGATCCACTTGGAAGTAACCATAGATTTCTCCTCGGGCCTAGGTACGATCTCTCATACTCCATTCTTCATGATAGATTGGTTTTCTTCATTCATGGCATCCTTCCATTCGGGATTCTTTATAGCCTCTTCGAAAGTGGATGGTTCTGCTTCTATAAGCTTTGTCATGTATGCAACATACCTAAAATATCTTTTGGGTTTCTTACTTTCTCTAAATGTCCCCTTCGCTGCTCCATGACTTTCTGCATCAAGTAGTGTGGATTTCAACCAATTAGGTCTTTTCCTTGTTTCAGGTATGACCATCGGTGATGCAGCCAAAGGCTGCAAAACCCACATTCTCCACTATAGATGCATATAAAAATGCATGGTTCATTCATCAACCAACATAATGTTCAAAAGAACAAACTTTGATACGGAAGCTACCTTTTAAATAATGGTTAAAAACATATTTTATAACCCAACAGTACAAACTTCATGTGCGGAAGTTGTTCCTTGCCTTATACTCTATGGTTATAAACCATAGGCCAAAACCCATTTCATGAGTATTCGAATCAACATTCAACTTTGGATTTAAAACCCAAAGTATAATCACATATATATATATAATATTCTCGGCCGTAGCTTTATCAATCCACTTTTCCACCATTCATCAGATCCGAATGTCAACAAACTTTAATATATATTCGAGCCACATCATATTCCATACTTTGGTTAAAATTACCAAAGGTGCCAACAATAACAATATAACTTTCGACCCCACAGCATAACATTTCATTATATATATTCGAGCCCACGCAACATATATTAAACCCAAAATATATGACTATATCTGGGTCCCACACTTACCAACTCATCTTTCCGTTAACCTCCGAATAGATCCGATGGTTGATCTTTCATCGCGCTCCAAAACTGATTTATGCGTATATCCAACAGATTTCGCATTCCAATAAACTTCGAACTTTAACGACTAGATTGCACGCGAAATGGGTGGTATTTGAACTCCGCCAATTGCTACGTGTCACTCATTTAGGTATATCGCGCGGACTTCATAAATTACCGCTTACCACTCGAAACTTACGCGAAAACCATTAGTGGTTTTCCGAAACCATCTCACGGTACCGCTGGGTTGTTGCACACAGTTCCGCTTCCATCTTTTCAATATGAAACTTCCGCATGCTTGTTCAAACAACTATCGATTTATTTCACTGCATTATGACTTTGATCGATCCAACATCTCCATCATTCTAGAATCAAGAAACCCACTAAAGTTATGAAGGAAATCGACCCTTTTTTAATTTTGAAAGGGTTTATTACAGATTTTTCAACTTATGATTTCAAACAGGGCCAAGGTTCCATCCAGTCTTCACAATCTTCAAACCCTCTCTGCATTCATTCCACGCATGGGTTATTCATCTTTTGAGGTTCTCATACATCGGTTTCCATTACAGTAAAACCCTAAATGCGACTACAAACCCTGATCTCACTGTACTATATTTACACAACAGAATGTGTAATAATCCCTTCTTGAAATGCTTCATACGATGTCAATCCCATTTCAAAATACATCCAGGCAATTTATTACCTCAATTTGAAATCCAAGTAATTCCTTTAATAGCATCGATCCATTCTGTGATCGATGCTAATTTGCTCAGTAATTACAAATCACACAAAATTCAATCCTCAAACCACACACTCTTTTAAAATGTAGCTTGACTATAAAATGACAGAATTTCTCTGTACATATAAAACTCAAATAATTACAAAGGAATTCTTCCTCTCTGGCCTGATATTCAATCAGTGGCCTTCTTCCTCTAATTTGCCCGTAGGCTTACAATCCAAACTCTATCTCTCTACCTCTGTTCTACCTTGAAAATCTATCTACTTATCGACTGCTTTTTATGCCTTTGAGGCTTATACAAAAGGTTCTGAAAATATTTTTGGTTTCAGTTCCTCCATCTCCTCAACAAAATCCTAAAATCATTACTTAATCCCTAAGGATCCTCTTTCATCCACAAAATAATGAAACAAATTCTAATTTAGGATTTATAATTAATTCCTAAATCTCTCAGTCCCTATACACTCACAACTAGCCTAATTCTCTCATGTTCTCCAACATTCGAGAACATTTACAAAATTCCTCACAATATTTAATTAATTCTCATTAAAATCACTCAAATCATCACATAAAAAAACCAAACCCCTTGAAAACACAAAACCCCTAAGTCTATTAAAATACAAGGAATTTTCTTGAGCCTAATGCCCCTGCATCAATCGGTTGAATAGGTTCACTGGGACCTTCTTCTTCATGGTGATATTTCTCTTCTTCCTGGTTAACTTCTTCCTCAAATACTAGAAATTATTCATCACTAGAGTCCATGGAAATATCTTTTGATTTCTTGAATGCCATGCTCTCATCAAATATGACATCACGACTAACTTCTATGTGATCTCCATCCTTCATGTAGATCCTATAAGCTTTTGATGAGTTGCTATACCCAACAAAGGTTCCCTTCATTCCAAAAGGATCTAACTTCTTTATTTTGTCTTTCGGTATATGAATATACACAGGACACCCAACGATTCAGAGATGATCTATGGATGGCTTCTTTCCAGTAAATACTTCCTTCAAAGTTTTATTATCTAGAGATCTGTGAGGACATCTATTTTGAATATAGACTGTTGTTTTTGTTGCCTCTCCCCATAGGAACTTCGATAGATCTTGATCGTGAAGCATTGCTTTTACACTTTCTTCAATGGATCTATTCTTCTTTTGGCAACACCATTTTGTTCGGGATAATATGGAACTATTAGCTCCCTCTTAATCCTTGACTCCTTACATAATTCTATGATCTCCTTTGATGTATATTCTCCTCCATTATCAGATCTTAGAACTTTGATCTTCCTTTCTGTAAGATTTTCTACTTTATCTTTGAATTCTTGAAATGTTGTGAATACTTCATCCTTAGTTTTCAATAGGTAAACCCAAATCTTTCTTGAATGATCATCTATAAAGGTAACATAATACAGATGACCTCCAAGAGATTTTGGAGTCATAGGACCACACACATCAGAGTGGATAAGATCCAAAATTTCTTTTGACAGTGAAGCACTACTTCCAAATGGTCTCTTGACATTTTTTCCCAATGCACATCCCTTGCAGACACATTCATGATCTTTTTTAAGTTTTGGAATACCATCTACAATGGAACTTAGGGAAGGAAGGATTTTGAAATGGAGATGACCAAATCTTCAATGCCATAGTTCACGTGGACTGATTTCAATGTGAACTAGGGCTTGGGCTATAGGAGATAATAAGCTTGGGCTATAGGAGATAATAATTTGTAGAGCCTTCCTTTTTGAATGCCAATGACTTTGGATTGATCTATATTTGAGTCTTTTCTCCAAACAACAAACTTTCCATCAATGAAAGCTACTCTATCTCCTTTATCCTCTAAACTTGAAATTGAGAGCAAGTTTTTATGCAAACCTGGAACAAATAGAATATTGTTGAGGTAGATGTTGCTTCCATCTTCAAGCTTTATTGATGTAGATCGAATGCCTTTTACGGGGTAGCTATTGTTGATTTTTGAGTGAAAGTTATTCAAATAATTAATTATTTTAAATGGAGCCTAAGTTAAAACTTAGGGAATTTAAATAATTAAAGTGAATTAATTTAACATTTGGGTGAGAAGCTTCTAAGTGACAAGGATCAAGTCTAATATAATCTTAACTATCGATTAGAGATTAGATCACGACCGTTGATTCATCAACAGGAAAAGTATAAAGGAAGGCTTGAGGGTTAGTTGGAGAACACACACAGAGTCTAAATCTAGAGATCGAATTCTTCTAACGGAGTAGTGCTCGGACGAAGATCAGATCTGAGTGGTTTAGTGCAGCAGTGAGGGGAAAAATCAGTTGTTGGTCGGAGGATGAAGAGTACATAGCACAGAGGCAACAGAGACGCAGAGGAACCAATGCAGCCACCAAGAGAGGTGATGCAGACCCCAGAGAGGGTGATGCAGGCCCACGTAGGGCTCACAAAGTGGCTGCGCAGTGGCTCCAAGGGTCAGTCTAGAAATTGTTGGAGATTGGGATTTCTAAGCCGATAGGGCTAAAACTCAATTTTCTAAGAGGTAGATTAGCGCAAAGAAGGGGTGACGCAGTTTTCAGCTAGACCCACACAGACCTACGCATCTACTGCGCATAGGCAGCTGGGGTTTCACCAATTTCTGATCCGGATCAGCTAGGACTTGCAGAGTGAGGTAAAACTCATGTTTTTTCTGTCTGCCAAGGATATTCTCTGTTGGGTGAGCCGGGTTATGGCACCCTAGATGTACTCAGATTACTGCTGCTTAATAATATAAACCCTTAGAACTGCTGCACTGGTTTTCCCGCATTAGGTGATTCCGGAGACCTTTGTCCGAAAATAAGTGTGTCCTTTGTCTGAATGCCTCATTTATTTTTCAGTATTTGATCTGTATAGTTGTGTAGGCTGCAGTGTATTTATAGTAATATTTTCTTGATGTATTCAGAAAATAACTTGTTAAATGAATGAAAACAAGTAGGTAATGTAAATCAGATTTCTGTATTACGATTTATGTAACTTAGATTCAGAAATTTTCACATGGTATCAGAGCTGTTGCAGATCAAGTAGAGTTGAAGCCATCAACGAAAGGACGAAGAAAGATTTGTTGTAGGAAAGCAGCTGTCTCGAGTGACAATGCTGAACCAGAAAGAGGCAGAGTAAGGGTGACGCAGTCACCAGAGGGGCTCATGCAGAGCCTGCGTCAACCAGCTAGGGTGACGCTGTAGCTGCAGCAGAGGCAACATAGTGTTCACTGGGCTAGCGCAGAGGTTTTGAGCCTCATTCATTCCGGTTGTCGTGGTTGGAAGAGCAGTACGATTTTCTTCTGGAGTTGTTGGTGGGGCATTGTTTCTGTTGGTGCAGAACAATGTCTAGTGGGGCAGTGGCAAAGTAGAGGGAAGCAGTTCCTCAGAGACTTCTTGCCAAGAAGTCTAGATCCAGTGCTGATCAACAGCAAAGAGTGACCAGAGAGGAGTGTTTCGACATCAGTTGGGAGAAGGATTTCCATAAAGGAAATCGATTTTCAGAGGGAGCTTGTTCCTTCGAGGGTTTCTAGCGCCAAAGAAACCCAGATCCGAGTTTTGCTGGGGTAGCAACAAAAGAGGGAGAAGAGAACTAGTTCGACTTTTTCTTGTTGAGCAAAGATGGCCGCACATGGACTGAGGGATCAGGACAGGTTGGATGGAGCATCCAACTTTGTCATCTGGAAGGCCAGGATCCTGTCAGTTTTGGATGAACATCGCATCAAGCATCATGTCGTGAGCGCAGTTGTTGTTCCTGTTGATGCTGATCCCCTCAAGAAGTACGAAGAGGCTCAAGCAAAGGAAAAACACATAATCATGGATGGAGTCAAGGATAATGTGATCCCACAGATTGCTGAGAAGAACACAACAAATGAGATGTGGACTTCCTTGATCACTTTGTACCAGGGAACTTCTTTTCAGCGGAAGATGTTGCTTGAGAATCAACTCATATTATTCCAAATGCAGAAGGGAGAAGAGATCGACCCCTTCCTTATCAGATTGAAAGCGATCCGAGATCAGCTAATTTCTGTGGGGGCTATCGCCGATGAAGGTCTTATGGTGAGGACTACCCTGAATGCAGTTATTGAAGACTGGGAGAACTTTATCCAAGGCATTTTGGGTAGAGAAACTCTGCCAAATTGGGAAGAGATGTGGGCAGCTCTTCGACAAGAAGAGATCAGAAGGATAACCAAGGCTGAAAACAACAAAGAGATGTGGGCAGCTCTTCGACAAGAAGAGATTAGAAGGATAACCAAGGCTGAAAACAACAACACAGGGGTCAAAATCAAGAAGGAGGAAGAGGAAGATGCGACTCTCGCATCTAAGGGACAACATGGGCAACAAAGAAGGAATAAGAAGGATCTCTCGAAGGTCATATGCTTCAGGTGTTGTGGGAATTAGGACATTTCACCACACAATGCCCTATGAAAAAGAAGGGCAAAGAAGAATTTGACTCGAAGGCTGTTGCAACTAAGGATGATGACGATTGTGCCATGAGTGCTCACATGCCTCGAGAGAAGAGGTGGGGTGACATAGATCTGTAGCTCTTTTGAGCTTCAGTGGAGGGGCAAGATCCTTGAGGTGCCCAAACTCTTGGATCACATATGGCTACGTGAGCCCTTAATAGCAGTAGTAGAGTGACGAGTGTCAGTTGGTGCAAGGGATGATGGAGCTATAGTGGTAGAGCTAGAGTGCTGAAGTCTAAAGCAACGCAGAGCAGAAGCAACAACAACGCAGTGCAGAGCAACAACAATGCAGTAGCATCAGAGGGTCAACGTAGATTAGTAGCAGAGGTAGTTCCAACATCAAGGTGCATCCAAACTGACCAGTATGTCAGTTTTTGGGATGCTTTTCAGTTGCTTAACTCTCAGCAACTGAGTTGCAGTGCAACAATTAGTAGTGGCAGTGCTATGGGCAACATGATGCAACATTTTGAGAGGGAGCTGCAGTACAAATGTAGTAGTGACAGTGGCAGAGTTATGGGCAACAAAACAGATAGCAGCAGTGTGGTGGATGAAGGGCAGCAGGCCGAGCATCAACAGAGCAGAGGATCGATGCCGTTGATCATGTAGAAATTTCTGAATCTTTACACTTTATGCAAAAATTATTACTATTAATCTGGTAATGCTCCTCCTACTTAAACAAGTTATTAACTGAATAAATTCAAGTTAAAAGCGAAGCAAAACACATAACAGATCTCTACCAATCTAGATCTAGAACAAGTTCATGCACACATAGACAAAGTGACACAGTTATTTCTGGACAAATAGTCCCCGGAAAAACCCAATGCAGGAAAAATGGTCTTTGGCTGCTGGAGGGTTTTATTATTAAGAATTTTTTTGAATACACAAATCTGGGTTACAGATCTGGAAATGCGGACATAGAATATACTAGATCTACAACTCATTGGCTGATCTAGGGCCAAAATAATGATTGTTCCACACCCTCAAACGGGATTTACAGAACTCAGCCAAGATTAGGGCCTAGAAACCCTAGCGTTGCCCCTGAAAGCCTTTGCGTCAGCCTTTGAAGACCCTCAAACCCTCAGCGCTGCTCCAAAAGACACTGCGTTACCCCAAACTGGGTGACGCAGTCACTACGCTGCCTCTGAAGGGTCTTTGCGTAGCCCCAGAGGGTTTCCTGCTGAAAATCACGCTATCCTTGGAGAGACTGCACTGTCCTTGCTGCTGTTGCTGCCTTCCTCTGTGTTGTTCTTGAGCTGATCTTTGCCTCTTGTGTATTCTAGACCTCGGGATCAGATCATCCCCTTGGCCTAAATTCCCCTCGGCCTAAATTCCCCTCTTTGCAGCTGAAACACTTTTAAGTATTCTTAGCAATCCCTGCCCTAGAATCTCAACTTAGCTTCAGTGCTTTGCCTCTGTGTGTGTTACAAACTTACAAATGACCCCAAGCCTTTTCTTTATACTTTCTCATTGACAAATCAACGGCCATGATCAGATCTTGAATCAATGGCTAAGATAAAAAGAAAGCTTCATCCGTGTGACTTAAGACAATTTCATCACATGTTTAATTAAATTTACTTTAATTATTTAAGTTCCCTAAGTTTTAACTTAGGAAATACACTTAAAATAATTAATTAATTTAATATCTCCTAAACCAGATGAAATTTCCCAAATCCATTTCTGGGTCTTGTAGATCAGGTGAACTCTAGTCCCTCCACAAAGTTTGGGAGCTAGAGCACAATTGATGCTACCCCAAATACACAAAATCTCAATAGATCAGGGTGATGCTTCTGGTGAGAAGTATTGCTAGAGCACATTCCTTGCTAAGAGGGAGTGTTGATTTTTGGGTAGCATTAGATGTGCTCTAGCTTTAAAACTTTGTGGAGGGGTTAGAACACATGAGATCTCAAAGACCCAGAAATCTTTTGGAGAAATTCCACCCGAAGTGAAAGTTATTCAAATAATTAATTATTTTAAATGGAGCCTAATTTAAAACTTAGGGAATTTAAATAATTAAAGTGAATTAATTTAACATGTGGGTGAGAAGCTTCTAAGTGACGAGGATAAAGTCTAATTTAATCTTAGCCGTCGATTAGAGATTAGATCACGACCGTTAATTCATCAACGGGAAAAGTATAAAGGAAGGCTTGAGGGTCAGTTGGAGAGCACACACAGAGTCTGAATCTAGAGATCGAATTCTTCTGATGGAGCAGTGCTCGGATGAAGATCAGATCTAAGTGATTCAGTGCAACAGTGAGGGGCAAAAGCAGTCGTTGGCAGCAGAGACACAGAGGAACTAGCACAACCACCAGGAGAGGTGATGCAGGCCCATGCAGGGCTCACGTAGGGGCTGCGCAGTGGCTCCAAGGGACGACCTAGAAATTGCTGGAGATCGGGGTTTCTAAGCCGGCAGGGTTGAAACTTGATTTTCTGAGAGGTAGATCAGCGCAGAGTAGGGGCGACGTAGTATTCAGCTGGACCCATGCAGGCCTACGCATCTACTGCGCAGAGGCAGCTGGGGTTTCACCAGTTTCTGATCCGGATCAACCAGGACTTGCAGAGTAAGGTAAAAACTCACATTTTTTCTATCTGCCAAGGATATTCTCTGTTGGGTGAGTCGGATTATGACACCCTAGATGTACTTAGATTACTACTGCTTAATAATATAAACCCTCAGAACTGCTGCACCGATTTTCTCGCATTGGGTTTTTCTGGGGATGTTTGTCCGAAAATAAGTGTGTCCTTTGTCAGAATGCCTCATTTGTAGGAATATACAGGGTAAGTTCTTTAGATCAAATACCAAAGGTACCGCTCACAAACAGATCACAGATCAGTACACCAGTATTTGACGTGGTTAAAACCCTCAAAGAGGGAAACAATCCACGGCTTGAGCCAACGCGGCCACTTCAGGCAATTTATTAATATAAAGAAAGAAAATTTACATAAGCTTCACTCATAAACAGTTACCGGACAAATGACCCTTTATGCTCTTTAAATAGAGATCATGGACCAATCGGGTGTTAAGCCACAGATCAAGTGTCGGTAATACCGAGGAGAGAGTGAACCGTCGAATCACTACATATCGCGACCGTCGGATTATAAGTTACAAACGTACATAGTAAAGAAACACACTTTACCTAACTCTACGCTAAACCAAGTTATACTTAACTATTTCCTATGTGTCGGAATATCCTAACATCATTTATTTTTCAGTACTTGATCTGTATAGTTGTGTAGGCTGCATTGTATTTACAGTAATATTTTCTTGATGTATTCAAAAAATAACTTGTTAAATGAATGAAAACAAGTAGGTAATGTAAATAAAATTTCTGCAGTAAGATTTCTGTAACTTAGATTTAGAAATTTTCACATTGTTGTCTCCAAGTTCCACAGGGCAAGTGGATTTTCCCTTTGATAAAGTCTTCAGTTGATTTGAGTGGTCAGTCATGTATCTTGAAGCACCACTGTCAATTACCCAAATGTCTTCTTCTTGAAAAGTACTGGAGAGGGCTGAGAAAAGACTTTCATCATTTTCTATGATTGATACCTATTGATTTATGGTAGCATCGGATGTGCTCTAGCCTTGTAATTTTGTATATAGGCTAAGACACATGTATTCCATAATACCCAGAAAGGATTTTGGAAAATTCCACTTAGAGATGGTTTAATTAAATTAATTAATCGTTTTTTAATGTTTTCCTAAGTCTAAACTTAGGGAAACTGATTAATTAAACTAAGTTTGAATCTTCTAGATAAAGTCATGGATCAACTCCCAGTTAATCTTAGCCCTTGATTATGTTTTAATCTTGGCCGTTGAAGGGTCAACGAAAGATTATAAGGAGGGTCAGGGGCCTATGGAAAACACACTGAGCATTTTGGCATTTTTGAGCTTGTGAGAGAGACACAACTTTTGATCAAGATCGAATCACTAGGGTAGGGCTGGCTAAGTGATTTTGATCTAGTGATCAGTTCTAGAGAGGGGCAAATGCAGTAACTAGTCAGGAGGACCAGGAGTACATTTCAGAAAGAGAGGCAAAAGTGACACAGTAGAGGCAGCGCAGTCATCTGGAGGGGTGATGCAGTCCCTGAAGGGGATCACGCAGAAGTGACGCAGTGCCTTCTAGATTTAGTTCGGAGATAGCTAGAAGCTGAGGTTTCTGAGCCAGGAGGGCCAAAACTCAGTTCCAGATCAGCTTGATCATTGCAGAGGAGGAGGTGCCACAGTTCTTTAGCTTGGCCACGCAGGCTTACGCAGTAGCAGCGTAGGCATCACATAGAGGCAAAGAGGGGCTTCACCAGCGCTGTTTTGGATCAACCAAGGACTTGCAGAGTGAGGTATATCTCACATTTCTTTTGTTGCCGAGATTTTCTCTGAAGGGTGAGCCGGATATTGGCATTGTAGTTGTACTCAAGATTCTGCTGCTTAATAATACAAAACCTTCAGATCTGCTGCACCGGTTTTACCAAGTTGGGTTTTTCCGGGGATTTAGTCCAAAAATCACTGTGTCAAATGTGGATGTTTTTCATTGTATTTTGTTCAGTTTGTTTTAGCACTTAGATTTATTACGCTACATTATTTGTGTAGACTGCTTCAATAATTACTTCGATGTTTCACTGTAATGAAATAATTATGAAAAATAATAGGAGAAGTAATTCAGATTTGTTGCAGTGGGAATCAAGATTTAGGATTTTTCACAATACCTTCTTTGAAGAGAATAAGAAGTTCCAGATCTTCTTGAAACCTTTATTTAGATGACTTGCAATCTTCTTGATGAACTCCATAATGCCCTTAGATAGCTTTAGCTTTGAAACCATGTTGAGAATTCAAGAGGGCAATGATTAATTCAGTTCTCTTACTTGATAACTGCTTGTGTTATTCTTTAGATTCTTTATCTTTGTTTCTTGTTGTTATGATGAGCAATTGTTAATTTTAGATAACAATGGTATGTTCTATGCTTTAGAGCAATTTACTTCAATCTTTTCTTATTAGCCCAATATCAATTTCCAGATTAGCAATCACATTAACATTGATAGTAAATGCTGATAGAACATAAACAATAAGCAGAAGACAAGCCAAGACAAGAGGACACAATATTTGGCAGATGCCAGGGAAAAACCCCAATGCGGGGACGACCCTTTGATCAAATCTTCTTATTATTCTTCAAAAGTTCAACACAGAGAGAGAGTAAAATATACAACATACACTTGCCCAATCGCTGTCAAAATAGTCTAGTCAAACTGCAGTCAACATGATGCCCTAACTAGAAAGTCAATGCTGGTCAAACCAACAAAAATGCTCCTCCAAATCAGCTCAGTCAAACCCAGTCAATGCGGCCTCCAATGGCAGTCCAAATCAGCCCAAAACAGATCTGAAAATCTCAGTCAAACTCGGTGAACAGAAATGCAACGTTGTGGTCAAACTGTTGCGGTCAACATTGGTCAACGTGCTCAAAATTTCTCAATTTCTGTGCTAGAAGATGCGGCCTAGAGAGATCGAACTTTCTGCTTGAAAAAGGCAGCAAAATGAGTAAGGTTGACCCTCGGTCAACGCTAGTCAACGCTCTACAATTCAGCCCAAAAACATTGATGAAAACTTGACTAAACTGAGAGGGGGGTTGAATCAGTTTAGTCTATTCATGGACATTAAAATTCTTTTCAATAAACTCATTAATTGAAACATTACATGAGTAGCTTAATAAATAATGACCAGCAAATTGAATATGTGAACATCAAGTAATAAGAAGACCAATACATCACATCAACACATAATAACAATGCATATGAACACCAGATATAAGTGGAAACCCATACGGGAGAAAATTACGATTTTATTATTATTGTGATGCAAAGGCAAGCTCCTACTACTTATTACATCCGATTTTCTGTAGGCTCCAACCTAAAGGAGGCTGCTACCTCAATTTTCTGCAAGCTACAACATGCAAGGAAGCTCCAACTCCCATATGTTTTCTGCAGGCCACAACCCATAGGATGCTCCTACCTCAACAGGCTCCAACCTGATGTTTATCAAGCCACTACTTGAAAGGAGACTACAATCCCCTGATGCAAAAAATAAACAACAATGTATTGATTTACCTGGTCATAAAATCTGCATATCTCCATCTTCATTTCTGCCTCTTATTCCCTTCGAATATGCTTCAAATTTTCCAGGTAACTTATGCATAATACCTCAATCAACTCTCACACATTCTCCAACTCTCTAAAATCCTCATGCCTTCCAAAATCACATCTTTTACAGAGATAGTTTGCTGGCTATTTGTATTCCACATAGGAATATGAAGTGAATAGGCTTGACTCTTTGCCTTCCACTCATTCGTTTCCAAACTTCTTCATATCTTGAATATTAGAACACAAAAATATATAATCCATCCAATATTAATTTCAGCCACATATAATGATTAAATGTATCAACCTAATGCCAACATCAAATCACAATATTTCTCATTAATGCATCACAACAATCTTTGTAACATCTTTGCCTTTGCCTTGGAGTCTTGCCTTTGCATCACAACAATTCAGCTCAATCAACAATTTCTCATCACAACAAATTCTTCAATATAGAAATCTTTACAACATTATCCAAGCATCAAGCCATCAACATGCCAACATCAATGTTCTACCACACTATCAATGTATCTGCTGCTCCTTTGTCCCTTGCTGTTGCATATCTTGCTGCTCCTTTGCCATGCTTCTGTATACCTTGTTGTTGCTCCTTGCCTTGCTGCTCTTGCACTGCTCCTATGCCTTTGTTGGTCTTGCATTGCTCCCTTGCTTGTTGTTGCACCTTTACATTTGTTTCACTTTTGATGCTCCTTTACCTTTGCTTCACTTCTGATGCTGCACTTCATTGTTCCTTGCTACTGCTCCTTTGTATCTTATCTTTTGCTCCTTCTAGCTCCTTTTCCTTCTTTTATTGCTTGCTGCTGCTTCAGCATACCTTACTGCTCCTGTTTCTCCTTTTCCATCAATGACAATATTGCCAAGAATCTCCTCCTTTGGCATTGATGGAAACACATTTGTCCTCCCCCTATTTGTGAAAATTCTTAGATTTAACAATCTCAGGAATCCTACTGCAACCAACCGAATCTACTTCACCTACTTTGTAAATTACATTACAAAATTATTTCAGATTACTTCTTGAAACATTGAAATAAATTACTGAAGCATCCTACACTTAATTAACTATGATCTTGAAAAAAGGAAACTGAGCAAAGAAAAACAATCACATAGGACACCTTTATTTTGGACGAAAGTCCCCGGAAAAACCCAATGCTGGAAACCGATGCAATAGATTTTGAGGGTTTCTTCTTATTAAGCAGTAGCAAATTCTGAATACATCTCTGAATACTTCCAAGGTTATTCAGTTACAGAGAGAGAAATACTGGTAGAAAAATTGTGAGTTTTACCTCACTCAATCACTGGAATTCCTCGGCTGATTCGGATGCTGGATGAGATGCCCCTGGAGGTCCCTGCACCGCCTCTACGTAGTGACTGCGTAGGCACTGCATCATCTCCTCTTGGCACTGCGTCACCCGATCTGTAGATCGATCTGCCTCTCGGAATCTCAGATCTTCGCCTTCCGGTCTCACACCCCGGTTCTCGGCTTCTGAAACTGATTCGACAGCAAAATCTCGGAGACTCTCTTGGCTGTTGATTTTTGGTAGCATCGGAAGTGCTCCAAGTCTCAAAATTTGTGGAGAGGCTTAGGCACATGTATTCCAAAGAACCCAAAAATCGTTTGTGGAAATTCTAATCGGAATATGTTTTATTAAAATAATTAATTATTTTAATGGAGACCCTAAGTCGAAACTTAGGGAAATTAAATAATTAAAGGTTATTAATAAAACAGAGTGTGAATCTTCTAGAGAACATGGATCAAGTCAAGTTATGATATTAGCAATTGATTAGAGATCTAATCTTGGGCATTGATATCTCAACGAGAAGACTATTAGTATAAAGGAAGGCTTGAGGGTCATTTGGAAAATACACCAGTGCAGATACTCAGTTGCCCAAGTAAATCGATTTTCTCAGTGGTTGGAGTTCGACAAGAGAAAATCGATCCAAAGGGAGAGTTGCAGGCAGAGGAGAGACATAGAGGGTTCATCAATCCGTGGTGCAAAAGCAGGTGACGCAGTGGTAGGAAGAGACAACGTAGAGGCAGGAAGGGAACAATGCAAAGGTGACATAGTTCTGTACAGTCTCCGTGCAGAGCTAGTAGAGTGGTGATGCAGGAGGCTCAGGAGGGTCCCTCTGGGGTCGTTTCTTATCAGAAAATTTTGTGAGAAATTTCTCTAGTGTTATCATAGAGAATTTCTCTTCATTACTGCTGATTGTAAATTCTACAAGAAGATTTTTGCTGAAGAATAATAGAAACCCTCATCTGTTGCACTGGTTTTCCCGCATTGGGTTTTTCTGGGGACAATTGTCCAAAAATTTATGTGTTATTCTTGTGTTTCTGCATGGCTCTGCACTGGCTCTGCGTCAGCCTCTTTGGCTCTACGCTGACTCTCTCTCTACCTCTCTCTACTGATTTTCAATTAGAGTTGAATATTAAAGAATTATTAGAAAAGCATTCAGGTGGTTTTTGTCCCAGAGAGGGTTTCCACCTTAAAAATTGTGTGCGTTTGTGTTCTTTTTGTTTACTGCTATCATTGTACAAACACTGATAATAATTGAAGATTAACTAATGCTCTGAAAGATTAATAATAATACTAATTGAAAGGAATACTGATTCACCCCCCCTCTCAGTTTTTCCAACAGGTGGGACTCGACCGCAAATCGCACATCACAAAGTTTATGTGCGAGCGGGGGGAGGTTAAGCGTTAAAACCTGCGATGGGCGAAGTGCGAGGAGGTGAGGTGGCACAGACAGTGGTGGGATTGTGCCTGTAGATCGCAAGTCGCAAGAGTTAGCTGGGAGCAGCGGGTGGTAACTGTTAAAAGCTACGAGGAGTGATGTGTGATGGCGGGGAGGTGACGTGGAGGAAAGGTGGGACCCAACCATGTCGCAGGTTAAACAAAAACTCTGTTGCAGGTTAAACAAAAACTCTGTGGGTGCTTAAAAGGTAAGTTGTAAATTGTGCGCTTTGCGATATGCAATGCGCTAGTCGCTGCAAAGTGCGAAAAGGCGACAGGTAAGGAAAGTGCGAAATATGAGGATTTGCATGTGGATGTAGGTGGTGTATCAAGGTTGGATGGGTCCCACCAGGTCACATTGGCGGCAAGATAAGTTTTGATGAGACTTTAAGATGTAAAGGTTAAGACTTGCGAGGAGCGGTGGTGCAAAATGAAGAAATGTAGCGTGGGACTTTAGAAAAGGGAAAATGAAGGGTAAGAGAGGGTAAATTGAGATAAAGAGGATAAATGAGATGAATGAGAGAGGGGATGAAGTTTGCTCACCATTATACCTTATCAGCTACACTTTCTCCTTTCTGTTGAACTAAAATGCAAATTGGTTCCTTTGAAGCTCTTTGATAGTCAGGATTTGCTTTCCTTTCACCTTTTCCACTTGGTGTGTGGTCACAGGCCAACATTGTCTCCATCTGGGGACAACGTGCTGTTCTTCAGTGCGTTGAGAATGTACAGACCTGAATGCTTGTGCTTTATTGGGTACATGGAGTCGCAAATGCACACTGATTAGACAAAGTTTTATACCAACGGTCAAGTGGACACAAAATGGAAGATGAAATGGAGGATAATATGGAAGATGAAATGGAAACTGCAAACAATGGATGAAACAAAATGGAAACAGTGGAATATGATATGGAAGATAAAATGGGAGAAATGTAGACAAAAGGGAGTATAGTGAAATGATATATACAGTGAGCTAGATCAACCCTCATCAGGAACTGCCCATTTACGGGTGCCTCAAGCATGTCTCCTTCTTAGTTCTCCAGCGCGAAAGTATTATTGCCTTTGTCCTCTGCCACCCTGAATGGACCATACCAGAGGGGGTCAAACTTCCCATGTTTCCTTTTGTCTGTTCGCCTGATATCCCATCGCAACACCAAATCCCTAACTTGGATTTCTCTATCTTTAGCTCTCTAGTCAAATAAGCCTTTCATTTTTTCTTGATACTCTGCTAGTCTGAGGCTTACTTGTTCCCGGGTTTCATTCAACTCCACCAACTGATTCATTCTTTGGACGAGGTAATTTGGCTCCTCCTCACTTTCTTGTAAGAATCGTGCCATAGGTAATGCAAGCTGAATTGGGAAGACTGCGGCTCTGCCATACACCAGCTCATAAGGGGACTTTCTTGTGGATCTTTTAGTGGTGATGCGATTTGCCCAGAGTGTGAACTTGAGTTGAGAGTCCCAGTTCTTTTGATTTTCATTGACAGTCTTCTTCAGAATTCTCATCAGTGTCTTGTTAGATGATTCTGCCAGCCTGTTGCCCTGGGGGTAGTATGCAGTGGAGTGTCCCAACAAGATGTTGTAACGCTGACAAAAATTACAAATTTAGCCAATTTGAATGCCTGGGCATTATCTGTAATGATTTTAGCTGGGCATCCAAACCTGGCTCTTATGTTCTCCTCCAGGAACTTGATCACCACTGAATCTGTAGCATTTCTTGTGGGCAGGACTTCTACCCACTTGGTGAAGCAATCTGTAGCAATGAGGATCCATCGATGTTGATTGCTAGAGGCCGGGTGAATCTCTCTTATGAAATCAATTCCCCACTGCCTAAAAGGTTCTTCAACATGTATTGGGATCAACGAGAGAGGTGCATACCTTTGCTTTTCAGTGAACGTCTGACACTTCTCGCAGGCCTGAACACGAGCGTGTACATAACCAAACAGTTTAGGCCAGAAGAAACTTGCCCTCATGATCTTGTGTGCAGTGGATCGCCAACTATAATGTCCGCCACATATCCCTTCGTGGAATTCAACCATCACTCGGTCCACTTCTTGCTCTGTTAAACACAATAGTAGGATCCTCGCCGGGTCCTTCCAATAAAGTCGCCCATTTGCCACGATATACTTTTGAGACTTTAGCCTTAAGGTGCAGTACTTGGCCTTATCATAGCTGGAGGGACATCTAAGTGTTAAAGATATTCCACTACATCTTTATACAATGGGGAGAGAAGGTACTTCACATGTGTTTTTTGAGTGGAAGATTCTATGCCTTGATGTGCACTTGTGTCCTCTTGTGCCTCTCCTCTTGTCATAGACAAATTTATTCCCAGAGCTTGACAGTTGGATTCAGACAAGATTTTGGCCAGCCCTTGGCCTTTAATGAGCTTGGTAGGCTTTATCTCCAACTCATACTCCTGAATCTTGGCTATCCACTTGCCCCTTCTTCCTTCATTGTCGCCCTATACCAAGATATCCTTCATCGCTGCTGTGGGAAGATAGGTAGTTATAGTAGACTGTAATACATATACCCGGAATGAATTTAGAGATTTGACCAGGGCATAAGCTTGCTTCTCCAGGATATCATATTTCAGCTCGACGTCTCGCAGGAATTGGCTGAAGAACGCAATGGGCTGCTCGCGCCCCTCGACATTTTTCTGTAAGAGTACTGTAGCTATGGTGTCAGGAGAGGCGAAAGAGAAAATCATGAATGACTTCCCATAATCTGGACTAGCCAGCATTGGAGCTTCTGCAAAGGCCTGTTTGATCCGGTTGAAGGAGTCCCTTGATTTAGGGGTCCATCTAACTTCGTTGTTCTTCTTCAGCATCCCAATGATGTTTCGGACAATCTCGGCATAGTTGGGAATGAACCTTTTGAGGAAATTTATTCTTCCCAGGAACTCCTGTAGCTCCTTTTTGTTTCTTGGTAGGGGAATGCCATCTATCACCTCTACCCGCTTCGGGTCGATCTTCACTCCCTCCTTAGTTACTATGTGTCCCAGTAACTTTCCTTCCTCCAAGGCAAACATGGGTTTCTGAGAATTCAAAGACAGACCATATCTGTGGCATTTTTCAAAAGTTTTGTGAAGGTGCTCGATGTGTTCAGCGGCACTCTTTGAAAAGCTGGTTATGTCATCTAGGTAAATCATCACAAACCTGCCTTGCTCTCCTATGAAAGCAATGTCCATCGGACGCTGGAATGTAGCACCGACATTTATCAGGCTAAAGGGCATTTGGGCGTACATGAAAGTCCCCCAAGGCGTGGTGAATGCCGTCTTCTTCTGGTCTTCGGGGAGCACTGCCACCTGATTATATCCTGAGAAGCCTTCCATCATGGACATGCGGGAGGATCCCACCACCTTTTGCAGGATGTAGTCCATCTTTGGGAGGGGATAGTCATCCTTAAGTGAGGCTCTATTCAGATTGCGAAAATCCACGCAAAGTCTGATTTCACCATTCTTCTTCCTTACTGGCACTAGGTTCGCCACCCACTCGGAGTATCTTAAAGGGACAATGATCTTGGCTTGCAAGAGCTTCTTTATTTCCTTCTCGATAGCTGGGAGGAGAAGGAGGTTGATCTGTCTCAGATTCTGCTTATGAGGCTTCGCGTCTTCCTTTAGAGGTATCTTGTGTTGTATAATGTCTACGTCAAAAGTCTTCAGATCCTGGTATGACCGGGCGAAGACGTCTTTATATGATTGGAATAGACTGAGATACTGACCTTGGTATTCTTCAAGAACGCCTTTTGACAACTTCACCATCTTCGGATCTTCTTCTGCCCAACATTCACATCCCTGACAGGCTCGTTGAGGGTCATTTTGCTGGGGTTTACTAGGATGTCATTTTTGTGAAACAGTTTCTCCAACGGCACAAGCCCCCTGGGGATGACATTCCCTTTTAATTGCAAAACTTGGTGTCTAGCCAATGTCTCTTCCCACATGGTTTTTGATTCTTCGCTGTCATCCTCAGAGACTGAATCGATCACCATATTTGAAAATTCGCCTACCGTTTCCATGAAACGCTGGACCTGCTCTTCATCTTCGAAGACTTGCTAATGCTTTATGTTTTCCGGAATAGACGGGCAGTATCGCACTTCAACCTCATATCTGAGCAAAGGATTCTATGGGTGGAAATCACTAGCAGCTTGTAAATTTATGTAGATGTTCTATGCTTGATGCAGCTTTACTTTCTCTTCAATATTAGATAGCAATCACATAAACAATAAAGTAAAACGCTGATAGAACATACCAGTAGATCGACATAAGACAAGCCAAAAATATATAAGTGTGTTGGTGCGTTACGACGGTCAACAGGATGCTTCAACCAGCAAAGTCTCAATATGGTAAGCCAACCAACAATGTCACACAACCCTCGAGGACAACCAAACAGTCAACTCAAAAGTCAACCCAAAATGTCAACACTGTTAGTCAACGGTCAACACAAACAGTAACAACAACTAGGTCAACGCTGAAAAGTCAAAGTCAACGTTTTGCCTCAGAAATAGTGCCAGAAAATGCAGATTAGGGAAATCGAGATTTTGGGAGAGTTTTGGGTCGATTTAATCTTGCGTTGACCAAAGTCAATGCTGGTCAAAGTTTGCTACAGAAACCCTAGACCGAAAAACAGAAAAGTGCTGCTGCCAGATTTCCCACGTGTGGAGAGAGAAGAGACTCCAAGTGATCGAACCAATCAGATGAGGAGAGAGAATGTGTGAGGATGAGATGAGTGAAAATGTCCTCCAATGTTGACCAGTATATATCCATCAATGAAGGTGTGTGACACAACTGTTGGGGCACAAAACCTTAAGGCCGACTTGCACATATCTTGATTAAATTCAAAATAAATGTTCTTCTCAATGGATCAAGATGATCTTTAGATCGATTTTGCACCTCTCCGAAGGAGGAATCCAATAAAAATATTGGTATCTTCATCTGAGCATCACAACATGGAGTTTGGACCTAGTTGTCCAAAATTAACACTCCCTCTCAACTAGGGAGAACTCCATCCACCTGTGCAATCCAAACATCGTGCATCATCCCGCCGTAACTTGCTTTGCTGGCTTTTTTTATTTTAGAACAGAAGTGGGTTACTCACAAAGACATCATTCCCAGATGACAGATTCAGCCCAGAGGTCCAAAACCTCTATAGGACTCACAAAGAGTCTCATACCAACCCGAAGTTGGTTTACTTGACCCGAAGTCAGTTGGAGGTCCAAAACCTCACTATACTTGATCCCAGATCAAGTGGTTGGATCGTGCCATCCTAGATAGAGTACGACAATCTCTGATGCGTCCATTAGCGTTTGCTACTAGTCTCTAGCTTTTCCCACCTCATTGGTCAAATGAGAGGTACTTCCCATGAGCCCTGAACTCAATGGGTAGGATGCATACGGGGCACAAATAATGAGAGGTGAACCAACTCAATCATCACAACAGTGGCGCAGAAGCAAACCAACAAGGTTCGGCAAGCCTAGCCCTGTGGTTTCTTATAGCTCCAAGAAGCTATCCCCAAAGCCCCCTAGAGTTCCTAGAGCTCATCGTCCAACAGGACCCTCAGCATAGGGCCGTTCCACGATACCAAGACTCTCTCGGAAGGTTAGGAACTCGACCTTCCCTAAGGGCTTTGTGAGAATATCCGCGACTTGCTCATCAGTTCCTATATGATCGAGCCTTACGACGCCTTGCTGTACCATATCTTAGATAAAGTGGTAACTGATATCAATATGCTTGGATCAATCATGGAACACGGGATTCTCGGACAACCGAATCCCACTCTGGTTATCACAGAGTATCATGGTAGTATCTAGCACATGCCCAAACAACTCACTAAAGAGCTTTTGCAACCAAACTGCTTCACAACTGGCTATAGTCGCTGTAAAGTGTTCGGCCTCCACGGTCCTCAAAGCCATCGACTTCTGCTTCCTGCTCATCCATGATATCGAAGCAGAACCAAGTGTGAAGTAGCATCCCGATGTGCTCTTACGATCCACCACACTGCCAACCCAATTGGCATCAGTATATCCAAGGAGTGTCATGCTCCCGACAGTGTATCTCAGCGCATGGTTTATCGTGCCCTGAAGATATCTCAGAAGATTCTTGGCACCAACCCAGTGAGTGTGATGAGGCTCAACCATCTATTGACTCGAAGTGTTCACTGCAAAACATATGTCCGGACGAGTGTTCACTATGAACATCAGGGCCCCTACGAGTTGATGATACTCAGTAGGATTTGCTAACACGGGCCCAACAACGCTGCCACTCAACTTCTTAAAGTTGAGCTCCATTGGTGTCGACATGGACTTACAGTCCACCATACCAAATCTTTCCAGAAGCTTCACAATGTATTTTCCTTCAGACAGGAAAATCTCGCCAGGTCTTTACCAAACTTCTAGGCCTAGGAAGTACTGCATCAGTCCTAGGTCCTTCATCTCGAACTTAGCAGCGAGCTCCCTCTTGCACTGATGAATAAGAGGGTCAACACCTGTCAGGAAGAGACTGTCCACATATAGCACCAGAATGAGAGGTTTCTCTCTATCAACCTTGAAGTAAAGGTTTGGATCAACATTACTACTAGTGAAGCCTAGCTTCATCAGGTAGCTATCTATCCTCTTGTACCAAGCTCTGGGTGGTTGCTTCAGCCCATAGAGGGCTTTCTTCAACCTACAGACATGGGTGTCCCGATCTTGGACTTCGAATCCCAGAGGTTGCTCTACATACACCTCTTCCTTTATCGCACCATGCAGAGGGCAGATACAAGAATGAATTCATTTCTTTTATCAACAACATTTGATTCCTCATACTTTGAATTTCTCGACCTTTTGAAAGGTTGACTATTTCCGCCGGAGGGAGCCTTCCTCTTCCCCTTGAACCTGTAGTTCCTTTGATTGCCATTCCTCCGGTTGTTGTTGTTATCATCATCATCGGGATAATCCTTCTTGAAAGGGCATTCTCTAGCATAGTGACCTGGCCTATGACAAGTGTAACACTTGCCCTTCTTTCCTTGGGCCCCTGCTCTTCCTTTGTTCTTTGGACCACCAAAGTTCTTCTTTCTAGAATGAGCAGCGTAGGCAACATTTCCTTCATTTTCATACTCCTTCATTCTTGTCTCTTCTTGAACGCATCTTGATAGTACTTCGTCAAAGTCAGGTATCACATTATTATTGAGAATGGTAGTGTTGAACACATGCCATTCGGATGAGAGCCCTCCAAGTGCGGTGAGTACCAACTCTCGATTAGCTATTGTCTCCCCAATAGCCAGCAGATTGTTCCTGATCTCGGTCAGCTTCAGAAAATATGATTGAATAGACTCATCCCTGCCTTTCTTCAAATTCTTCAATTGATTCTTGAAGAATAGGACTTGATTCACATTGTTGGCCTTGAACATGTGGACCAACTTATCATACATCTCTTTGGATGTGCCCAGCTCAGAGATGTAGGCAACCAGACTCTTGTGAATTGAGTCCCTGATTATCAGCTTTGCTTTGATCTCCCCCTTCTTATACTTTTTTTTGGCGGCAGCAGTTGCAGTGGATGGAGGCTCTTGGATTTTACCCTGCACATTGTCCATGACATCTTGGTCTTCCGACATAAGATCCAATGTCATCGTCCAACCATGGAAGTCATCCTTCCCAGTCAAATTGTCATTAGCCTTAAAGCCATTGTAGTTTGAGGAACCCATCCTCTTCTTCGTGTGATTGCTACAAATTAGGGCTTTGCCTTCACCTCAGCTCCAATACCATGTAAATTTATGTAGATGTTCTATGCTTGATGCAACTTTACTTTCTCTTCAATATTAGACAACGATCACATAAACAATAAAGTAAAATGCTGATAGAACATACCAATAGATCGACAAAAGACAAGCCAAAAATATATAAGTGTGTTGGTGCATTATGACGGTCAATAGGATGCTTCAACCAACAAAGTCTCAATATGGTCAGCCAACCAGCAATGTCACACAACTCTCTAGGACAGCCAAACAATCAACTCAAAAGTCAATGCTGTCAGTCAATGGTCAATGCAAACAACAACAACAGCTAGGTCAACGTTGAAAAGTCAAAGTCAACGTTTTGCCTCGGAAATAGTGCCAGAAAATGTGGATTAGGGAAATCGAGATTTTGGGAGAGTTTCAGGTTGATTTGACCTTGCGTTGACCAAAGTCAACGCTAGTCAAAGTTTGCTGCAGAAACCCTAGACCGAAAAACAGAAAAGTGCTGTTGCCAAATTTCCCACGTGTGGAGAGAGAAGAGACTCCAAGTGATTGAACCAATCAGATGAAGAGAGAGAATGTGTGAGGATGAGATGAGTGAAAATGTCCTCCAACATTGACCAATGTATATCCATCAATGAGGGTGTGTGACACAACTGCTGGGGCACAAAACTTTAAGGCCGACCTGCACATATCTTGAATACATTCAAAATAAATGTTCTGCTCATCTGATCAAGATGATCTTTAGATCGATCTAGCACCTCTTCGAAAGAGGAATCCAATAAAAATATTGGTATCTTCAAGTGAGCATCACAACATGGAGTTTGGACCTAGTTGTCCAAAATTAACACAGCCATAGCTAGGGAGTCTGCCATTCTATTTCTATCTCTTGGCATGAACTGAATATTAAATGCAGAAAAGAAATTCTCAACTAAATCCCATACCTTGTTCCTGTAGGCTCTGAGCCGCGGGTGTTTAGTTTGGCATTGGCTCTTGACTTGTCTCACCACGAGCTCTGAATCTCCAAACACCTTGAGGTTTTGTATGTTCATATTCCACGCTGTCTGCAGCCCCAACAACAGGGCTTCATATTCAGCCTCATTATTTGTGGCTTCGAATTCCAGCTTAAATGAGAGGGGAACCAAGCATCCTTCTAGTGATATCAAGAGTACCCTGACCCCATTCCCTTCTCGTTAATTAGCTCCATCAAACTGCAAGTTCCATATCTTGTTTTCCTCTCTGCTTATTGGATTCTTTTGTATTATAGGGCAAATCTTTTTGTCTTGTAGGAAATCTTCATCCTCCTCAAGCATAAGATGAGAATTCGCCCTCCTTACCATATACCAGAGAATTTATGGAACCATTGGCTTTGGTTACCATCTTCACGAATCTGGATTCATGGTATAACCTTCTTTCCTCCCCACCGAATACTGGAATAGTGGCATAAGTGAGGTCCAGTTTTATGGACCCTCCAATCTTGGATCCCCAAGATCTGGACAACAACATTCCAAACCGAGCAGGGATATTAGCTACAACGATGTCCATCACCACACTTTTGGTCGGAATTTGGGCCAGGTTTACTACCAGATCTTTTATCATGCCCAAGCACTTTACCCTCTTGGAATCAAAAGAATACAGATCTTTATAAGGTCTGGTAATCTGCAACCCCAACTGCTCCATGACAGACAATGGCAATAGTTTATGTGAATCCCTGGAATCTAGCATGCAATTGTGCAGTAATAGGTCATGAATAACTAGAGACACATAGAATGGGGGAGTGGCCGAGTCCAACTCTTCTATATTAGGTCCAAAGACTACCATGGGTCTTTCCTCTTGGAGATTGAGGTTGTCAGGGAGAGGGCCTACGCTATGGGGCAGCATGAATTGAGACACTTGGGCTTTGTATGAAGGTTGCTTTAGGAGCTCGATCAGGGGAACCGGGATCTCGACCTTCTCTAGCTCTTTCTGTAGGTTAAAGGCCGTGGGAGCTTTTTCTGCAATGATTTCTTTGGACTGCTCTTTAGGGTGATCAGGCAGGTTCATGGCTACAGAAGATAACTTCCATTTTGCGGGAGAATCAGAACCTTGCTTTGTGGAAGTGGATGCAGTGGCTTTATGATGTGCAAATTTCTTCTAAAGGGTTCTTCCTCTACTAGCGAGAACTAGAAGGGGTCTGTTCTTTTGGTATTGATTCTTCGTTTTGTTCTTGCACTCAAGTTATATTTCTAGAGGACCTGAGGTCATACTTCTTATGGAGCTGAGCTTGCATGAAGTCCACAAACTACTTGCAGTAATTATCAATATCCCGATCCTCGAGGGGGACTTCCTTCTCTTCTAGTTCTTCTTGCAGGGTTAGTTCCCTTCCTCATTTTCTGAATAAGCGAGGAATTGATCTTCTTGGCTGTCAGTGACTTCCTCGTCTTGTTCCTCCATTTCCCCTTCTAATTATAGAGGAGGTTGGATGTGATCTTGCTGCTCCTTCTTTTCCCGCTGTAGCAATTGTAGAGGGGGCTTCCGGTATTGGGGATTAAACCCACGGTTTGGAATCATTTGATTAGGACGAGGAGAGGGATCCTTAGCCTCCATTTCAAGCTTCACTAGCCTATTCAAGAGGTTCTTGATTAACTTATTCATTTCTTCAATCCTATACTCCTGTGACTCCCTCTCCTAATTAGAAGTAGAAGCCTCCTCCTTGTTGTTTCTTCTGGCTTCAAGCTCGGTCTTCCCTTTAAATTTACCAGTAGAGGCAAAGTTTGCTTCCACCTCCAATGCATCAGTCTGGATTTGATCCAGAGATGTGGAATTTTTTTCTCTTAAGGTGAACCCAAACTCAGGTTCAAAAGCTCCCGCGAAAACCACCTTTGCAACTACTTGTGGAGGCTTTATCTCGACCGAGAGATTATTGTGGAGCTTATTGAACCTCTTTGTGAATTTCGTCACGTCCTCATTGTGTCTCTTTTTAAGAGCATTGAACTTTCTGAGGACATATCCATGGTCCCTCTTTTCTCCCCATTTTAGTGTGAAGAAATTCACCATTTTTTCCCATGTGGTGACTGCATTATTAGCAAGAGATTTGAACCACTTTCGAGCCTCTCCATCCAAGGATTGGACGAAAAGCCTCAACACCACATCTAGGTGCTCCACATTCATATTCGCAGCAAAGGCGCATAAGTCTTCAATATGTTTGTGCACAGAAGTACTATCCTCCCCAGTAAACCAAGGCAAAAAAATTAGATAATCTTGAGGCATGTCATTCAATACTTGAGGTAAAGCCAATAGAGCATATTTGTTGAGGAGGAAACCAGGTACAACCATGAGGGGCAATGGTGGTAAGTTTTGAGGATGATTTGGCTGTGGTATGATAGGTGTATGCTGAGTAGAGGTTTGGATATTTATCTGTAATGAGCTCTGAAGTGTTGTAACTTCTTTGACTTCTTCAGCCTCTAGAGTAGGATGCAAAGGAGGCAAAGAAATATCAACAGATTCGACTTCTTCTTTTATTTCTGAACTAGGTAAAGCAGAGGCTTCTGGAGGGTACTCAAGTACACGGGCTGTGGAGCCAGGACCATAGATATCAACTTTCTGGGAAGAGGAAGGTGAATATTCTAGAGAAAATGAGGGTAGGTCAGCCTGGATGGGCTGCTTCTCCCTTTAGATTCTCCTGAATATAATCTTTTCAGGATCAGATACAGAAGGGGTTCTCTGCTGAGAAGTATCTGAGCGGGTATGAGGTCTGGTGGAAGCCAGGATTACGCTTGATTTGAACTTTGATAACAGTGGAGTCGCCAAGGTGAGGGCTATGCAACTCTCAACCTTTCGTGCTCACCTGATTGAAGGGTGAAGATAATGCTGTATCCTAGGGAAAGGTTTTCAAATTCGTTCCCCGGCAACGACGCCAAAGAGATGTTGTAGCTCCTAGAGATAGCCTTGAGCTGCAAAAGACCAGTGTTACACGGGGTCTCGCCCCCCCACCTAGGGGTTTAGATTCCTCGCCCCCTCGCACTTCGGGGTCTTGGGGACTTCTAGGAGGTGTTTCTCTCACGATCCTGCATACCCCCTTCATGCCCCCTCACGCCCCCGCACACCCCCTTCACGCCCCTTTCAGTTTATGGTTTCGTGTTAAAAGTTGATGTGCCACTTAGCATGTTTGAGAATCCAAGTGATTCTGATTCAGATGGTCATGGTTGATCATGATATATTCGTGCAACAGCTGGATGCAGAGACTAGTGGGGCATTACCTTGAGCATTTATGCTCATTTATCATTATGATGATATCATTTGATATTCATATGTTATGTTTTATGTTTTTTGTTTAAGACATAACTTATTTGCTTTTAAGTTTTATGTTTCAGACTTGAGTTGTTTCAGTTATATGATTCATCATTCATCGATTTATAATTTTATCATTTATGATTTATCTTTCATGATGTAAGTGTATGATGATTGTATATACATTCCTTGCAAAAATACATTTACATTATAAATAGTAAATTTATAATTTTTATGACCCCGACGTCCCCCCACGTTTCCTGAAAATTGGTAGGGAGCTTTTGCATAGGACGCTCCTGCGCTCCCTTGCCCCCTTGCTCCCACCTCCAGGGGACTTGGTGGAACATTGCAAAAGACCAGTGCCTAGGACATCTTAAAAATCAGAGGTTGAATGTGAACAATTGTATGAAATGCCTCTGACAAAATCTGGAATAAGAGAACAATGGTTTTGGTGGTTCATGGATTGAGAAGACCTTGGAGTCGATTCATTTGAATTCCTTATACTATGAGAGGGCTCAAGAGGCTATGAGACTGATGGGTTTTAAATGGGCCAAGTATAAAACAATGAACAAAAATCTTAAAATATGCGGAGGTGTTGGGAGAGAACGGAGAAGGAACCCACGAGACAGGCTTAAGATATTTAAGAGTCTGTCCCCTATGAACTCAGAGGAAACAAATATGAATGAGATATGGAAAAAAATAGAGGTTCGTGGAGCGCGAATTAAGGGAGTGCAATAGGCTTAAAACATGAGCATTAACACCTGAGCGTTATATAGACACAAATTCATGAATAAATTGCTGACCACCAACAACTGCATTACACAAACCATCAAAGCGGAATAGCATGAAAGATGATTACACATAAAGAGGAGATTACTGATAAAAAAGGAAAACAAATACATACTACTCATTACTCCATCTGGAATCCAAATATCAGCTCTGTATTCATATTAGGTTTAAACATCTTTCCCAAATATGTGTCTCAAAGCATAGGGAGCACAGTCATACAAAAGTATATCAAAATTCTTCCAAATTCCAGAACCTTTGTTTCATCTAAGAAGTCACTACATATAGAGCTCTCCTTGAGGGTTTATGATTGAATATTTTGTCATGATCGCCCCACACAGGTGAAATCAAAATATCCTAACAAACTATCAGAGCGTGCTTCAAGCAATCGCTCCTGCAACAGGAAAATCAAAACAAAAATGGGTAAAATTGGGATTTTACCAGCAAAACATGATTATCGAACAGTAAAAATAAACAAAACAGTGGGCCATGGAGGCCAAATCCCAGAATCTTCAAAGGGGTGGTGAGAAGTAGTGGACGGTTTAGACTTCATCGTGTAATTCCATCTGTTGTTCGACATCCTCCACTCTCTGACTCTCATGATTTCCACTCGCCGTTGTGGAACGATCAGTTGCTCTGTGTAAATTGAATTCTTTAGTATGGAGCTCTTGGAGGGACTGCATAGACTGTGACTGCGTGCTCCACCAATGAAAGACTCGTGTTGTGTTTTAAAACCAGGAATTGGATTTCGGAGGGGGTCTCCAGCGGTAAGCGGTATTGGAGAAGGGGGGTGCAAAATGATGAGAGGAGGGCACGTGGAGGAGTGGGTGGTAATGAAAACTGCCTATTTCGGACCCCCTCCCCATAGTTAATGTTAGAAGGCCCCCGGGGGGGGGGGGGGGGGGGTTCCGAAATGTGTTAAGGATTGTCAGATGTATTGGGGTAGGGCGGAGTATTATGGTGGGGCCAAACCGCATCGCAATCGCAAGTCTTTATCGTGGAGCAGTAGAGATAAGCCCTAAACGGTGCGAAGTGCAAAGTGTGGGGAGAAAGGAAGTGACGTGGAGGAAGGTGGGACCCGACCGCAAATCGCACATCGCAAATTTTATGTGCGAGCAGGTGGAGGTTAAGCATTAAAACTTGCGATGGGCGAAGTGTGGGGAGGAGGTGAGGTGGCACTGACAGTGGTGGGGCCGCGCCTGTAGATCGCAAGTCTCAAGAGTTAGCTGGGAGCAGCGGGTGGTAACTGTTAAAAGCTGCGGGGAGCGATGTGCGATGGTGGGGAGGTGACGTGGAGGGAAGGTGGGACCCAACCGCATTGCAGCTTAAACAAAAACTTTGCGGGCACTTAAAAGGTAAGTTGTAAATTGTGCGCTATGCGATATGCGACGTGCTAGTCACTACAAAGTGCGAAAAGGCGACAGGTAAGGAAAGTGCGGACTATGAGGGTTTGCATGCGGATGCGGGTGGTGTATCAAGGTTGGATGGGTCCCACCAAGTCGCATTGGTGGCAAGATAAGTTTCGGTGAGCCTTTAAGATGTAAAGGTTAAGACTTGCGAGGAGCGTTGGTGCGAAATGAAGAAATGTAGCGTGGGACTTTAGAAAAGGGAAAATTAAGGGTAAGAGAGGGTAAATGAAGATAAAGAGGATAAATGAGATGAATGAGGGAGGGGATGAAGTTTGCTCACCATTATACCTTATCAGCTACACTTTCTCCTTTTTGCTGAACTGAAATGCAGATTAGTTCCTTTGAAGCTCTTTAACAGTTAAGATTTGCCTTCCTTTCACCTTCTCCACTTGGTGTGTGGTCGTAGGCCAACAGATCTAAAGATCAACTTGTTTGTATGAGTAGAACATATATTTTGATTTTATTTTCCACACATGTGCAAGGTCGGCCATATTTGTAATGTAGGCTTGCAAGCCCAATAGATGTGTCACACACCCTCACTGATGGGTATAGATTGGAGAGACTTGAAGCTCCTTTGCTCATCAAATCATCACACATTTCCTCTTGTGATCTGATTGGTTCGATCAACCTTTGGAGGCCTCTCTCTCTCACATGTGTGGATCTGAAGTTGAAGAAGTGCAGACTGTTTTGGGGCTCTTTTGCTGGTGCGTTAACCAGCGTTGACCGTGGGTCAAATCTTGGAATTTTCATCTCCTTCAAGTACAAAAAATATGATCTCTTGAGGCCGCATTAGAGGGCACAAAGATCGAGGAAAAAGGGGACCTTTGATCGCAACCCTAAACTGCAACGTTGACCAGTGTTGAATTTTCTGCGTTGACTTTTTCTATTGACCAACGTTGACTTTTTGGAGTTGTCTTTGAGGATTGTGTGTGACACTTGGAGGATTGGCTGATCTGATGTGGAGAATGACTTTATTGGTTGGTGCATCCTGTTGACTGCCGTAACTCCCATTACTCTGTATCTTTGTTGGACCAGAAGAATTGTAAATTTTGATCTATATTATTGGCTTGTCTTCTGTTGATATATTATTATGTTCTATTAGCATTTTACTTTCATGTTTATGTGATTGCTAAATTGAATTGGGCTTATAAGAAAGATTGAAGTAACACTGCATTAAGCATAGAACATACCATGGTTGTCTAAATTTAACATGGGATCAGAGCTAAGGTGAAGACAAAGCCCAAGCTAGTGTGAAAAGCAATCACCAAAGGAGAAATTCTATCAAGGACCAATGGCCTCCTCAACCTATAAGAGTTTCAAATCTGATGATAAGTTGATTGACAAGTTTGATTATCATGCATGGAAGATGTCCTTGGATTTGGCCTTAGAAGATCAAGATGTCATGGATTATGTGCAGGGGAAGATTCATGAGCTTCCATCAAATGCACCTACTGCCACAAAGATGAAGTATAGAAAAGGGGAAATCAAAGCAAAGATGATTATCATGGATTCAATTCATAAGCACTTGGTTGCTTACATCTCCGAGCTGGGCACATCTAAAGAGATGTATGATAAGATGGTTAGCATATTCAGGGCTAGCAATGCTAATCAAGTGCTTTTCTTCAAGAATCAATTGAAGAATATCAAGAAGGGCAAAGAAGAATCCATTCAATCCTATTTTATGAGGCTCACTAAAATCAGGAATAATCTCCTAGCTATTGGAGAAGAAATCGCTGATCGAGAGATGGTTCTCATTACGGTTGGAGGTCTCCCCCGTGATTGGTATGTAGTCAGTACCACTATTCTTAATAATAATGTGATTCCTGATTTTGATGAAATATTGACGGGATGCACTCAAGAGGAGACAAGAATGATAGAGAGAGGTCATCCCTCTAATGGAAATGGTGGTGAACCTATTGCCTTTGCCGCTCATGCAAAGAAGAGGAACAATGGTGGTCTGAGAAATCAAAACCATGGAAGAGCGGGGCCCAAAGGAAGGAAAGGAAGATGTTACACTTGTAACAAGTTTGGTCACTATGCAAGGGAGTGCCCCAATAGAAGGGACTCTCCTAGGGATGATGACAACGACAACTTCAAGGGGAATGGCAATGAAAGGAACAACAGGTTCAAAGGAAAGAGGAAGGCTCCCTCTGATCGTAGTGGAAATGGGAAACCTTTCAAGAGGTCAAGAAATTCTAGGTACGGTGAATCTATTGTTGTTGATAATAAGAAAAATGAATATATTCTTGTATTTGCCCTCTCTGCTGCATCTCCTCCCGACACCCTGGATATCTGGTTGATTGATAGCGGTGCTTCAAGGCACCTCACTGGTTATAAAGAAGCCCTCTCTGATTTGATTGAGAAGGATACTAATTTAAAAATTATCCTTAGAGATAATGCCACCTATCTCATAAAAGGGACAAGGACTGTGACCCTTCATCTATCTCAAGGTCAAGTCCTCTGCTTACAAGATGTGTTGTACGTACCTGATTTGAAGAAGAACCTTGTGTCTATCTCGACAATGGAAGACAAAGGATTCAAGGTGGCATTCGTTGATGGAAAGGTACACATCTGGAAGAACTTCAAAGAAGCTCTTACTATTGGTTTTAGAGTTGTTACGCTCTACTAGGTTGGAGGAAGTCCATTGGGGGCTATGTCATGTGATACAACTTTTCAAGTTGAGTTATGGCATTGGAGATTTGCACACTTTCATTACAAAGCCCTTCCCGGAGCAAGGAAGGTGGTGTCAGGGATGCCCGAGTTTAAAGATGATCATGAAGGTATATGTCAGGGTTGTGCCGAAGGGAAGCATACAAGGGGACCATTCCCCTCAAGTGTCACAAAGACATCTGCTATCTTGCAATTGATACATTTTGATTTATCTGGTATGCTGCTCGTAACATCCTTGGGAGGATGTTCCTATTACATGACTTTTATAGATGACTTCTCTCGCAAGACCTGGATATATTTCTTGAAGAAGAAGGACGAAGCTTTCAAATGGTTTTGTACCTTCAAGACCTTGGTGGAAAATCAAACCGAGAAGAAAATCAAAATTTTGAGGGCCGACAATGGGACCGAGTATGAGTCAAATGAGTTCAATGACTTTTGCAGAGAAGCTGGCATTAAGAGGGAGACCACAACTGTGTATACTCCTGAGCAAAATGGTGTTGCTGAAAGAAAGAACAGGATCATTGTGGAAGCTGCCCGCGCCATGCTATATGAACAAGGTATTCTGAAGTTTTCATGGGGAGAAGCTGCGAACACTACTGTCTACGTTCAAAATAGATGCCCGCATTCCTCTCTGGATTCCAAAACTCCCGAAGAAGTCTTCTCTGGTAAGAAAACTGATGTTTCTCTTTTTAGAGTCTTTGGTAGTCCTGTTTATTTTCATGTGCCGAAAGAAAAGAGAAGCAAGTTGGATGCTTCTGGAAAGAAGAGAATGTTTGTGGGCTACAGTGAAACTTCGAAGACATATAGAATCTATGTGCCTGGTCAAAGAGAAGTGGAGATATGCCACGATGTCACCTTCGATGAAGATGCTGCCCTCAAGAAAGTAAGAAATCTTCCTAGCTCAAAGGAAGACAAAGAAGAAGAAGAAGATGGAAGGCAGGAAGAATCGAAGGATGAACCGATGCCCGATGTTGAAGACCAATGGATCCTATTGATCCACCTCCTTCAAATAAGAAGAGACCCTTATGGCTCAGTGACACTCTCGAAGATGCCGAGAGACATACTGCCCCAAGGGGGACATTTCGTGAAAGCAAGAAGCTGAATAGATACCAAGGGTATCTAGCAGCGATGAGTACAATTGTACAATCTGAGCCTGGATCATTTGAAGAAGCCGTAAAGCATCAAATTTGGAAGGATGCTATGCACGAAAAATATGAACCCATTATGAAGAATGATGTCTTGGAAGTGGTCCCGAGACCGGAGGACAAATGTGTTGTCACCTTGAAATGGCTCTTCAAGATAAAGCATGGAGCCGATGGAAGTGTTGAAAAGTACAAGGCAATATTTGTTGCCCGAGGCTTCTCTCAAAAAGAAGGCATAGATTATGATGATATATTTGCACTTGTCACTTGCTATACCACCATCCGATCTATCATTTCCCTTGCTGCAACGCAAGGATGGAGTCTCCATCAGATGGATGTGAAGACTGCTTTTCCGCATGGTTCAATAAAGGAAGAGGTTTATGTGGAGTAACCTTTGGGGTTCAAAGTCCGAGATAGAGACACCTATGTATGCAGGTTGAAGAAAGCCCTCTATGGGTTGAAGCAAGCCCCCAGGGTTTGGTATGAGAGGATAGATAGCTACTTGATGAGGCTGGTCTTCACTCGAAGTAATGCTGATCCAAATCTTTATTTTAAGCTTGATAAAGAAAGGCCTCTCATTCTGGGTCTCTACGTGGACGATCTCTTCCTAACAGATGCTGACCCTCTCATTCATTAATGTAAGAGGGAGCTAGCTTTCGAGTTTGAGATGAAAGACCTAGGACTCATGCATTACTTCCTAGGCTTGGAGGTATGGCAAAGACCAGCTGAGATTTTCCTTTCTCAAGGAAAATATGTCGTGAAGCTGTTGGAGATATTTGGTATGGTGGACTGTAAGTCTGTGTCGACATCGATGGAACTCAACTTTAAGAAGTTGTGTGGAAACGCTGCTGGGCTCGAGCTGGGAAATCCCACTGAGTTTCGACAACTCGTTGGGGCCCTGATGTTCTTAGTGAACTCTCGTCTGGACATATGTTTTGCAGTGAACACTTTGAGTCAACATATGGTTGAGCCTCATCACATTCACTGGATTGTTGCCAAGAATCTATTGAGATATCTTCGGGGCACAATCAACCATGGGCTGAAATACACTGCTAGGAGTTTGAGACTCCATGGATATACTCATGCCGATTGGGCTGGTAGTGTAGTGGATCGCAAGAGCACATCTGGATGTTGCTTCACCTTGGGTTCTACTTCGATATCTTGGATGAGTAGGAAGCAGAAGTCGGTGGCTTTGAGCACCGTTGAGGCCGAATAAATTGCAGCGAGTATGGCTTGTTGTGAAGCTGTTTGGTTGAGAAAGCTCTTCTGTGAGATGTTTGGACATGTGCTAGATACCATCGTTATCCTTTGTGATAACCATAGTGGGATTCGTCTTTCGGACAATCCAGTGTTCAACGATCGATCCAAGCATATTGATATTAGGTACCACTTCATTCGAGATATGGTACAACGAGGCGTCGTAAGGCTTGGTCACATTGGGACTGATGAGCAGGTCGCAGATATTCTCACAAAGCCCCTGGGGAAGGTCAAATTCTTAACATTCTGTGAGAAGCTTGGAATTGTGGACAGACCCTATTTTGAGGGTCCTGCCTGAGTTGGACAATGAGCTCTGGGAGCTCCAAGGGGCTTGGGGATAGCTTCTTGGGGCTATAAGCACACACAGGGCTAAGCTTGTCGAACCTTGTTCTGCTTCTGCCCACTGTTATGATATTGAGTTGGTTCACCTCTCTTTGATCTTTGCCTCGCACGCATCCTACCCATGGAGTTTCAGACTCATGGGAAGTACCTCTCATTTGGCCAATGAGGTCGGAAATATGGATAGAGACCAATAGCAAGACAGATGGATGCATTGGAGATTGCCGTACTCTCTATTCTAGGATGGCACATGTCCAACACGTTGAGCTGGGATCAAGTCTGACGAGGTTCTTACCTCTAAAATGACTTCGGGTCAGTAAACTAACTTTGGGTTAGTATGAGACTCATTTGAGTTCGAGAGAGGTTTTAACCTCTAAGCTGACTTCGGGTCAGCGTGATGTCTTTGTGACTCACCTTTTGTTTTATTTGCGAAGAAGAGTCATCAAAGCAAGTTACGACAGGATGACGCAGGAGTGCAGGAAGATATATGATAGTACACGATGGTATTGATCACTGGATGGCACAGGTGGACAGATGGAGTTCTCCCTCGTTGAGAGGGAGTGTTAATTTTGGGCAACTAGGTCCAAACTCCATGTTGCACTGTTGATATGATGATGATTATATTTTTGTTGGATTCCTCTTTTGGAGAGGTGCAAGATTGATCGAAAGATCATCTTGTTTGGATGAGTAGAACATATATTTTGATTTTATTTTCCACACATGTGCAAGGTTGGCCAGATTTGTAATGTAGGCTTGCAAGTCCAATAGATGTGTCACACACTCTCACTGATGGATATAAATTGGAGAGACTTGAAGCTCATTTGCTCATCAACTCATCACACATTTCCTCTTATGATCTGATTGGTTTGATCAGCCTTTGGAGGCCTCTCTCTCTCACACGTGCGGATCTGAAGCTGAAGAAGTGCAGAATGTTTTAGGGATCTTTTGTTGGTGCGTTGACTGTGGGTCAAATCTTGGAATTTTGACTTCCTTCAAGTGCAGAAAATCCGATCTCTTGAGGCCGCATTAGAGGGTACAAAGATCGAGGAAAAAGGAGACCTTTGACCGCAACCCTAAACCGCAGCGTTGATCAGTGTTGACTTTTTTGCATTGAATTTTTCTTTTGACCACCGTTGACTTTTTGGAGCTGTCTTTGAGGGGTGTGTGTGACACTTGGAGGATTGGCTAATCTGATGTTGAGAAAGACTTTGCTGGCTGGTGCATCTTATTGACTGCCATAATGCACATTTCTCTCTATCTTTGCTGGACCAGAAGAATTGTAAATTTTGATCTATATTATATGCTTGTCTTCTGTTGATCAAAATTTTACTTTCATGTTTATGTGATTGCTAAATTGAATCGGGCCTATAAGAAAGATTGAAGTAAAACTGCATTAAGCATAGAACATACCATGGTTGTCTAAATTTAACACAATTCCTTCTTTCTGTGCATACCCCTTAGCCACAAACCTGGCTTTGAATTTCTCTATGCTGCCATCTGTAGCATACTTGAGCTTGTAGATCCACCTTGATCCTACAACTGAGCTGTTTTGAGGTCTAGGGACTACTTCCCATACATCATTCGTCATGATGGAGCTATACTCCTCCACCATGGCATCTATTCACACCTGATTTTGAGCTGCTTCCTAAAAGATGGAGGGTTCTCCGACCTGTGCTACCAGTGCTTGGTACCTGTCAGGTTGCTTGTGTACCCTCTTCCCATCTCTAGGGACTCCAACAAACTCTTCTGCATCCCTCAGAATTTGTTGGAGTTCTCTGCTTGTTCTCCCACTAGTAGTGCATGGATTTGCCTGCTCTCCTGCTTGCTCTTCTTCGGAAGAACTTTCCTCAGAATCCTTGTGTCGTGGAGAGGCACTCGAGCCATCCTCTGTAGGCTGCTGAGGTTGAACTAGTGGATCTTCCTCAACCTGTGTATTTGTAGCCATTTCCTGGGATCTTCTGAAGGCTCTCTCCTCCATGAATTTTACGTCCTGCCTTACTTCGATCTTCTTGTTTTCCAGAATATAGATGCGATATGCTTTCACATTTTCACTATAGCCCACAAGATAACCCATCTTCGTAGTCTGATCCAATTTCTTCCTCTTCTCATCTGGTACGTGGTAGTACACCATACTATCAAATATCCTGATATGGCTCACCTCAGGCTTGCTGCCTGTGAACACACTCTCAGGGGTCACCTTCCCCAATGCTCTATGGGGCACCTTGTTTTGCACATACACAACGATATTGCATGCTTCTGCCCACAGAAATTTGGGCATGTCTTGGTCATATAGCATTGCCCTTGCAACTTCTACAATGGTCCCATTCTTCCTTTCTGCAACTCCATTCTTCTCTGGATTGTATGGAGTTGTCCATTCTCTCTTGATGCCTTCCTTTGCTTAGAAATTGGTGAAGTCTTTATCGATATACTCTCCACCATTATCTGATCGCAGCTTCTCGATCTTCTTTTTGGTTAAATTTTCTACCAGTGCCTTGAATTCTTTGAAACGCTCAAAGACTTCATCGTTGGTTTTAAGAAAGTAGATCCAAGTTTTCCTGGAATGGTTATCAATAAAGGTAGCAAAATACTTTGCACCACTGAGAGCAGTTGTGGACATTGGACAACAGATGTCTGAGTGTATCAACTCCAATACACTCTTGGCCCTACTGCTGCTTCTTGGAAATGTTGCCTTGGCATACTTCCCTAGTACACACCCCTTGCAGATGTCATCTTTCCTTGCGCTGTGTTCTGGAGCTCCCATGACAGTCTTCTTGAGAATCTTCAAGGCTCCATGATGTAAATGCCCCATACTTTTGTGCCCTAATTCATTCAGATCCCTTTCGTCCGTACTGCCGATTAGTGCCATTGGGGACTCAAGCTGGAGCTTATGTAATTTATGGCTCCTCACTCCAATTTGTGCCTTCCTTTTCCAGCTAGGGTGTTTGACATAAACTTTATTTCCAATAAAGTATATGTCATAACCCTGGTTTTGGAGCTGAGACACTGAGAGTAGGTTCATCCCCAAATCCGGTACATGCAGAACGTTTGTATCCCGAATCTTGTTGCCAGCTTCTGTCTGAAATATTATGGTACCTCTTCCAATGGGGGTACACTTGGCCTTGTTTCCCATTGTAATATGGAAATTCATCTTCTCTTCTCGGTAGCTCGAAAAACATTATCGAACTCTCGTCATATGAGTAGATGCTCCACTGTCAATATATCAAACTCCTGGAGAGGCTGTGCTTGACACACAAGCGAAATCCTCCTCTAGTATGGATGCCAGAACATATATGTCATGCTCCCTCTGTTTCTCTATTTGCTCTGGAGGACTGCGTGGGTCCTTTCGAACTATATTAACGTCGGATCTTTGTTCCATTGCAGAGCTTCCCTTTCTGTCTTTTGCCTTTAGCTCTGATACCATGTGAAATTTTCACTCTGAAAATTATTACTGTAGTAATTGATTTATTTCGCCTACTTATTTGATATGTTATTTACAGAGGCTTCAGTGAATTTTGAAATAAACACAACTGCAGTACTTCACTCTAATCAAAAGCAGAAGAACAAAAATAACACATATAGCACAATAGAAACAACCACATGAACATAGTTATTTTGGACAATTGTCCCTGGAAAAACCCAATGTGGGAAAACTAGTGCAACAGATGAGGGTTTGTATTAATCTTCAGCAGTGAAAAGATCATTTACAGAAGTCCCGATGAGCAGAATCAAATAACATACACTTGATATGAATTTTCCGGACAATCCGGAAGAATTCTCGACACACGGGATGACCTCCTGCACCCTCTGCGTCAATCTGCGTAGCCCCTCTGTGTAGTCCCTGCCTGGACTGCGTAAGCCTGCGTGGAGGGCTAGTGCTTTTGCTTAGCGCTGCATTCCCTTCATCCTCTGCCTTTCTTTTTCTTTGTTTTTGTTGACTTCTCCCTCCTCCTTCTGGCTCTGCAACCCTACCTCTACAGACTCACTCTCTGAAATTGAATTATCTTACTTCATAATCGATTTCCTTCGGGTACTGAGAATGTGCCCGACTTACTTTCCAAATGACCCTCAAGCCTTCTCTTATAGTCTTCTCGCTGATGAATCAACGACCCAGATTATATCCTTAATCAATGGCTTAGATTAAAAGATGACTTGATCTTTGTTTTCTAGAAGATTCACACTCTGCTTTATTAATACCCTTTAATTATTTATTTTTTCTAAGTTTAGACTTGGGGTTCACATTAAAATAATTAAGTATTTAATAAAGCAAAATCCGAGTGGAATTTCCACAAATGATTTTTGGGTTCTCTAGAATATTGTTGTCCAAGCCTCTCCTCAAAATTTTTAGACCTGGAACACTTCCCGATGCTATAAAATCAACACATAGGCTACTGCTCTGTGCTATCATCTGGAGGTTGCTACACAACTACAACTTTGCACTGCGTAAGTAGACCTCCTCTGCGCTGCTTCTATGCTGCTGTTGCGCTGCGCTGTCCTCTTGAAGCCTCTACGCTGCTGCAGCTCTGCTCTGCGTAAGCAAGCTTGCACTGACGTCACATCAGCCCCTGTGCTGCTGCTGCTACACTGTTGCTGCATCTGCACTGCGCTGCTCCTTCTCATCATCTAGCTCCGCCTCTGCTCCATCTGTGATTCTCTGCACCCACTGCCCCACTTGTCCTGCTACTGTCTTAAGGCTCCCATAACATGGATGTGATCCAAAGGTTGGGCTACTCAAGGATCCCGCCACCACTCTGTCGCTACTCTACAGATCCATGTCGCCCCACTTTCGTGGTTCATGAGTGCTCATGGCTACGTCACCTTCGGAGCCATTATCTGCCATAGCAGTCTTAGAGGTAGACACGTCTTTGTCCTTCTTCATCTGAGGACAATTGCTGGCGAAATGTCCTAGTTCGCCACACTGGAAACACTTGATCTTTGATAGATCACGCTTCTTCCTCCCTTGCTACCTCTTTGATGCCAAGGCTGCATCTTTCTCTTCTTCCTTCTTTACTTTGCTCGACCCGGTGATGAACTGTTTCTTGGTGATCTGACGGATTTCTTCTTGTCGGAGGATCGCCCACATATTGTCCTAGTTGGGAAGGTCCGCTCTATTATTATGTAGCAGTGAAAATCTGAGTACAATCTGGATGCCTGAAACTGGAAATCCACAGTAAGAAAAATCTGGGTAAAATTATTGAAGGGAATTACCCTTCCTCCACAAGCAATCCCAACACAACCTGCCTACAGAAAACTTGGACTCTGCATCAGCCTCTACGTCACACTGCGCAGTCTCTGTGACGTCAAGCCTCCAACTAGTCTCTGATGAAGTCGTTCTGTCTTCTGCTGCTGAGGAAATCGTCTCTCCGACCCTCTGGAGAGACGGTCCTTGGGGTTATGGAGTAGTGTTACCAAAATCCCGATAAAATCCCCAAATCACGAGTTTTTCAACCAGATGTTTTTTTCAACCAGTCTCTTTTAATTTTTCTGACTTTTTCGATTTTCTCCCGACTTTTACTACTTTTTCAATTTTTGGACCCTTGCCTATTTATTCCTGAGTCTGACTTTTGCAACATTGCTATGGAGTACTGATTATTACTGGTCTACTTATACTCTTATTTACAGTGCTGATTCTGATGTTAGCTCTAGGGCTTCATATGCTTCTTAGGGTTTTCCTCCCTGTGCTCAACTTAGGTCTTGCTGCTCTCTCTCTTTTTTTTTTCTTTTTCAATTGTATCTTTCCTCTTATGCTAGCTGTTTAGCATCTAGGGGTGTTATGGACGGTTCCATAGTCCATTGACAACTGGTCATGCTGTCGAGTCCTATTGATCTGTTTCATGGTCATTTGTTGAACATCAACAAAATTATCTTATCTTATCTGTTAGCATAGATAAACTGTGAATACCCTGTTAACATTCTAGATTCAAAGCTTAAGAGTTTAGGTTAAAATTAGCATTCTTTTGATTTACAAAATGCCCAAAACCTGTTTTAAATTCATTTTATTCTCACTTTGGAGCTCATGCAATTTTGCTACAAATATGATGTTTCTTATGCATAACAGAAATTGGAGAAGTTGCAAGATGAAAACTCTGTTGAGAAGCCATTTGAGCACAAGCCAATCAAGTTCAGGTTCCCTGAACTAGAGCGGAGTGGAAAAACTGTGGTTATGATCAAGAACCTGGCATTCGAGTATGATGGTAAAGTAAGTAATTATGTCTTTCAATAAATTTATCCATCTACATTGACTGCTATTTTTTTAAAATTTGATTTCCTTTTGGATCTCTTCTCATCCATTGACATTTGCAATCAGGTCCTATTCAAGAAAGCAAACCTGTTGGTTCAAAGAGGTGAAAAACTTGCTATCATTGGTCCAAATGGATGTGGGAAGACTACATTGTTGAGGCTGATTATGGGTTACGAAGAGTCTACTCAAGGGCAAGTTCAGCTTGGGGAGCACAATGTTAATCCGAATTATTTTGAACAAAACCAGGTATTCTTACTGTTTATTTTCTACGCCATCGCAATTTATTGACAATTTTCCTTTTCAGTTCTTTAACAAGACATGTACGTTTATGTTTATCATCTCACCTTTTTCTGATATCCAGAGACTTACTCTCTTGTTCTTTATATTGGCCCTTTCCTCTTCTCATATTATTGACGAATCACTATTTTATCTGATCTATTGTTCAGAACTTCAGGTAGTGACCCCATGTTAACCATTGATGTCTATTACCTCACCTATTTTCCTTATCCAGAAACTTTATTGTTCTCCTCGTTGCATTTCGCTTAATCAGTATGGATAAAGCTAGTTGTTGTGTGTATTCCGGAACATTCAAATGGACTTAGAATTTGGCTGTTGACTACTGTTACACACGGCCAATCCAATTAGAGTTTTTTATTTTTTTGATATTTTCCTTTGGATGTATTAATATATGTGAGAGTGTTCCCAACATAAAGTTCATATTTTGCCAACATTCCCCATTGGATGATAGAGAAAATGCATGACATTGGCCAATTATGTAAAAGTTTTGGCCATGCCTACAAAAATATGAATATCTGTAACATTAATTAATGTCATTCCTGTTACACCATAATTTTTATAGGGTGTGCGAGGACCATTTTCACGACACCTTATAGGGTGACACTTATGGAATTTCTATGTACCAGTTGCAGATCAGGGGAATTATCATGTTGTACATGTTTTCCCTTGTGCTACCCTTATGGTTTATCTATCCCTTGGCCAACCATGGGGAAGGTGACATTCATGGAGGATGAGTTGGCACAATCAGTTTGTCATACCCTTTCACTCTCTCCAGCATATTTGATGGATTGACCATGTTTGTACAATTGGTGGAGGTTGCTTCAACGGCATATCATGTATCTTTTATCTTTTTGTAGGTGCTTTTTTATGGTTGATAATTGTTGAAGAGATTATTTTATTGTTCACCTTTACTCATGATGTTCTAGTCACTACTCTCATCTGGTCATTGCATGGTGGGATCAAGTCTTATTCTTAGTTGTGTCCTTTGTTGAAAAAAACCACCTACAAGCTAATAACCCCTTGTAGGCATTTCGTTAAACACTTAACTAAACTCTGATTTCTGACTCCAATAAATATTCAGAAGTAATGTATTAAATTCTCGCACATTCAACAACTATTTATGAGCAGAAATACAAATAACTAAGTCTAAAATCCACTTGCAGCTGAAATAAACAGCAAACAGTCATACCATTTGACACAATATTTTTGGGCAATTGTAGCAACGAAACTTGTAGATTTGGTTTCTGTAGCAGCAAGACTTGTAGATTTGTTGGCTTAATAGCAAAAATGGCTTTAATTATAAAAATATACAAGAGGTATTTATAATAATAAATATTTATTGATATGATATGAATAAGATGATTGAAAGTTACAATGAGGCCCTGCTTTTATACCTATGTAGGTGACCTTTCATGAACAGGCATGTCTTTTAGACATGCCTTTTCAGTTAACTAATGACTACTTAACATAATCCTAATTGATTATTTAGCAATTACATTTATTTGTATTTATTCTATTAGTTATGAATTAGATTCATAACATTGCCTTCTTCTCGAAAAGCTTTGTCCTCAAAGCTTAATTTGCTAATAATTCCTTCTTCTTGTGCATATCATTTCGACTTATGTAATTTGACATCTTATCTTAATCTCGACAAATTTTTTCACTTTGCTCACATCATTTTACATTTTTTGTTTTGTTAATCGGAGGGCGGTATATATATATTTATATTTTTGGAATAACTCTTTTTTTTTTTTTTTAAATTAATCAAATTATATAAATCAATCAACTTATATAAAGTAATTAATATATTGTAATCAAGTCATATGATATATATATATGTATGTTTATTAGCTATGGCGTATTTTTTTTTTTTTAAACCTTATTATATAATTGTGATTATATAACATTACCTTATATTAATTCGTCCACCGTTACACAGTATCCGATACCGTATTACTCGCATCAACTGAGTTATATAATATGCAACCATAAAACGTCACACCGTATACCTCAGGCTTAATGAAACGACACTTAACTAAATGACACAACTGTTCAACCGCAATTTTTTTTCTAAATTCGTAATGGATCGTGATGGTCACAGCGTTAACTAGCCGGGTGAACGTGGCAAGCGAGGATGTGGCTGTGTACGCCGGAATGGACAGCGTTGTTTGATGTTTCAACAGTTGAATGAGCACTGCAGAGTTGTTGGCATTAGCCGACATGCCCACGAAATACCACAAGATCTCGATATACTACTGATTAAATGGCTGTTCTGTTGGCCTTCGCCAAGACCTCCCTAAATGATAAAAAAGTAAAGCCTGAGCTACAAGCATCTGCCCACTACGCAGCATGCAGCCCCACCCAACATCGGTGACATACTTTGATTCACCAATTGGTTCAAATCCTTTCCGATACGTGTGCCAAATTCTTGAAGAGAAATCATGCAGAAATTCTGCATAGCCCTGGCTAGCAGTTGAGTCACTGGAAGATTCATCTGCCAATTGGTGTTGCTTTGTACGTTTATAACGCTTCAGAACCACATCATTACGGTTCCTAGTGCGATACATTATCAATATATCTAATCGACGTGTCACCGGGAAACATGTCGTATGGCCCAGCTTTTGACCGGGGCACACCCTTTTTACAGCGGTAACGACCCTTGTTATAATAGCGAATGCGTTTGAAATGTTTTGTAAAACCATACCCTTTCCAACTATTCGTTGTAAAATTTTTTTATTTGATACGACGGCTACATTGACTGGCGTCCAACAATGCGGAGTCACGACTGGTGGCCTCGATTTGTGCACTACTGTTATCTGTTCACCATCTAGAACAGAGCCAACAATCCGAACAATATGCTCAATAACATGGCAGCTAACACGACGTGTATCAGTGTAATAATCTTCTTCTAAGCAAGCTGTCACAACGTGAAGCAATTGCGAGTGTAATAAAACTACTAAATGCTCCTTGCTGCACAGATCTCGTCTTAGAAATGTCCCAAGTGCACTCATTTCCCGATGCCGAGTCTCTGCTGCAACCTTTCCAATATGCCACACTGAACATGGAAGCAGTAATCCACCAATGGTCTGTAACGCATGTGGTTGCCACCAAATGCCCAATTCATGCATCTCAAATAAGTTATCTAATAACTCCACAAAACATAATCGTAGTGTAGGATCATCCAGTATTTCAAGGCTATAATAAAAAAGATAGTTCGCCCCAAATTCAGCATTGACAAGAGCTTGAACAAAATCCGTTAGCTGGATCTTTGTCCATTGATAACACCTATCTTTCTCAGTTGACTTTGGTGAATATCTCCAAGGAAATCCATGCTTCAATCTACTTTCTTGGACTCTCTGACAACAAATATCTATGACAAATTTCTTCAAAATCTCCAATGTTGCTTCCATAGCGGGATTTACAATAGTTACCTGTAAATGTCCTAGATACATGTCAACGATATCCTCAAATCTGTTGGGCTTATATGATTCGTGTGCCCGGAGACGCAAGGTTAAGTTTTCGAATTCTTCGCTCTTTTGAGAATTCGCTACGCCTTTTATAAGTACGTAGACCTCCATGACATGTTTGGGTTCTAGAGTCTCTTGCCTTTTATTGACATCTACTTCTTGATACTCCCAGTGCATCGGTTTTGGGTTGTCAAGCCCTCCGAGTGCTTTAGATATTGGACGCGGTGTTGAAAGAATGGAATCGAACAAAGCACCCGCCTTCTCGTATGGCTTTCCATAAGTGATCTCCCAGAGTCTTGCAGTCTCATGGAGATCTTTCTCCGGTATATTATTCGGACCTCGTGCTATTGCGGTTCCCCCAAATACTCCGTCTATCCATTCCACATCTCTCGCGTATGCCATTGGCGAGTTCTGCTTAAAATGAAGAGCCTCTGACTGATTATATTGTTTGACAGATGTTGCGTTCCCAACACCATAGCTCTTAGTTGCACCACTTGTAGTTACATTCAATATACTTGCAGGCTCTTTAGTCTTTGCACCTAAAGCATCTTGAAGTTTCTTGGCTAAGAGCCACGTTCTTGCAGCACTCTGTATGTGTATAGCAGCTGCTTTAATCTTGAGGAATCGCCGTCTTTGAGTTAAAGCTCTATGCCATGATTGAATCAAAATAACTGCCTTTTCTTGGGCTTCCGTACAAGATAATTGTTTGGTTGCAAAAACATGGTTATTTTCAACCAATGGTGGTGTGCGGCCATTAAGAGGGCTGGATACATGAGCATCTTTTTCTGTTTCCTTACTGTTGCTGGCAATGATATTTCTTGCATAAAAGGCACATTTATATCCTGCAAAATATTTGTCTCCACACTTCCAACATTTCTCTTCCTTTTTTTCTTTAATATTAGTTGGTTGTTTTCCTTTACGCATTGGTGGGGGAATGTATTTGCTTGAATTTTCCATGGATGTTCTACTTAATTTTCCCTTGGCATAACTAACTGCTTTCTCATTATTACAACATTTTTCATCTTTTTGTTTCTCATGATTTCCTTCTTTTTCTTTTTCCACATTTTTATGAAATTGTTCATCTTCTCTATTATGGATTACTGCATAATTTTTTTTAAAATGGTTTGTGACTTCTGCACATGAATTCTCTAATTGTTGAAGCTTTTCTAGAATTTTATTAATTTGCTTACTTCCTTCAGGTTCTTCACGTAATGGCACATTGTATGGTAAACAATGTTCCCGAGCTTGTATACTACGTTCATAAGCTTGTAAGACGATGTTGTGCGACATGGCTTCAACTTGGCTTTGATATGGCTCCGATACCACTGTAGCAACGGAACTTGTAGATTTGGTTTCTGTAGCAGCAAGACTTGTAGATTTGTTGGCTTTAATAGCAAAAATGGCTTTAATTATAAAAATACACAAGAGGTATTTATAATAATAATTTATTAATATGATAAGATATGAATAAGATGATTGAAAGTTACAATGAGGCCCTGCTTTTATACCTATGCAGGTGACCTTTCATGAACAGGCATGTCTTTTATGACTACTTAACATAATCCTAATTGATTATTTAGCAATTACATTTATTTGTATTTATTCTATTAGTTATGAATTAGATTCATAACAGCAATACCCCAGGAAAAACCCTAAAGGGAAAACTAGTGAGAGAGGGGGAGAAATTATATCTTTTATCAGATAAATTAACAACAATACAAGCTCAAAAAACAGTGCTCATCTACCCTCGAACAACCTTATATTTCGTGCCTCCTCCCTACAATAAATGTTGCCCAGCTGCCTCAAAAATCACACTGTCCTTGTCTTGAATTCCCTTACTATTTTTGGCCTTGGAATTTGTGCTGCCTGACTGTTGTCTTTACTAATGTACCTGCTTTACTTTGTCCTTCTCTGCTAAACTTCTCCCTTGGTTCTCCTCTTCTCCAAATCTCATGAAGAAGTGTTGTTTCTTCACTCCCCCTTCTCCCTTTATAAACTCATTAATTACTAAAACCATTAAATCTTGCCACCTCAAGATTAACAATTGTGGCTTAATCTCTCATTGAGATGACTTAAGTCACTTAAAAAAACACTTTTTAAAATCACTTAAGTCACTCAAACTTTATAAAATCACTTTTAGAAAAAAATGACTTTCTAAATCACTCAAGTCACTTTTAGTAATTAAATATAAAAGGTACTTTATAAAATCATTTTACAAAGTTTATCATCTAGAGAGGCAACCTTCCACACGCTAAGACACCAAGCCAATGTGGAAGTCCTACCGAGCTACACAATCCAACATCCTTTAGCATCTCAGGGTACTTTCTCAGTGATTTTCCTAGATATTAGTTGCTTGTAATTACCATACCATCATTTTACCTAGGCATCATCCACTATTTAATCACATTTCATTTTTTACATAGATATAATCTACATTACATCCATATTCCATCATATTCCCATTTCTAGAGGGCACATGAGTCATTTCAGGTGAGGGAACGAAACCACGTTCAAAACCCTCCTTTCTTCCAAGTTCCCCAATAATTCATTCCTAAAATGCCCAAGAAAAACATGCATAAGCACTCAATTGCACAATGAAAAACATACCTTTTGGGTTGGATTGCCACCTTCTAACATGTGGTCTTGACAGATGGGCGAGGGGACATATGACTGATGTAGGGAGCAAAGATAAAATGGCATAATATATCGTCTACATCAGTGGCTGTCAAGGGCTACTGGCTGCTGACTGAAGAGACATCTAGGAGAAAAATTCTCCTATGGGGTCGCCCACTTTCGGTGCGATAAGCTTTTGCATTTTCGCTGTATTCTACCACATACCCCTTTTCAGCAGTCATCTCCAACTTCTTCCTCTTCTCACTAGGCACATGACAGTAAGCTGTACTGCCGAAGATCCTAAAGTGACTCACTTCAGGCTTGCTGCTAGTGAAGACACTTTCTGGCATGATCTTTCCTAGTGCAGTGTGAGGAGTTCTGTTCTGAATGTAGACAATTGTATTACACGATTCAGCCCATAGAAATTTGGGCATGTCTTGGTCATACAACATAGCTCTAGTTGCTTCAACAATAGTCCGATTCTTCCTTTCTGCCACACCATTCTGTTTCAGATTGTATGGGGCTGCCCATTCTCTTTTGATGCCTTTCCTTGCAAAAAATCCAGTGAATTCTTTATCTATGTCTTCACCACCATTATTTGATCGCAAAACCTTGATCTGCTTCCCTGTGAGATTTTCCACCAGAGCCTTAAACTCTTTAAATCGACTGAAGACTTCATCGTCGGTCTTCAAGAAGTAGATCTAGGTTTTCCTAGAATGGTCATCAATGAAGGTGACGAAATATTCGACACCGCTAAGAGCTCTAGTGGACATCGACCCACCGATATCCGAGTGTATTAGATCCAACATGCCCTTGGCCCTATTGTTGCTTCTTTGATATGCTACCTTGGCATATTTCCCCAATACACACCCCTTGCAGACATCATCTCGTTTGGTGCTCAGTTCTGGGATACTTGTGACAGTCTTCTGGAGAGTTCTTAATGCCCCATGATGCAAGTGCCCCATTCTTCTATGCCATAGCTCATTCAGGTCCATTTCATTTGCGCTGCCAACTAGTGCCATTGGAGAATCAAGCTGTAGCTTGTATAATTTGTTGATTCTTACCCCGATCTGTGCCTTCTTCTTCCGACTGGGGTGCTTGATGTAGACTATTACCAATAAAGTAGACGTCATATCTTCGGTTTTGAAGCTGTGACATTGAGAGTAGATTCATTCCCAAACCCGGCACATGCAGTACATTAGTGGCTCGAATTCTGTTCCCTGCCTCAGTCTGAAAAACTACGGTACCTCTCCCAATGGGAGTGCACTTTGCTTTATTATCCATGGTTATTTTGAAATTCATCTACTCTTCTTGGTAGTCGGAAAATCAGTCTCGTACTCCCGTCATGTGAGCAGAGGCTCCGTTGTCAATATACTAGACATCTGAAGACGTAGTGCTCATTACACAAGCAAAATCTTCCTCTAGTATGGATGCCAATACAGATACATCATGATCCATCTGTTCTATCGTGCATCTTCCCCCTCCTGGAGAACTGCGTGAACCCTTTTGCGCTGTTGCTGCAACAATAGATCTCCATTCACTGATAGATGCCCCCTCTCTGTTATTCATCTCTGGCTCTGATACCATGTGAAAATTTACAAACAGTTGCAGTGATAGATTTATTTCTCCTACTTATTATTTCAATAAGTTATTATTCAGAAATCTTCCGGCAAATATCGAAATAAATACTACTGCAACATTCACAATTATATATGCAGAGAAACAACTAGTAGAGAACATAAGCACAAGAATCAATCACATGTACACAGTTATTTTTGGAGAATTGTCCTCGGAAAAACCCAATGTGGGAAAACCGGTGCAGCAGATGTGGGTTTTATTAATTCTTCAGCAAATGATATCTTTACAGGGAAAATATACGGTAGGTAAATTCTGAACCACTTGAGACTGAATTTTCGGCTTACTCGGACAATTCTCTGACACCCAGAACAACCCCATGCCTTTGCATCACTCTGATTGATTCACTACGCAGTCCCCCTGCGTGGGCTCTCTGCGCTGCAGCCTCAAGCTGCCTCCAGTGACCCACTACTGCCCTCCGACCTTGATCTCAAGCTGCCTCCAGTGATCCTTGATCTCCTCCTTCTGCTTCTGCAACTTCTTGCGATGCAACTCTCCCACTGAAATCGAATTCTACATCAGAATGGATCTCCTTTGGGTACAAAGGGTATGCCCGACTTGTTTTCCAAGTGACCCTCAAGCCTTCTTTTATAATGTTCCTGTTGGAGAACCAATGACCCAGATTAAAAGATTAATCAATGGCTAAGATTAAAACTTGACTTGATCCATGTTTTCTAGAAAATTCACACTCTGACTTATTAATACCCTTTAATTATTTCATTTCCCTAAGTTTAGACTTAGGGTCTTCATTAAAATAATCAATTCTTTTAATAAGTCTTGAACCGAGTGGAATTTCCACAAATTGTTTCTGGGTTCTTTGGAATGTTGCTGTCCAAGCCTCCCTGCAAAGTTTGAGACTTCAAACACTTCCAGATGCTACAAAAATTAACAATTCAATTGTTTTTCTCAGCAACTGACGTTGCAGTGCAGCAAATGGCAACATAGGTGAAGCAGATTGAGAGGGAGCTGCAGTACAGATGTAGCAGTGATGGTGGCAGCGTCATGGGTAGTAGTACAGATTGGCAGCAACAGCACAGTGATGAATGGCAGCAGGTCCAGCATCAGTGCGGAGACCCACACCAGAGATCAGTGCAGAACTTCGGGGTGGAGTGTTGAGTTTTCTTGAGTGATGGGGTAGCATCGGATGTCCTCTAGCTCCCAAAACTTGTGGAGGGCCTAGAGTACATGAGATCTCCAAGACCCAGAAGGGGATTTGGGAAATTTCATCTGGTTTGGGAGGTAATTAATTAATAATAATTTTAATTATGGACCCTAAGTCTAACTTAGGAAAATTAAATTATTAAAGGTAATTAATTAAAACATGTGATGAAATTATCTTAAGTCACACAGAACAAGCTTTCTTTTAATCTTAGCCATCGATCGAAGATATGATCATGGCCGTTGGTTTCCCAACGAGAAAAGCATAAAGGAAAGGCTTAGGGTCAGTTGGAGGACACACACAAAGGCAGAGCACTGAAGCTAAGCTGGAACTCTAGGGTATAGTTTGCTAAGAATTTTCAGAAGTGTTTCAGCGGCAGAGAGGGGTAGTTTAGGCAAAGGGGATGGTCTAATCCCAGTGCCTAGAATCAGCAAGAGGCAGAGAGCAGCTTCCAGAGGCAGCGCAGAGAAGCAGAGGCAGCAACATCCGGTTTGGGAGATAATTAATTAATTAATAATTTTAATTATGGACCCTAAGTCTAACTTAAGAAAATTAAATTACTAAAGGTAATTAATTAAAACATGTGATGAAATTATCTTAAGTCACACAAAACAAGCTTTCTTTTAATCTTAGCCATCGATCGAAGATATGATCATGGCCGTTGGTTTCCCAACGAGAAAAACATAAAGGAAAGGCTTAGGGTCAGTTGGAGGACACACACAGAGGCAGAGCACTGAAGCTAAGCTGGAATTCTAGGGCATAGTTTGCTAAGAATTTTCAGAAGTGTTTCAGCGGCAGAGAGGGGTACTTTAGGCAAAGGGGATGGTCTGATCCCAGTGCCTAGAATCAACAAGAGGCAGAGAGTAGCTTCTAGACGCAGCGCAGAGAAGCAGAGGCAGCAACAACAGAGAGGGCAGCAGTTGCGCAACGCAATGGCAGCTTCAGCTACGCAGGTGCTACGTAGTCCCTCCTAGGGCAACGTTGGGTAGCAAGAGACCCATCTGGGTTACGCAGAGACCCTCAGGGGTAGCGTAGGGTCTACGTCACCCATTCTGGGGTTACGCAGCGCTCTCCAGGCCAGCGCAGAGGCACACAGAGGCTGAAGAGACTGACGTAGGGGCTTCAGGGGCAGCGCTGGGGTTTCTAGGGCCAGAATCTGGCTGAGTTTTGTAAATCCCGTTTGAGGGTGTGGATCAGTCAACGTTTTGGCTTCAGGACATCAGGTTAGCTGCAGATCTATATTTTTCTCTGTTGGGTTAACTAGTGTGGTGCCAAGATTTGCTGTATTCAGAAAACTACTTAATAATACAAACCCTCTAGCAGCCGAAAGACCGGTTTTCTCGCATTGGGTTTTTCCGGGGACTATTATCCATAAAATCTTGTGTCACTTTGTCTATTGTGCATGTACTTTTCTATTTTAGATATGAATCGGTGAAAGTCTGTTATGTGTTTACTTCGATGTTAATACGAATATTTCAGCATTAATAACTTGCTTAAGTAGGATAAGTATAACTAGATCTAACAATAGATTCTACATAAGTAACATTCAGAAATTTTCACATGCTCATGGTGTTGAAAAGTGTAACTAGGTCGGTCTTCATATTGACTATGTAATTATGTAATTATGAAAAATAAGAAGTCAAAATAATATATATTATTGTTGTATTTGCTTCATGGGTTTCATGAGCATAATTTATTAAGTAGATGGACTTATTCTTGATGTCTATTAGGTTTGAGTTAAGTGTCAGATCTAGTCTTGCTATATGCTCCAAGACCTTGTGGAAGAAGTTTACAAACAACCCTCAATGCAACGATGAAAGACAAGTGAAGAAACACCTCTCCAAAGATGTGATAAACCTTATCTAGTTGGCCTAATTCACCGCTGTATGGTTGGCTTGCTTGAAGGAATGTGCCCTATATATATAGATGTGGTATGCGGTCATTATGGATGAAAGTAATCAGACATCTCTGAGGTTATAGTGTGGATAAAAGGGAGACTACAGTGCGGATAAAAAAGGAGATTACAGTGCGAATAAAAGAAGTATACATTGTGGATACAAGGCAGTATATAAGTGCGGATAAGCAGTATAGAAGTGCGGCTATCTCCAAGAAAACAGTGCGGATAAAGGATAGCAAACAGTGTGGATAAAGAAAAATACCTAGTGCGATTTAAGAGGAAGTAATGTGTGGGATTCCAAAGTAAATATATGCAGATCTGAAACAGAAGAGCAGGAAGCAAATTGCAAAGAGTACAGGAGGTACAGGTTGCGGAGAATTGTAGGAAGAGTACATGTTGTTGATCTGAAGAAAGCATTTGTTGAAATTGAGACAGTCATCATAAGGAGAAGAGGCAGCAATAGTGAGCAATTCAAATACAAGCATATACAAGGTGAAGATCAAGATCTTGGAAGCATATGTAGGTCAAGGGTCTGAGTCTTGGTCATGGTACTTGTCATTTGAAGATTTATAAGAAGAATTCTTTGCGGGTTTTCCTCTCAAAGAGGGAGAGGTTTTGCCCTGGCTCTAAGAGCCTAACTTTTGCTGTCTTGTGCATTTTGATAATTGACTTGATGCAAGATTAACTAAGCTAAAAGAAGAAAAGACATAAGTAACACAAGCTAGCTCACAAGTAATTATCAAGAAGAGAATTTGTATTAATCACAAGCCCTCCAAATTCTCAACATGGTATCAGAGCTAAGGTGCTGAACACAAGGGCTGCTTGTCAACAAAGACACTCAAGGAAGCAAAACTCAAAGTTTGGGTGAAAAGTCAAATCAGTTCGCAAGGAAGTCCCTCAAGCTATCTTTAGTAAAGGATCAACCTTTCAGGAAAATAATCTTTGCCATCAAAGATTTACATTTAAGACATTGTTAAGAAAAGGACATTATCTTTTGAAGACATCCTTTACCATCAAGGATCCAAGATCACCGAGATTGAAGAATTCTATCTTGGAAGAAGTTCCTAACCTCTTCATCATCATCAAGGAAGATGCTGAAGGAGAAAGTCACTCTCTCAAGTAAGTATCTATGACTTCATCTGAATCTGTCAAAATGATTTCTTGTTTAGAAAGCAACAAATTGGTTGGGTTATCAAACTTCAATGCATGGAAGAAAAGGACAGATCTGAAGCTAATTGAAAATGAAGTTATGGGCTTCATAGAAGGATCTACAATTCAACCTCCAAAAGAAGACATTCTAGCATATATCAAATACATGCAGGGAGACATAAGAGCCCGAAGGATTCTTATAGAATCCATAAAAGACTCTCTCATTCCCTATATATTAAAGCTAGAATCCTCAAAAGAAATATATGATAAATTGGTGGAACTCTTCTTGAAAGGTTCTACAAAGAAAATAATATCCCTAAGACAAAATCTATACAAATTGAGAATGTTAAAGGAAGGAATAATTCCATATCTGATGGATATTTTCACAATACGAGAACAACTACTGAAGTTGGGAGAAGTAATGTCTGATAGAGAAACTCACTATGGTACACAATGTCTTTCCGAAAGAATGGAGAGATTCCTCTTCTAGCATAGATGATAAAGAAGAAGCCATGCCATTCCAAAGTCTGGGTAAGATAGAAGAATCAAGATTGAAAGAAGGATCAAGAGAAGAGAATCAAACCTTTGCCACCATGTTTGGGAAGAAAGGAAGATTCAGTAAAATTGGTCCTCAAAATAAGAAGATAAATGTGGACAAAGCACGATGCTTTGGGTGTACTGATCTTGGGCATTATAAACGAGATTGCCCTAGATTTAGAAAGGACAAGAGGAAAAAGGAAGAAGCCCATATAAGAGAAGAACCTAATGAAAAGAAATCTAAGAAAGAAGAAGCGAGGGATCTCAACTATGATTAGGATCTTCTTCTCCTTTAAGTGATTTCTATCGGTTGTAAAATAGTATGATAGGAAGCAATGTACATTATAGCATCATGATAAAAGCATGATAGGAGCTCCTGGTGTAGTAGCTCCGGGGAAAACCTCTCTGATAACAATTCTGATGAAAGACAGTCATCAACATCAAGAGTCGTCATGGAAACATATTTCTGAGATGTGATGACATATTGATGGAGCAGGCCAAGGGAATAGAACTCTTCATTCTTAAGAAATTGCTACAAGATGACTAAAGGAAAAAAGGTATGAGGTATGTATATATTTATATGCTGACATTGGATGCTGTGAAGTCATGTCATATGGTTGCAGTAATAGACTTCCATATTTAGAAGTATGATCTATGAAGGAGGATCTCTCAGTGCACTGACAGATGAAATCAACATAATATGTCCTCATAGAATATGAGGTGGTTGTACATAAACAAGAAATTGGAAAATTTGTAAGATCCTGGGAATGAAGAATGTGCAGAGAGGAAGAGATCATGAAGTGCAACCATTTCAAGAGGCAGTTATCATCCGGAGGCTAAGAAGATGTGACTAGGAGATCTCCTGGGAAGATATGTAGACTCTGACAGAAATCTGGTAAAGAAGAAGACCCTTGGCAAAACATATCATTAGGAGATGTGTCAATCTGTATGAAGGATGCCGATGCCTACAGGAAGATGTCATGGTGAAAGATCATCACTAAGGTAACTTTTGTTCTAAAAGTTCATATGTATATGTTTATCTGGATGAATTTGTGCAAGGCTGCTAATCATGAGAAAGGATGTATGATCCTTGGAGATGATATGAATAAAAGCAGCATGGCATAATGGTGAGCCAGATAAGAAGGATTGATGAATCACTTTCTGATAGTGGACATGACTCGTGACTAAAAGTGATGGATGATTTGTGCCCTATGAAGCCAAAGTTGAAGATTCCTCAATATTGAAATCCATGACATCGAAGGAAGGAATTCTTCATGAGTAGCTGGATTGCTGCTGGAGGACCCTGGTTGAGAAAGAGCTTGGTGGTAAGTTTCTTACTTGGAAAGAAACTTGAGGTATGTCCTTCCTGTATTAAGAGGGAGTGACGTACGTAATTCTCTATTACATGTATCATGCACTAGACCAGGACTAACAACTGTAAGTCTTAGTGAAGGCCATGTGAAGAGAATGGATAGACACATCATTCTGGTCTTCACCTGGAAGATAGAATGGAGGATTGGGTAATCATCTGGCATTCGATACTCTTTGAGAGTGAGATAGGGCATTCAAGAGAAGAGTAGTCGTGGACCGATATTCTTTGAGGGTTGGCTACCCAAGAGAAGAATAGTCAAAGAAGGTCATACTCTGGGAACACCTAGGTGGGGTATGAACCTTGGAGAAACAATGAATATGGTGTCTATTAGTCATGTCTCTTTCCATAATTGTAGCCCATTGTCTCGTTGAGAGATGGGGTTGTTAGTCAAGGCCTTGCACTAGGACAATGCTGGTGGATATGATGCTATACAGATGCGATTACCAATCCGATTCTTCTTATGAGATTTTTCAGTTTGAAAGTGACCATGTACTTGTATGAATACCTCCCTAGTTAAGAGGGAGTGTTGAAAAGTGTAACTAGGTCGGTCTTCATGTTGACTATGTAATTATGTAATTATGAAAAAGAAGAAGTCAAAAGAATATATATTATTGTTGTATTTGCTTCATGGGTTTCATGAGCATAATTTATTAAGTAGATTGACTTCTTCTTGATGTCCATTAGGTTTGAGTTAAGTGTCAGATCTAGTCTTGCTATATGCTCCAAGACCTTGTGGAAGAAGCTTACAAACAACCCTCAATGCAACGATGAAAGACAAGTGACAAAACACCTCTCCAACGATGGGATAAACGTTATCTAGTTGGCCTAATTCAGAGCTGTATGGTCGGCTTGCTTGAAGGAATGTGCCCTATATATATATATATATATATATATATATATATAGATGTGGTATGCAGTCATTATGGATGAAAGTAATCAAACATCTTTGAGATTATAGTGCGGATAAAAGGGAGACTACAGTGCAGATAAAAAGGGAGATTACAGTGCGAATAAAAGAAGTATACATTGCAGATACAAGGTGGTATATAAGTGCGGATAAAAGTGTGGATATCTCCAAGAAAATAGTGCGGATAAAGGATAACAAACAATGCGGATAAAGAACAATACCTAGTGCGATTTAAGAGGAAGTAATGTGTGGGATTCCAAAGAAAATATATGCGGATTTGAAATAGAAGAGCAGGAAGTAAATTGCGAAGAGTACAGGAGGTATAGGTTGCAGATTGCTGAAGCTAGGTTGCGGAGAAGTGCAGGATGAGAAGAAAGCATTTGTTGAAATTGAGACAATCATCATAAGGAGAAGAGGCAACAATAGTGAGGAAGGCCATAGTTCAAGCAATTCAAATACAAACATATACAAGGTGAAGATCAAGGTCTTGGAAGCATATCTAGGTCAAGGGTTTGAGTCTTGGTCATGGTACTTGTTATTTGAAGATCTGTAAGAAGAATTCTTTGCAGGTTTTCCTCTCCAAGAGGGAGAGGTTTTGCCTTGGCTCTAGGAGTCTAACTTTTGGTGTCTTGTGCATTTTGATAATTGACTTGATGAAATATTAACTAAGCTAAAAGAAGAAAAGACATAAGTAACACAAGCTAGCTCACAAGTAATTATCAAGAAGAGAATTTGTATTAATCACAAGCCCTCCAAATTCTGAACACATGGCTATGTCATCATCGGAGCCATTGCCTACTACAACATCCTTGGAACTAAAAGCTTCCTTGTCCTTCTTCTTCTAAGGACAATTGTTGGCGAAATGTCCTAGTTCGCCGCACTGGAAACATTTGATCTTTGACAGATCACGCTTCTTTTTCCCTTGCTGCCTCTTTGATGCAAAGGCTGCATCTTCCTCCTCTTCCTTCTTCACCTTGCTCGAACCGGTGCTGTACTGTCTTTTGGTGATCCGACGGATTTCCTCTTGTCGGAGGATAGCCCACATATTGTCCTAGTTGGGAAGGTCTGCTTTGCCCAAGAGACTTTGGACAAAAGTTTCCCAGTCCTCTGTGACAACATTTAGAGCCATCCTCACCATGACATCATCCTCCACCTTCAACTCCATGCCAGTCAGCTGATCCCAGATCTACTGCAGTCTGGACAAGAAAGGATCGATTTCCTCTCCCTTGGTCATCATGAATAACCTCAGTTGGTTCTCTAGAAGCATCTTTCTCTGGACGAACCTTCCTTGATACAATGTGGTTAAAGCTTCCCACATCTCATGAGCCGTCGCCTTCTTGGCTATGTGTGGTACTACATGATCTTTGACCCCGTCCATAATGAAGCACTTGGCATGTGCTACTGCTTCATTGTGCTTCTCCAGGAGATCCGCATCGGTCGGCGTAGCCAAGACTTTCTCTGCATGCTCCCTTATGCCGTAAGCCTCGAGGACTACTAGGATTCTGGCCTTCCAAATAGCAAAGTTGGATAGGCTGTCCAACCTATCCTGATCACGTAGCTCGCGTGGCGCCATCTACTCAGAAATATGTCGGAACTGATCCTCCTCTCTAAGCTAGAGACTCAGATCTAGGGTCCTTGGCGAGAAAGGCACCCTCTACTCCCTCTGACAACTGACTCCCTCTCTTGGAAGTTTGTCAAACACAACGAATCAACTCTCTTCGATACTCTGATCGATCTTCAAATTTCTTTGGCAGGAAATCTACTGAGTAGCTGTTCTCCTCTCGCTCTTTGTCAACTTAGCTTAGGCTAAATTCTGCACTGATATAATTCTCACCCCACCAGAGAAACACTTTTGAGAATTCTTGGCAAACTCTGCCCTAGAATCTCATCTTAGTTTTAGTGCTCTGCCTCTGTGTGTCTTTACAAATGACCCCAAGCCTTTCCTTTATACTTTTGTCGTTGGGAAACCAACAACCATGATCAGATCTTGAATCAATGGCTAAGATTTAAAGAAAGCTTGACCCATGTGACTGAAGACAATTTCATCACATGTTTAATTTAATTAACTTTAATTATTTAATTTTCCTAAATTTAGACTTAGGAAATACATTAAAATAATTAATTAACTAAATATCTCCCAAATCATATGAAATTTCCCAAATCCCTTTCCGGGTCTTGTAGATCATATGTACTCTAGTCCCTCCACAAATTTTGGGAGCTAGAGCATATCTGATGCTACCCCAACTACACAAAACCTCAACACTCCCTCTTAGCATGGAGTGTGCTCTAACAATACATCACACCATGTATCACAAGATTTTGGGCACTGGTTTCTGTGCTGTTGATGCTTGGCCTATTGCCACTCAACTTTGCACTACTGCTACCATTCTGCACTGCTGCCCATGACGCTGTCACTGCCACTGCCACATCTATACTGCAACTCTCTCTCAATTTGCTGCATCCGTGCTGCCCATAGCACTACCACTGCTAACTGCTGCACTGCAACTTCAGTTGTTGAGAGAAACAACTGAATCTCCTGCCCAATCTTTGATAGACAAGTCAGTTGGGATGCAACCTCATCACTGAAGCTCCATTGGCTGTTGATCTGTGCTGTCATTTGGAGAATGATGCACAACTACAACTCTGCGCTGCGTAAGCAGACTCCCTCTGCACTGCTGAAGTCACATCAACCCCTTGTGCTGAAATCTCTCACGCTGCTGCTACACCGCGCTGTCCTCTTGAAGCCCCTATGCTGTTGCTGCTTTGCTCTGCATAAGCAACTCTACTCTGCGCTGCTGAAGTCACATCAGCCCCTACGTTGCTGCTGCCTCTATGCTGCTGCTGCATCTGCACTGCATTGTTCCTTCCAGCCTTCAAATATGCCTCTGCTTCATCCGTGATCTATGCAACCACTGCTCCACTTGTCCCACTACCGTCTTAAGGCTCCCATAGCTCGGATGTGATCCAAGAGATGAGTTGCTCAAGGATCCTGTCGTCATTCTGTAGATCCTCTATAGATCCATGTCACCCCACTTTCGCGGTTCATGAGCTCTCATGGCTGCATCATTTTCTGACCCATCATCCGCCACAACAGCCTTGGAAGAAGAAGCTTCCTTGTCCTTTTTCTTCTAAGGACAATTGCTGGCGAAATGTCATAGTTCACCACACTGGAAGCACTTGATCTTTGATAGATCCTTCTTCTTCTTTCCCTGCTGCCTCTTTGATGCCAAGGCTGCATCTTCTTCATTTTCCTTCTTCACCTTACTCGATCCTGTGCTGTATTGCTTCTTGGTGACTTTGTGGAGTTCTTCTTGACGCATGATTGCCCACAAGCTGTCCTAGTCTGGGAGGTTTGCTCTGCCCTAGATACTTTGAACAAAGGTTTCCCACTCATCCGTGATTGCATTGAGAGAGGTCCTCACCATCACATCATCCTCCACCTTTGCACTCATGGCAGTAAACTGGTCTCTAATCGACTGTAATCTGAAGAGAAAATGTTCCATGTCTTCTCCCTTGGTCATCATGAATGACCGCATCTGAGTCTCCAAAAACATCTTCCTTTGGATGGATTTTCCCTCATATAGGGACATTAAGGCCTTCCATATCTCATTAGCTGTTTTCTTCTCAGCTATATGTGGGACAATATGGTCCTTAATTCCATTTTTTATCAGCCGCTTGGCATGATCAACAACTTCATTATGCTTCCTCAGGATATTTGCATCGGTCGACATGGCCAAAACTTGTTCTGCATGGTCTTTTAGATGATATGCCTCTAGGACTATCAGGATTCTAGCCTTCCAAACTGAAAAGTTGGATAGGCCATCCAATCTGTCCTGATCACGCAGTCCATGAGGAGCCATTTACTCAGAAATCTGTCGAAGATCCTTCTCTCTGTGCTAGAGATCTGGATCTAAGGTCCTTGGCGAAATAGACACCTTCTGCTCCTTCTGACAACTAATTTCCCTTCTTGGAAATCTCGCAAATCAACAATGATTCAGCTCAGATCGATCCTCTGATCGATCTGCAAGTTTCTTTAGCTAGAAACTCTCTGAGAAGTTGATCTCCTCCTGCTTTTTGTCACTAGTGTTTAGGCTAAAAATCTGAAAACTTCAGAAATTTAACCCCACCAACACCTTCTGAAGTTCTGTAGCTCTGCTTCAGGCATTTTTGGATCTGACAGCTTCAGATCTGCATCACCCTGGCTGGCTTTAGACAATCCCAGCGCTGTCTCTGCGCAGTAAGTGTGTGGGCCTGCTGGGAGACAGTGTAAGACTGCGTCACCCTACCCTCTGCGTAACTCTGCTTCTCTGAAAACTGTGCTGTCCCTCTAGATCTGCCCTTCTGCTACTGCTGCTGCACTTCTTGCTACTTTCTGCAGCAAGATCCTTCAGTCTTTTGTTGGTGACCCTCCTAGATCTACTATTGCTTTGATACCATGTGAAAATTTCTGAATGTTGCTTATGCAGAATTCTACTGTTAGATCTGGTTATGCTCCTCCTACTTAATTAAGTCATTAACTAAAAAATTCAGATTAATATTGAAGCAAAACACATAACAGACTTTCACCAATTCATATCTAGAAAAAGTACATGCATACATAGACAAAGTGACACAGTGATTTTATGGACAATAGTCCCCGGAAAAACCCAATGCATGAAAACCGGTTTGCTGGCTGCTGGAGGGTTTTATTATTAAGAGTTTTTCTGAATACAACAAATCTGGGTTCCAGATTTGGAAAACCCGACAGAGAAAATATAGATCTGCAACTCATCGACTGTTCTAAAGCCAAAATATTGACTGACCCACACCCTCAAACGGGATTTACAGGACTCAGCCAAATCTAGGCCCTAGAAACACCTGCGTTAGCCTCTGCGTCCCTCAGCGTTGGCCTGGAAAGGGCTGCGTAACCCCAGACTGGGTGACACAGTCCCTACGCTTCCCTTAAGGGTCTCTGTGTAACCTCTGAAGGTTTCCAGCTGCCTAACGCTGCACTAGGAGCGACTGCGCAACCCCTGCGTAGCTGAAGCTGCCTCTGCACTGCACAGCTACTGCCATCTCTGCTACTGCTTCTCTGCGCTGCCTCTCTAAAGCTGCTCTCTGTCTCTTGCTGATTCTAGACACTGGGATTAGACCATCCCCTTTGTCTAAACTCCCCTCTCTGCAGTTGAAACACTTCTGAGAATTCTTAGTAAACCTTGCCCTAGAATCTCAGCTTAGCTTCAGTGCTCTGCCTCTGTGTGTCTTTAGAAATGACCCCAAGCCTTTCCTTTATACTTTTCTCGTTGGGAAACCAACGACCATGATCAGATCTTGAATCAATGGCTAAGATTAAAAGAAAGCTTGATCCGTGTGACTTGAGACAATTTCATCACATGTTTAATTTAATTAACTTCAATTATTTAATTTTCCTAAGTTTAGACTTAGGAAATACATTAAAATAACTAATTAATTAAATATCTCTCAAACTAGATGAAATTTGTATAAAATCTTTTGGTAAAAATCACATCAAAGATATTTTGTTGACACGTTTCGAACCAGCTAGTGTGGTTCATCATCAGGACAAGATGAGAAATTTGATCTAGGAACCAATGTAAATAGATGAGGAAAGCCCCCAAATAGCCGTTGTAAATAACGGCTAGTTTGACTTGAATAAGAAATTTAAATAATCTAAAAAATTATAATTAATTAACAGTTGTGTTATTATTATATTTATTTATTTATTTTTATTTTATATTTTTATATTTTTATGTTATATAATTCGAATTTAATATTCTTATAACTTACTAATTGAATTATATATATTTATAAGTTATATAATTATAATTAATTATATGTTATATAATTCAATATTCTTATTATCTTTAAACAAAAAAATTAATTAAAAATAAATAAAAATACTAATAATAAATAAAAATAAAAATAAATAGGGGAGCTAAGAGGAGGGGAAAGGACAAGAGGGAGGACCAGGCGGACTGCAAAGAACATGGCCAAGAGGAGGGGAGATGACAAGAGGGAGAACCGGGCAGACTGCAAAAAACAACAGCTAAGGGTGAAGTGCACGAATCCAGTATCTGCTAACACTCCACCCATCATCCCTGTTAAGGTTAATAGGCCTTTTTTCGATTTCTAAAGCTTCCCTCAACTTACGGTGGTGGAAATGGTCAATCATCGCAATAACCTTAGCATCTTCAATGCAAATGCGATGTTTCGTCTTTTCAGCATGTTCTGCTAAGGCAGAGGAGCGTGATCTACTATGCTTAAGGTCATCGACATGCTCATGAATCCTTTTATTAATGGATCGACCAGTTTCACCAATGGACGATGTCCCATAGGAGCACGGAAAAATTTATATTTTGAAGGTTTTCTCCATAAGTTGTTGTTGATCTATGGTAGCATCGAATGTGCTCTCGCCTTGTAATTTTGTATATCGGCTAAGACACATGTATTCCATAAACCCCAAGAAATGGTTTTGGAAAATTCCACTTAGAGATGATTTAATTAAATTAATTAATCAGTTTTTAATGTTTTCCTAAGTCTAAACTTAGGGAATTTGATTAATTAAAGTGTATTAATTAAATCAAGTGTGAATTTTCTAGATAAAGTCATGGATCACCTCCAAGTTAATCTTAGCCCTTGATTATGTTTTAATCTGGATCGTTGAAGAGTCAATGGAAGATTATAAGGAGGGTGAGTGGCCTATGGAAAATACACTTGACACTTGAGCCATTGAGCATTTTCGAATTTGTGTGAGAAGACACAACTTTTGATCAAGAACAAATCACTACGGCTGGGTTTGCTAAGTGATTTGATTCAATGATCACATCTGGAGAAGGGTAGAAGCAAAGATTGGTCAGGAGGGCCAAGAATACATTTCAGAGAGAGGCAACATCAACGCAAGAGAGAGACAGCACAATTTCTGGCTAGGATGACGCAGTTACTGCAGAGAATCACGCAGAGCCAACGTAGTGTCTCTTGGAGTCAGTCCGGAGAAAGATAGAGGTTGGGGTTCTGAGGCAGGAGGGCCAAGATCCAGCGTCAGATCAGCCAGATCAGCTGCAGAGTAGGGTGACGCAGTTCCTCTAGCTTGCCTACGCAGGCTTACGCAGATCCAGCGTAAGCAATGATGCAGAGGCAGTGAGGGCTTCATCAGCGCTGTTTTTGATCAGCCGGAGACTTGCTGAGTGAGGTATATCTCACAATCATTTTTGCTGTCTAGATTTCTCTAAAGGGTTTGCCGGATGTTGGCACCCTAGTTGTATTCAAGATTCTGCTGCTTAATAATACAAACCCTCAGATTTGCTGCATCGGTTTTCCCAAGTTGGGTTTTTCCGGGGACTTAGTCCAAAAATAACTATGTCAATGTGGTTGCTTTTCATTGAGTTTTGTTTAGATTGTTTCAGCACTTAGATTTATTCCACAGTATTATTTGTGTAGACTGCTTCAGTAATTACTTCGGTATTTCAATGTAATGAAATAATTATCAAATAATAGAAGTAATTCAGATTTGTTGCAGTAGGAATCCAGATCTAGGATTTTTCACATGGTATCAGAGCTTATTTAAGCTGAAGTGCAGGAGAAACAAAGAGAACCAGCAGATCGGCGCTGTAGAGTCTGGGATTTGCGTAAGCAGCGACAGACCCTCCCAAAAAACTACGTTGTCCAAGCCAAGAGGGCATTTCAGTGCAGAAAAGGCTCCCTCTGAGAGGGTTGACAGAGGGGTAAACTTTTTTAGTTGCAGAAGAGGCAGCATAGCAAAGCAACGTAGTTGAAGGACACAGTTACTGCACAATAGTAAGAGTTGGTGCATAAGTGTCAGAGAATTCTGAAAAATACAGTTGGGGATTTCTTGATCTCATAGGGTTTCTTACTCAAAGAAACTCAGTGTTTTCCCGCACAGCAGCGGAAGAAGTGACTTACTTCACAAGGAGTGCGTAAGTCAAGCTTAGCAGAGGGTTAGAGCAAGGCATCGACAGTTGAGGAGATGGCTAGCAACGAACTGCGTGACCAAGATAGATTGGAGGGTGCTCCCAACTATGTTATCTGGAAATCAAGGATAGAATTTTTCTGTAATATCCCTGTTTAGGGCAGCCTTGTTTAGGGTGGGCCCTGCCACGTGTCCGAGGTCTGCGTAATGAGGGGCTGTTTAGCTGCCGCCCTCAGATGCTCCGGTGGGCTTTTTAGCCCACCCTTAACGCGTTGGGTTGCTGCCCTCACTAACAGTGCAGGCTTTTGGTGTAGTGGTTGGGCCTTTGTGGTATCAGAGCCGAGGTCTCGAGGTCGAGACTCGCAGAGCGTGGTGGGCTGTAATATCCCTATTTAGGGCAACCTTGTTTAGGGTGGGCCTTGCCACGTGTTTGAGGTCTACGTAATGAGGGGCTGTTTAGCTGCCGCCCTCAGATGCTCCGGTGGGCTGTTAAGCCCACCCTTAACGCGTTGGGTTGCTGCCCTCACTAACAGTCCGGGCTTTTGGTGTAGTGGTTGGGCCTTTGTGGTATCAGAGTTGAGGTCTCGAGGTCGAGACTCACGGAGCGTGGTGGGCTGTAATATCCCTGTTTAGGGTGGGCCCTGCCACATGTCCGAGGTTTGCGTAATGAGGGGCTGTTTAGCTGCTGCCCTCAGATGCTCCAGTAGGCTGTTTAGCCCACCCTTAACGCGTTGGGTTGCTGCCCTCACTAACAGTCCGAGCTTTTGGCACAACCCACCCTAAACAGGGATATTACAGCCCACCACGCTCCACGAGTCTCGACCTCGAGACCTCGGCTCTGATACCACAAAGGCCCAACCACTACACCAAAAGCCCAGACTGTTAGTGAGGGCAGCAACCCAATGCGTTAAGGGTGGGCTAAACAGCCCACCGGAGCATTTGAGGGTGGCAGCTAAACAGCCCCTCATTACGCAGACCTCGGACACGTGGTAGGGCCCACCCTAAATAGGGCTGCCCTAAATAGGGATATTACATTCTCCTTGATGAACACGATCTGAAAGCCATCATAGACAGCGCAGTTGCAGAACCTCTTGATGCAGCACACCTGAGGCAGTTCAAGAAGAATATGGCTAAAGCCAAGAGATTGATCCTAGATAAAGTGAAAGATCACATTGTACCTCACAAAGCAGCCAAAAACACTGCTAGAGAAATGTGGGTAGGGCTAGAAAAGTTGTACCAAGGATTTTCCGAGCAGCGGAAGATGTACCTTGAAGAGAAGATGTGGAATATCAGGATGAAGAAGGGAGAGTGTTTTGTCTCCTCCTTGTCTCGGATTCAGTAGAATCGTGATCAACTGTCTGCAGTAGGATCTGCTCCTATAGACTCAAAGCTAGTAAGGCTCACGCTGAACTCTGTTTCCGAAGATTATCAAGTCTTCGTCCAAACTATATTGGGCAGAGAAAGGCTTCCAGGATGGGAAGCAACATGGGCAACATTATAGCAAGAGGAGTTGAGGAGAGATCTCCTAAAAATCCACTTGGAGGATGGCAATAGCAGTTCAAAGGTCAAGAAGGAGGAAGAAGATAACACTGTCCTTGCATCAAAAGGGCAACAAAAGCAGAAGAAGAAAGATCTATCCAAGATCAAGTGCTTCCGGTGTGGGGAAATGGGGCATTATGCCACACAATGTCCTCTTAAGAAAAAGGATAAAGAGGAGAAGGAAGATCCACATGCAGGAGCTGCCAAGATTGAGGCAGAGAAAGATTGTGCTATGTTAGCTCATATTCCAAAAGGAAAAAAGTGGGCTGATTTGGATTTGTAGATCCAGAATCTATAAGGAGGCGGGATCCTTGAGTATTTCCGAAACTCTTGGATCACATGTGAGCTACGACAGCCTAAAGACAGTAGCAACATGGACAGCAACAACAAAAGAAGATAGGATGATGTAGTGGCTAGCAGTACTAGAGCCTGATCAGCGCAAAAAAGAGACAGCAGCAGCAACAGTGCAGTGCACACTGGTGCAGCGTAGTGCAGAGCAGTGCTGAGCAGCAACAATGCAGTATTCCCAGAGAGCTAGTGCAGAAACTAGTAGCAGTCAGTGTTATTTTTCCAGTTGCAGATATACTTGCTCAATTTCGGATGTTTTTCTGTTGCAATTAGCAACAGTAGCAGCAACAGAGATGAGTAGCAACAGCAGCAGATGAGCAGCAGCAGTGCAGTGCAGAGTGGTGCTCACACAGTGCAGAGCAGTGCTCACGCAGTGCAGTAGCATGGTTGCAGAATTTAGAGGGAATTGCAGTACAGTGGCAGTTGGCAGCAGTATGCAGAGTCAGCAGCAGTACAGTTGTAGTACTTTTTTGTGTAGTGTTGGTGAGCAGCATCAATAGCACAACAGAGATGTTCCAGAAGTCAGATCAGCAGCACATTGAGGTGTTTTGCTAGAGCACTTTCCTCGCTAAGAGGGAGTGTTGATTTATGGTAGCATCGGATGTGCTCTAGCCTTGTAATTTTGTATATAGGCTAAGACACATGTATTCCATAAAACCCAGAAATGGTTTTGGAAAATTCCACTTAGAGATGATTTAATTAAATTAATTAATCATTTTTTAATGTTTTCCTAAGTCTAAACTTAATTAAAGTGTATTAATTAAATCAAGTGTGAATCTTCTAGATAAAGTCATGGATCACCTCCAAGTTAATTTTAGCCCTTGAGTATGTTTTAATCTGGACTGTTGAAGAGTCAATGGAAGATTATAAGAAGGAGGGTGAGGGGCCTATGGAAAATACACTTGACACTTGAGCCATTGAGCATTTTCGAATTTGTGTGAGAAGACACAGCTTTTGATCAAGAACAAATCACTAGGGCTGGGTTTGCTAAGTGATTTGATTCAGTTATCAAATCTGGAGAGGGGCAGAAGCAGAGATTGGTCAGGAGGGCCAAGAATACATTTCAGAGAGAGGCAGCATCAACGCAGGAGAGAGACAACGCAGTTTCTAGCTAGGGTGACGCAATTACTGCAGAGAATCACGCAGAGCCAGCGCAGTGTCTCTTGGAGTCAGTCCGGAGAAAGATAGAGGTTGGGGTTTTGAGCCAGGAGGGCCAAGATCCAGCTTCAGATCAGCCAGATCAGCTGCAGAGTAGGTTGACGCAGTTTCTCTAGCTTGCCTACGTAGGCTTACGCTGATCTAGCGTAAGCAATGATGCAGAGGCAGTGAGGGCTTCATCAACGTTGTTTTTGATCAGCCAGAGACTTGCTGAGTGAGGTATATTTCATAGTCATTTTTGCTGTCTAGATTTCTCTAAAGAGTTTGCCAGAGGTTGGCACCTAGCTGTATTCAAGATTCTGCTGCTTAATAATACAAACCCTCAGATCTGCTACACCGGTTTTCCCAAGTTGGGTTTTTCTAGAGACTTAGTCCAAAAATAATTGTGTTAATGTGATTGCTTTTCATTGAGTTTTGTTTAGATTCTTTCAGTGCTTAGATTTATTCCGCAGTATTATTTATGTAGACTGCTTCAGTAATTACTTCGGTATTTCAATGTATTGAAATAATTATCAAATAATAGGAGAAATAATTCAGATTTGTTGCAGTAGGAATCCAGATCTAGGATTTTTCACAGTTGTGTTGTCAATTTTTGAGGAGGGGATTAAGTCTTTTTCCAAGCTCTTTTTTCATAGAAGGACCTCCTTTTGGGCAGCCTTCTTTAAGGTTGTTTTCCTCACTTGTAATCAATAATAAAATAATTTTTGTTGCTCGAGGGAGCTTGGGATATTTTTTGCCATGGTATCCCCCTTCCTTGGTTGAAGAGGAAGGAATTTCTTGGGTAGATTGATTCATTTTTTGGTTTTTATTTCATGCATGCTAAAGAATTAACAACTAATGCACTCAACATCCATCTCACTAAATTCTGGGTTGAATTAAATTTACATGCACGAGCTCCAAAAGCTACAAACTTGAGCAAATCTCTTTTCATGTGTGTGAGCAATTCACATGGTTGGCAAGTTTCAATTAAGTAAATGTTTATGCTTCACTAGTTAGTCCATGCATGTTATACATTTTGAGGAACCATTGAAGCATTTTTTAAGGTGAACTTATTCCATTCCACTTGCCATTTAATGCTACAACACACATAAGTCTATTTATCTCTCAAAGTTTGGTTCATTATTGCAAGTAAGTGCTATCTCATCTCTTGTGGAACATTGCATGTATCATTTAATTTTGATTAATCAACATCGATTTCATACAAACACTCCTGAAAACTTTACCTCCAACATAAGTTGGTTGTATAGACCTCTAGGGACCCTCTACTCCCCTATTGACTCCTCACTGTGAGATCCACATGATTTGGGCGAGGGTGAGGTCTGGGGATTGAAGAGTTGATTTGAAATATTTATTGTAGAGATAGTTAACTAAAGTTAACCAAGAGCACTCTTCATCACATTCCTTTTCACTTGTCTTTTGATGGTTGTTGATCTCATGCAAGTATTGTGATGCTTACTTTCCATATTCACAATGTTTAATTTCATATTTAACATCTAATTTTTAGTTGTTTCTAACTATGACAAGATATGCTGTAATGTTGTGATTTGGTTATCCCATAATCAATTTTATTTTGCAAATATCTTGTGCTAACATCTTCTGTTTCCATTTCAGGATGAATGTGTCCTCATCTCTTTGAGCATTATTTTTACTTTTGAGCACGTTATCTGTAAAGGCACTGGTTGAATGATTTGTCATTATTATTTCAAAGTTGCTCATAGATGCTCATGAATCTTTAAAAGTAATTCAGTTTCACTCTAACAACTCTCCTAGAAAACTCACATCTTTAACTTAGTTTTTCTTTAGGGACCACCCCCCATTTAGTTTCACTCTAACAATTCTCCTAGAAAACTCACATCTTTAACTTAGTTTTTCTTTAGGGACCACCCCCCATAGCTAACTTAGGAGATAGCTTATACAGATAGAGTCGGTAGTAGGCGACAACCCTTCTCTGAATTCCTTGCCACCAACCACACCTTGTGGGGTTGAAGGCTTTTTCCACTAACTTATAGGTAGGTGTAGGCGACAAGGAGAGTTAACAACCACCATAAGTGTCAATTTTGTCATGAAAGAGGGCGAATAAAACTTCATTTTCACCATACAAGTCATTTACATAGGGAGTTAGCAAAGATAGGGAAATAAGTGAAGACAATTTGTCTTTCATAAATACTCCACAGCTGCCAAGGGTTGAAGAAAAATAAGTAAATTTGCACCACAACTGCTCTGCTACGCTTCTGGGAGGCAACACGACGTTTCTGGGTGCTGGTGCTACGTTTCTACCACTGTGATATGATTTTGGAGAGCGCTATGCTTTTGGAATTTTGCTCCTGAATCACTCATCCAAGCTCCAAGATCACTGCAATAAGTTTCTAAAACTTCTTCAACAGTAAGTCAACACCTCACATCCTCTTTTAGTCAATTTATCAGGCAGGGTATTGATTTTCTTGCTTACTTCCTCTCCCACTACGTTTTCAGTTTTTCCTATCATTGAGTGATTTCAATGGACTAAACCCTAACCCTATCATCTAATACCCTCATACACCTTCCCCAGATCATACTCTATCATTCCCTACCATTCACAGCTTCCCTAAACATCATTCCCATCGAAACCCTAATTTCCTACTATTTTTCTATTGGAAAACTAGGAAATCCCTGTGTTTTCTTAATTTGATCACATTCCTTACATCCATTTCACCAAATTTCACCTGTACTTTGAAGCCAACATATAACCCTACCTCTTGAATTTTTTGGGGAAATTTTCTTGGCTTTGTTACCCTTCATCTCACCCTCAAAACTTACCCTATCCCTGTCCTCTGTTTTTCCAAGTTCACTTCCCATACCCACTACATCTAAACACCTAGGGTTTCATCCTTTTGATAGACATTATGGAAAGTGAAAAGAAAATCCACAAAGGAGGCCGCCACTTCAGATTTGAGCCATCCACCTTGCAAGAAGTTAATGCCTCACCTTTTGCCAAGAGATGCTTTGAGAGGATTGGATGTTTGAGGTTCCGTGAAAGAATTATGGAAGAAGGCTATCATCTCCAATTGACAAGCCTAATTGCCACTAGTTTCAGCATGGGAAAGACCATCATTGCAGGTGTAGAGTTCAACATATCAGCAGAGGTGATTTCTTCAGCAACAAGTATTCCTAGTCATGGAGAAAAGTGGTTCAAGGGCATGGACTTAGACCTTGAAGATTACAAATTGTTCCTCAAACCTCATGCCAAAAAAAACCCTGAGTGCATTTTCCCTTTCAGGCACCTACTTGACAAATATGCTCCTTTGATGAAGTTAATTATGAGATATTTCACAGGTGAAGGGAGATTCTCTAGGTTGTACAGGTACCATGTCAGATTGTTGATGCACTTCACCTCTACTAAACCACTTGACTTGCCAAATTATTTGTACAGAAGTCTGCTTAAAATGAATGAAAAGGTTCAGAGCAAAAACAAAGATCACTATCCAAGTCTATTCCACCATAGCCTAGTTAGACTCATTGTTTTGCATCATCTCTCAACCATCAACATGACTTGGGAAACCTTCATGGAGAAAGTAGCAGCAATGCCCAGTACTAGTCCTCCTGTCCTTCATAGCATACCATCAACATCAGTATCAACACAACCAATGGAGGTTGGCTCTTCCAGCAAGCAAGCTCAGATTTCAAAGGCTCCTAGGGTTGTTGAGGTCACTCATACCTATGAGAAGGGAAAGAGACAGGTTTTTGCTCACAAATCCATCAAAAGTGTATCTACACTTGATACTATAGCTGAGCAAAGAGAAATAGAGGAGCAACCACTCATGCATCAGATTGAATCACCATTGCACCGACAGATGAACAAGCGCCCTTGGAGGTTGAGGTGGCAGAGCAGATGAAGGATAAGTCATTTGAAGAAATCATTAAAGAGAAAGATGAGGAAATAAAAGAGTTGAGGGAGGTGTTCTCAATTGCAAACTCTCAGATCACTTTCCTACAACAAGAGAATTTTCAGCTAAAGGTGAAATTGCTTTTCAGAGACAAGCCTAAGGTACATGTTGAGGCAGATAAAGGCAAGGGCAGATAGATAGTAGATGATGATCAATTGGAGGATGCAGAAGTTGGAACAAAAAGAAGAAGACCAAGGACAATAGGCCTCAAGAAGGCACTTCAGAGAGAAAGAGAATCAGTAGCTCCTAAATGAGGTTAGCAGACTTTTGATGAGTTGATTCTTGATGAGATCAATCAAGACAGAGAGTATTGGCTTGATAGGGGAAATGGGCACCTTGAGAAGCTTATGAGGAAAGCTAAAAAGAATAATAATCTCCAGAAACATATGGCCAATCATTATAGCACCGGGAACAAAATTTCACAAATCAGGCTCAAACAAGTGAAAAAGAAGCTCAAAGAAGCTCAAATGAAGTTTGAAGAGAAAGACAAATTAGACCTCCTTGCTGAGGCATCTATGGCTATTTAGCCCATCCTCCACAGGTCTTATAGAAAAAATTTGGACAATTTTGAGCACTTTTTGTATTTTTGGTGATTTTTGCACTAATCTAGAAATTCTGCCTTCACATAAATGTAGCGCCAAGGTGCTATGCTTTTTCTCAGGACACCTAAATGAAGATTGGCTCATATGGTTGGATGCATTTTGATTAGTACATTCCATATCTGGAACTGGTTTTGCATCACAAGCTCTAATTTTGAAGAAAAAGCCAAAAAAACACCATTTTTCTATGCTTCTGCTAGTGTTTTTGACCAGGCGCTACGCTTTTGGAGTGAGGTTGGGAGAATAATCTTTTGGAGGACTTCCCTTGGGTGTTTTCTCAAAATTGAAGATGTTCTAGAAAGTAGACACACAAGGCTAGTTGACCTATCTTTCAGATTTGGATTTGGAGCCCTAAAAGTCCCTCAAAATCACCTCCAAAGTGGTGCTACGCTTCTGCAAAATGGCGCTACATTTTTGTCAACAGGCACTACGCTTCTGCAAAATGGCGCTACATTTTTGTCAACAGGCGCTACGCTTCTGCATTGGATTCCCTCTTGTCAAGCTAGAAAGAGCTAGACTTTCGAGTTTAGCAGTCCTTTGAGCTGTCATTGGAGTGATTAAGTTTATTTTTGCTTCTTATCGTGAGGAGACATGTAATTTAATGTAGGAGACACACTCTAGTCTTTAGGCGGGTGAGGGAATGGTTTCTAACTTCCCTAGATTCTAGGAAGTGACTCATCTCATGTAATTATGATGCATTTGGATGGGATTTCAACCCTATGAGGTGTCATTGTTCATATTTTCTATAAGTAGACCCACGTTAGTCTTTTGTTGGGTTGGATAGTTGTTTTTTGCAATGGAGCTATTGTACAAGCTTATGGAATGAAATAAAAAACAGTGTTGCAAATTTTGTGTTGAGACTCCTATGGTATGGCTTGGAGCATTTGTTCTTGTAGAAATTTCTATTTTCCCACCTCGGTTTTCAGTTTCACCTTATTTCTCCAAATAGTTAAATGCCCTTTACCATAGCTTTACATTCAACAAGCTGGAAAATAAATATTTTCTGAAAACACAAATTCTGGAAAATTTTCACAGTGCTGGAAATTGCAGAAATAAAAATCAGCAGACTAAAACAGCCACACAAAACAGTTTAACATAGTGATTTTTGGTCAACATGACCCTGGAAAAACCCCCTAAAACTCTTGGGGAAAACCAGTTCGAAAGCTTTTCTTTATTTTCTGAATATTGCTTTTACAGTGATGCAGAAATTTACACAACAAAAAAAATTACAGCAACTTCGAAACAGAACTTATCTCGAAAATCGTGCCAAACTCCACCTTGGTTTTCGTGCCCACAAAACGGAAAAATTATAGCAGAAATTACAACCTTCAAAACTGTACGAACGACCTCGAAAATAGTGCCGAAATGGCTGTACGGCCTCCCTCAAAATCTGCAGTTTTCTCTCCTCGAAATTCATGCCCACTTGCCTCAAACTTCATGCTCTGCCTTGTTGTACGGATTTGCTGAAAGTTAATGCTGCTGCCCTCCTCCTTCTCACTACTCAGAAAATTCTCTTCAGCTTTCTCCTTCTCTCAATCTGCTCATGAAAGAATTAATGAATGAATGACCTTTTCTCTCATTTTCCTCTAATAGAACTCTAAGTGACTTTTGGGTTATCCCCAAATCCAATCGCTGAAATAGCTTTAGATCTAGGGCTGAGATTAAATGCTCTTTTAAATCTCACTTTCTATTTTTTAATTCACCCCACTTTAATAAAGACCCACTTAGTCATTTATTTCCAAAGTCACTTTTCCTTTTTAATTTTACATTAACTTTATTAAAGTCACTTTAAAATTAGACTTTAGTAACTTTTTTCACTTAAAGTCACTTTTAAATTAGATTTTACTTTATAACTTTATAAAGCCACTTTAGGAGAAAAATTAAATTCTTTTGGACACTTTTCCCTAGGCCAAAGATCAAAGCCTTAGGGAACCGCCTGTCCTCCGGTAACCAAATTTCAACACTCCCTCTTACCGAGGAAGGTGTTCCTCACCACACCCATCTTATTTGTGAAATAGACATGCTTGCCCCGTCGTAAGGCTTTGGTAAGAATATCTGCAACCTGCTCATCAGTGGGAATATATTCGAGCTTCACAACTCCCTTCTGCACAGTCTCTGATGAAGTGATATCTGATGCCGATATGCTTTGACCGATCATGAAATAATGGATTCTCCGTGAGTTTAATGCAACTCTGATTATCATAGTAAATCACTGAAGGTCTCAATGGCTGACCAAATAAGCCAAACAACATCTTGCGAAGCTAGATGGCCTTACAACTAGCTAGACTGGCTGCCATATACTCCGCTTCTGCTGAACTCAATGCTATTGACTGCTGCTTCTGGCTGAACCACGACACCACTGCCGAACCCAACCCAAAACAAGACCCTGAAGTGCTCTTCCTATCAGAAGCATAACCTGCCCAATCAGAATCAGTGTAACCTGCCAATCTCACTCCATCCCCCTGCCTATAATCCAGACCATACTCCACTATCCCCTGCAAGTATCGCAAAATGTGTTTTGCAGCAATCTAGTGAACCTTCCTAGGCTCACACATACACTGACTCATCGTGTTGACTGCAAAACACATATTTGGTCTGGTGTTGACCAAATACATCAAGGAACCAATCAGCTGTCTATACAATGTGGGATCCACCAACTCAGAATCTGAAGCATGAAGCTTCTTTCAGTTGGTGATCATCGGTGTCGACATGGGTCTACAATCCTCCATGTGGAATATGCCAAGGATGTCCACAATATACTTCCCCTGCCCCAGGAAGAAATGCCCCTCCTCCTGCCACACCTCCAAACCCAAAAAGAATGCATCAAGCCGATGTCCTTCATCTCAAACTCTGATGCAAGATCTCTCTTGCAGTGCTCTATGAGTCTCTCTGCACCCGTAATGACCAAGTCATCCACATACAACACCAGAATGAGAGGCTCCTCACCTATCACAATGAAGTATAAGTTCGGATCTGCCTCACTCTTTGTGAAACCCATCTCCTGCAAGTATGTATCTATCCTGGAGTACCAAGCTATGGGAGCTTGCTTCAGGCCATAAAGGGCCTTCTTCAGTCTGCACACATGGGACTCCTTCCCATGCACCTCAAAGCCCTGTGGTTGCTCAATGTACACCTCCTCCTGTATGAAGCCATTGAGAAATGCAGTCTTCACATCCATCTGGTGGATCTTCCAACTCATCTCTACTGCTATCGATATAATGGAGCGAATCAAAGTATATCGAGCCACGGGAGCGAAGGTATCCTCATAATCTACTCCCTCTACCTGGGAGAACCCTCTAGCCACAAACCTCGCTTTGAATTTCTCAATGGTGCCATCTGCAACTTGCTTTACCTTGTAAAGCCATCTAGAAGTCACCACGGATTTGCCCTCAGGCCTCGGCACCACCTCCTAAACATCATTCTTCATGATAGAAGAATACTCTTCCTACATGGCCTCTCCCCAGACTTGTTGGCTAGCTGCCTCCTCATAGCTAGAAGGCTCAGAGTCAATGATGTTGGCAACCATTGCCATATAGCTACAAAACCTCTCAGGTGGTCTGCTCTCTTTGACCGACCTCTTAGGCGCAGCAACAGATGTGGCCTCTCTCAAGGTATCCTGAAGCCACTTGGGCTTCCTCTTCCCTGAGCACACCTCTCCCACTGGAGAATGAAACTCCTCCTCATCAGAAGTTTGAACTCCTGACTGTCTGTCTGCTGTCCTCCTGCCTGAACCTAAACCTGTAGACGCTGAAGTACCATGTGAACTCTCCATCTGTGGACTCCCTAGTGCACTGCTCTGTGGACTGCTCTGCATGCTGCCCGAAGCACCACCCCTCTGACTCCGCGAGCCACTGCTCACTAACGGACCAGACATTGTCATAGATGTACCTCCGGATCCTCTTGATCCCTGCCCACTGAATCTCTGTGACTGACTCAACTGCTGTTGATGGTCTGGTTGATCCAGATACTCTAACTCCCGTGACCTCCTGAAAGCCTGGTCCTCCTCGAATCTCACGTCCCGCCTGATAACAGCTTTCCTCGAAGCAGGAATATAGACCCGAAAGGCTTTCGAGGTCTCATTATAGCCCACAAAGATACCCTTCTCTGCGGTGGGCTCTAGCTTGGTCCTCTTCTCCTTGGGTACGTAGGAGTATGCAATACACCCAAAGATACGGAAGTGACCAACATCAGGCTTCTTCCTAGAAAAAGCCTCCTCTGGAGTCACATGCCCCAAGGCACAATGCAGACTCCTGTTCTGCAAGTATACAACAGTATTGCAGGCCTCTGCCCACAAAAACAAAGGTAACCCTTGATCATGTAACATGGCTTTGGCAGCACCAATGATGGATCTGTTCTTCCTCTCTGCAACCTCGTTCTGCTGGGGGTTGTAAGGAACTGTGAACTCCCTCCAAATGCCTGCCTCCGCATAATACTCAACAAACTTTTTAGGGTGTACTCACCTCCATTTTTCGACCTCAGGGACTTGATCTTTCGACTTGTCTGTGTCTCCACAAGAGCTCTAAACTCCTGAAATCGCTTGAAGACCTCACTCTTGGTCTTCAAAAAATAAATCCAGGTTCTCCTGGAGTGATCATCAATGAATAACACATAATACTCATATCCACTCAAGGAAACATGAGACATCCGACCGCTCACATCGGAATGAATCAAATCAAGTATCCCAGTCGCTCTGCTGTCGCTGCTGGGAAAAGGGGATTTGGCAAACTTGCCCATCGCACATCCTCTGCATGTATCAATGTGATCAGTACTGAAATCTGGCACACCTGTAGTGATCTCCCGCAATGTCCTCAAGGCTCCATGATACATGTGCCCCATCTTGCGGTGCCGAATCTCACACAGCTCAGAACTGCTAGCTCTGCTGTCGGTGCTAATGCTCAATGCCATAAAGGGCTGAAATGCAAACTTGTACACCTTTGCATGGCATACACCTATCACTCTAGCTGACTCAGCTGGAGTACCCCTGGGATATATCAACACCTGTCCTCTCCTGAACAATATCTCATACCCTCTGTTCTCCAATGCTGAGACGGATATGAGGTTCTTCCTCATCCCTGGCACATATAAAACATCTGACACCTTCAAGGGAGGTTTGGGTTCCCTATCAAATGTCAGTGTCCCCACACCGACTGCCCTAACAACACTGTCATCACCGAGTACTACCTCTATATCAGTGCCACTCTCTGAAAGCTCTGAGAAGTACTCACGGACTCCTGTCATATGACGTGAAGCCCCACTGTCTACATACCAGATACCCGAAGATGCTCCACTAGTCGAGAGAAATGCATGCTCCCTCTGAACCTCTGTGGCAGGTGATCTTGCACTAGTGGACTCACAAGCACTGAACCCAAACTCTCGGTCAAATATATTTGAAAAGCCCTCAATCTCTGCTGATGCTGCCATGGTTTGGTTATTCCCCTTCTTCTTCTTCTCCGGACACACAACTGCATAGTGTCCCATGTTCTGACAACTCCAACACTTCACTTTGGAGTAGTCCTTCTGCGTGTTCTCCTGTTTACCTTTACCTTTGCCTTTGCCCCCACCACCACTTGTGGAAGCATGCTTTTTGCCTTTGCCTCTCTTGCCTCTAGCCAACAATGCTACATCTTCATCCTGCTCAACTGGCTTGGCTGCCCCAAGCTGACTCTTCTTGATCTCTGTCTGAATGCAATCATCCCAAAACCTCTCCCATGTGGGAAGGGTCTCACGTGCACAAACCCCATCAGCAAAATTCAGCCATGAAGTAGGAAGGCCATTCACTGCAATCTGCACCAACTCAGTGTTTGGAATGACCTCTTCAACTGCTGCCAATGCATCTCTCACATTATTTATCTTTGTGAGATAACCAGTTGCACTATCATTCTTCTCCATCTTAATGGTTTTCAGCTTCTCCCTTAGGACCATATTTCTGTTCTCATTGGTACTTTGGTAGAGATTGGTCAAGGCAGACCACATCTCATGAGCATGCCTCTTTCCTCTCACATGAGGAATCACATGGTCTTTAATACCATCCAGAGTCAACCTTTTTCTCTTGTTATTCTTTTTATTAAATGCTGCTAACTGAACAACATCAGTAGGCACATTAACAGGCTGCTGTTGGGTATGAACCATGATATCCCAAACTTCTCCCTCCTCAAAGATGCTTTGCATTCTTTCTCTCCAAACGCTGTAATTACTATGCCCATCCAACCTATCTTCCACCTTCAATCTCAATGACATCCTTGCTATCCTAAAAACTGAAAATAGCATTGCTGTAGTAAAGATAAAATTTGTGTGAAAAATCAGTTTGCTGGAATTTTCTGAGTGAAAAATCAGCAGCCTGTAATTTTTCTCTTTGCTGTCCCAAACTGCACTTTCAGCAACCTCGCTCTGATACCATGTAGAAATTTCTATTTTCCCACCCCGGTTTTCAGTTTCACCTTATTTCTCCAAATAGTTAAATGCCCTTTCCCATAGCCTTACATTCAACAAGCTGGAAAATAAATATTTTCTAAAAACACAAATTTTGGAAAATTTTCACAGTGCTGGAAATTGTAGAAATAAAAATCAGCAGACTAAAACAGCCACACAAAATATTTTAACACAGTGATTTTTGGTCAACATGACCCTGGAAAAACCCTTTACAACTCTTGGGGAAAACCAGTTCGAAAACTTCTCTTTATTTTCTGAATATTGCTTTTACAGTGATGCATAAATTTACATAGCAAAAAAAATTACAGCAACTTCGAAACAGAACTTATCTCGAAAATCGTGCCAAACTCCACCTCGGTTTCAGTGCCCACAAAACGGAAAAATTACAGCCTTCAAAATTGTACGAACAGCCTTGAAAACAGTGCCGGAATGGCTATACGGCCTCTCTCGAAATCTGCAGTTTTCTCTCCTCGAAATTCGTGCCCACTTGCCTCGAACTTCGTGCTCTGCCCTGCTGTACGGATTTGCTAAAAGTTAGTGCTGCTGTCCTCCTTCTTCTCACTGTTCAGAAAATTCTCTTCAGCTTTCTCCTTCTCCTTCTCTCAATCCGCTCATGAAAGAATTAATGAATGAATGACATTTTCTCTCATTTTCCTCCTTTAATAGAACTCTAAGTGACTTTTGAGTTATCCCAAAATCCAATGGCTGAAATAGCTTTAGATCTAGGGCTGAGATTAAATGCTCTTTTAAATCTCACTTTCTATTTTTTAATTCACCCCACTTTAATAAAGACCCACTTAGTCATTTATTTCCAAAGTCACTTTTCCTTTCTAATTTTACATTAACTTTATTAAAGTCACTTTAAAATTAGACTTTAGTAACTTTTTCATTTAAAATCACTTTTAAATTAGATTTTACTTTATAACTTTATAAAGCCACTTTAGGAGAAAAATTAAATTCTTTTGGACATTTTTCCCCAGGCCAAAGATTAAAGCCTTAGGGAACCATTTGTCCTCCGGTAACCAAATTTCAACAATTCTTTCTCTGTATGTTTATCTTATCAAGTTGAATGATATAATACCCTCTTTCACATATATGCTTCTATGTGTTTATCTTATTAGTTTATAAGCAGAAATCATGCCTTTTCATGCTCTGTTTTAACAAGGTTTACATTATATGTCTCTGTTCTTCTAAATGAATGAATTCACCTAAATGTTCATTCAGATTCTCCTTCATTTCATCCTATACAAAATGAACAAACTAAGCATGCTTTCAAGCTACCTACCTGACCTCATCCATATCTCTACAACTTGACCTTGAATTTTGACCTAAACCCTAGACCTAGTCTCCTAACTGTCATTTCCTATCCAGCACAAGAAACATCAAACAAAAACCCTATTTACTGAGTTTATATATCTAGCCTAAGATCATTAGATATTTAGTCATTTCATTGATTGCAAAGTGACATTGAGAGAGCCCTCTCTGGTCCTGGTAGGGCTAGCTACCTGACCTAAACCTTGGTCTGTTGTTACCTTCCTTCAATTCCATTCTCCGTCTTGGAAAGTTGGGGGGAGTGATAACAATGTTTATACTTTGAATTGTAAAACCCCTAAATCATCAATTTTATTCTAAACTTTTTTCTATATATAGATTTAAGCATAATTTCAAATAAATGGAGACCAACAGTAAATTTAAACTTACATAAGTAACTATTTTATGCATAGAATAATACTTGGAACAGATTGAGTAACTTATTGGGCTGTGGCTCTCCTCATGGATGTAGTGGATAGGTTACTGAAACAATCTTTTCCTCCCAGCTAATCTAGGAAACAATCCAAGACCCAGAAGATACCGCTTCTGCCCCCGTGCCCAAAATTCCAAGAACAATGAGTCTTCCCTTCAGAACAATTCATACCCCTCACTATTTCCTTAGACAATAGTGTAGAAATTAGCAAAGAAAAGCCTTCTCCTCTCCTTCATATTCCTTCCCTTTTATAACTTTCATTCACCTCTTCCCATTTATGTAGATATTCACTAAGTCATTTATGGAGATATTATAGTCATTTATGTAGATATTGACTAATGTCATTTATGGAGATATTATAGTCATTTATGTAGATATTGTTAAACACAGCGTGGTGAAACACACAAAGGAAAAGAGTAAACACACATAAACAGAAAGATAAGCATAAGATATGTTTACTATTAACCATAGATGTGCTTTTATAATACATTAGGTGACCCTTGGATTCATCTTCCAAGTGGTCTCTTGGACTCCTTTTATCCGTTCACCTTCCACACCTACCCATAGAGGATAAGGTGTCCAACGTTCTCCCTCTTTATCTGAAGGGGTATGTGTGAGTCCAAGAAGAGAGTTGTAATACAAATCTGCAAAGTCTGCATGGCAACACTTAGGCTGAATCAACTCTCTGAAATGTTGGCATAAAGAGGTGGTTTAAGGATGACCACCAACACTGGAACGCTTAGTGCAGTTCCCGAAACTCTTCCAAAGTTGGCAAGAATCTGAGGGCTTCTGCTAGAGGAAGTCTCCCTCATATTTGAAGAGGGAGACCTTCAACCTAGAAGAAGGGAGGTCTACAATCTGTGATGGTTTAAAGATGACCACCAACACTGGAATGCTTAATGCATTTCCCGGAACTCTACCAAAGCTGGCAAGAAGCTGAAGGCTTCTGCTAGAGGAAGTGTCTCGAATTCTTTGAAGAGTAAGAATATCAACCTCGCATGGATGGTTTAAGGCTGTCCACCAACCAAAGGAATGCTCATGGGCATTTGTGTCTCTGGCTACAACTTTGAATTTGGAATGACAAGTTGTGGCTCAAGCTCGCTTGATGTGCTATGTCTCTGGCTACAACTCTGAATCTGGAATGACAGGTTGTGGCTCAAGCTCGCTTGATGTGACTTTGAAGCTTGTAGATGACCACCATTTTCCCCCCTGTCAGGTACAAGGAGAGATGATGGCAAAAACTCAACTGCAAGTTTGCTCAATTTTTAGAACATGTGACTTAAACATCTTCTTGGCTGTTGATGCGCATTGCCAAGAAGCGATCCATCCAAGATGAATCTTTGTTCTTGCAGGAGGCTTGTTTCTGAAGCATCTGTGTGAAGAATGGGTGTGCCGACCACAGTGCTTGCATGGGTGAAGATCGAAACCGTGATCTTTCATATGGCCAACTCGATCACATTGTTGGCATTTTACAATCTGTTGTTGTTGCTGTGGAAGAGGAGCAGAATCTAGAACAACTGCAAGTGAGCTATCGTGAAGAAATCCAGCATTCTGAAATTTGATGGGCTTGGAGTAGTCCGGAATATGAAAGGACAACTCCTTGTCATATCCAAGACCTGTTCGGTGCTTGTTATGGACAAGCTCTTCCCAAGGTCTGATGATGGGCTTGGGAAGTGCAGACTGAGCTGCTGCATCTGCATGTAAATATGCTCTTGTACAAGGAACTGAATGTGAATCGACTGCAACATTACTGACTTGCTGTTTATGGGAGTTTGTTTCAATGTTCTGAACAAAAAAAGGTTCAGAATGGTGAAAAAGGTTCAGAATGGTGACTCCGCTGTTGTAATTCTTCTTGCTGGAGTTGAGATTCAAGCTGCAAAAACTCAATCTTTTCTTGTGTATATTGTAGACATGTATGAATGTCAAGGAGAGTTCCCTTTCCAATTTCAACTATATCAAGAACAGTAGAGTGTATTGAAGTATTTAGCAACTCTAATAATTCAGTGATTCTAGTCATTTTGTCAACAACTCAACTTCACTAAATGAAAGGTGTGTGCAATGTCAATAGGCAACCAATTAATATTATATCTCTTGGCTTGGCTTTGAATTGCGTAATATATAGTATATAATACCAATGCTACACATATACAATCATGCCAATATAGACCAAATATTATATGCCACTTTGAAAGATTCTCCCAACACCACTTCAAATTCCACTTAAAATACCACTTCCAATGTCACATCTAGTGCATTTTCTAATAACGTCCCTAGCAATGCGGCTTTTAATCCAAATATTTATGGGGCTTTAGTCACAGAGCTGCTTTTGCAGATTATGAGATTTTTTTTTTTTTTTGGTTCAAATGCTTCCAATCCTTATACCAACCTATATAAACTTAAACCAATTGGTACTAGCACAAAGGGTATAACTCTACATCGACCAACTCTCATATATAAATAAATCAATTCTTGAGCAATGGATTTTGAGCTTTTATGCTAGTGTTTCTGTGACACAAATAAAGAATGCAACTCACCAAATTTTTGGTAGGTCGGCCCTCCTGCATGACCCTAGCATATACCACATTAGAACTCGTGCACGACCACAAGAGTAGAGCAACTGCATGAGCTAAGCCCCTAAACACCAATACAAGTGGTAATACCAATAAGGACCCAAATACGGAAACCACTTCAAATGACGTAGGAAGTCCCCATGACTCGTCCAACGCTGCTATTGTCAATACCGCCAAGCCTCCCACCATTCACTTGCCAAAATTCAATGAGGGAAGCTCACCCCCACGCTACCGAGAAATTTTCAAAATTCCTAGATATTCAAGCTGGTTTGCCTCCACGCAGGATCGAACTGCGGACCTTCGCACCGTTCGGATAATATCACCTGCACATCACTCAGTCCTGGCTCAAACTCGAGGAAAATAAATTCAGAGAGGAGCCCAATAAATGGATGAATGAATAGGTGTGGAACGCCAACATTTTTCGGAGGTTTTGGTTGCCCAAAATGACTGGATTGTAAATTTCATGCCAAGTGTTTGACAAAATTAATACACGACAATCATGATGGATGCCGCGAATGCCTCAGAACAAATCAATGTAGTGGCGAATTTCATTTATTCGGGGATGGTTATGAGCATCGAGAGGATCTTCACAAGCTTGGAATCGGTGATGAACACAATTGATAAATCTTCACATTTGAGCCAATTTCCTTCTGTGTCTACAGAGTCCCAGAATTCTCGAGTTGCATCCAACGGGGGAGTGAACGAGAGCGAACGAGAGTGATTTGGACAGGAAGCCCAGGATTGAGGGAGTTCTGAGCATGCAAGGGTCACGGTGTTGTGAGGAGTAGGGTGCAAAGCACTCTGTAGTTGAGCAGTGGGGAGTGCAGGTGTATGGAGGACGCGTATTGAGGGCGTATGTGGAGATTCTATGAGGAGATCGGAGTTGAGGAGCTGAGAGGCAATGGAGCAGTGTATTGAGACAGCGATGGAGGGAACTCAAGCCGAGGTGCCAAGAAGGTGGAGGGGCCGAGGGTGAGGGAATCGTTAACCAGGAGTTTATCACTACAGAAGGCTTAAATTCTCTACAACAATAGTTCGCCCCTGCGTGGAGGCACCAATTCAATATCAATTTCTATATGTGAATGATAGAAATGTACAATGTAAGCCGTATAAAATACAAAAACTCAGCCTATGCGTTCTCTGTTTGAGGGTTATGAGGTGCTGCATGTGCCTTTCCCGGAGAATTGCAATGCAGATGATTTCTTAGCACAGGATAAAGAAACTATCCCAACTGAAACCGCTTCAATCTCATGTAATGTTGACAGTGCCAGAACACCAATGGTGGTAGGAGTGCGATGTGCAGTCGAACAACAAGGGGAGAGGCCGAGGGCCGAGGTCTTGAGCTGTGGTATTATGCTATTGGAAGCTGAGCGGATTCAACTATGCGTAGTGCTAAGGGTCGAGACTAAATATACGCATAATGAGGAAGAAGGCCACTCATCATGGCTCTAATACCATGTTAAACACAACATGGTGAAACACACAAAGGGAAAGAGTAAACACACATAAACATAAAGATAAGCGTGAGATATGTTTACTATTAACCATAGATGTGCTTTTATAGTACATTAGGTGACCCTTGGATTCATCTTCCAAGTGGTCTCTTTGACTTCTTTTGTCCATTCACCTTCCACACCTATCCATAGAGGATTAGGTGTCCAATAGATATTATAGTCATTTATGTAGATATTGACTAAGTCATTTATGTAGATATGATTTTAATTAATTATTTTTGTTTTTAACTTAATTAAATTAACTTTATAATTTTAATCAAATTATATTATTATTTTATTTGTCCACTCACATATAATTTGTACTAAATTATATTTTGTTTTTCTTGATTAATGCTCTACCACGCATACGTATATAAGAGCAGTATACGTGTTAAGTATCTAGCTTGATATTTCATTATAAATCGGCAAGATAAAATGCATTATGATATTCAATTCGTTACCCTAACTTAGATATTCTCAATACTAGTAGGTATGTATATTAGTGCGGTGTATGCGATATATGCATGTGTAGCTATCATATGCATATGTCGTATACCTACTAATATTATTTTTCTTATAACTTGGAATGGGTCATTACATACTTCTTCCCTTTGGAAAACTTGGTTCCGAAGTTAGGATTTTATATAATCATATCAATAATTGCATTAGAGATTAAGGTGATTGTATAAGGTTTGTACTTTAAGATTGACTTTCTGTTTGAATATGTATGTATTTGTAATTTAATTGTTACTTTCCATCTCAACCGAGTCTTCAAGCTATTTTAGAATCATCCTATCTTTCCTAATCTCTTTCGCTCCCATCCTATCCGTCCTCTACAGGGATATGCCATGGCATCAGTTTTATTGATCCAACCATTCATAGACCTTAAGGGTGTCAGTGTCAATTACGTCGACTTGATTTACCAGTAGGCATCCGACAGTCATCATCACACGTCTAGGGGAGCGTCACTTGCACAGTCTTCCCATGACTCTAGGTTTTGGAGGATAAACGGTGGGCAACACCTCCACCCCTCTTAGTAGGACCAGGGTCAACACCCTATCATGGAATCTCATGGAGTCTCAATTGTTTTTGGAATTCTGTCATCACGTGATTGTTTTGGTAACGACGTGTTCTGCAAGGTAAACACTTGTACACAATCTGCAATGTAAACACTCGTACACACATTACAACATATGCATCCATATATTCAATACAATTTCTCGCTAGATACAACTCCTGTATAGTTCATACATGTTGCCATCTATGATACAATGCTTTTAGCCATTTTCAGTCTATATACTAATATGTTTAGCTTGCATATTTAAAATGTAGTTACTCTTTGATTTCTATTCCTTCAATCATATCGAGATGCATAGTTGAAACAAATTGATAGATAGCCTTATTTATAACATAATCTACGATCTAGATTTCATTTTCCCGCAATGTTAATTTAAATGACATATTGCATATTGGTATCCATGCACTGGTAAGGTTAAGCAAATAGCATATATCCTGTATCAATAGAGTTATGTAACATCATATCTTTATGGGTATCCATGTACTAGCAAAGTAAAACTCATCTTTACGTGGTATTTCAAAATAGGGTCTCAAGTATCAAAATAGAGTAGTCATATACATATAAAGTTCCAGTTTCTCAAAATTTAGCATAAGTTGGGGTATTTTTGGCATATGGTCTCAGCATCTTCCCAAGTCGCCGATCCCGAACTATATTTGTCCCACTGGACTTTAACTTGGTCTATCAGTCGGTTCCTGAGCTGTCGAACCCTACGTTCCATAATACGTAATGGTTCGACCTTAATGGTTCCCTTGTCCGATACCTGCAGTTCCTTCCATTGAAGATTATGAGATTTGTCAGCAATATAGTGTCGTAAGGTAGATACATGAAATACATTATGAATTTTGTGCAAATGGGGTGGCAGTGCAAGATGATAGGCGACAGGTCCAACGTTTTCCAAAACTTCGAACGGCCCAATAAATCGGGGTGATAATTTTGTTCCCTTCCTAAACCAAATGGTGCTCTTATTTGGCCTGATGCGGATGAAAACCCGATCTCCCACTACATAGTTTCTATCTGTTCTGTGAGCATCAACATAACTTTTCTGTATATCATGTGCCTCTTTCAATCGTTGCCTAATTAGCTTTACCTGTTCCTCCATCTCTTGGATCAATTCTGGCCCGACTATTACCCGATCTTCTAACCTGTCCCAACTCAACGACGTTCTGCAGGGTCTCCCATATAATGCTTCAAATGGTGGCATCCCGATTGAACTGTGATAACTATTGTTGTATGCAAATTCTACTAAGGGTAAGTACTTTTCCCAGCGTGATTGTTGGTCCATAACATACATCCTTAGCATATCTTCTAGTACTTGATTTACCCTTTTTGTTTGCCCATCAGTCTCAGGATGATAAGATGTATTCAAATTTAACTGAGTCCCTAAGGTTGATTGCATACAAGTCTAGAATCTCAATGTGAATTGAGAATCTCTATCTGATATTATTTTTTTAGGTACTCCATGAAATCTAATGATTTCATTTATGAATACCCGAGCTACATTAGCAACTTCGTAAGTATCTCTTATAGGGATAAAATGGACGCTTTTTGTTAATTTATCTACCACAACCAAAATGGCATTATGCTTTTGTTGTGTAAGGGGCAGCCCAACGATAAAATCCATAGAAATTATTTCCCACTTGGTCATAGGGATGTCATGAGGTTGTAGGAGACCTGCTGGGTGACAATGGTCAGCCTTTACTCGCTGACATTCAAGACACATAGCGACAAATTGGACAATGTCATTTTTCATACTTGTCCAGAAGAAGAGTCTCTTAGTGTCAGCATACATTTTCTTTACACCGGGATGTGCACAATACACTGCCCTGTGGGCTTCCTTTAGGATGGTGTTTCGGAGATCTCCACTATCTGGTACATACATCCTTCCATGAAATGATAAAATTCCGTCTTCTTTTAGATCCTTTGAACTTAGGTTCCTTCGAATGGTTGCTATCAAGCCCCAACTTTACTTTTAAGTACCAACTATCTCTTACGAGATGCTCAAGTACTTGATATCTTAAGTCAACTTTGATAGGTATAAGGGAAAATATTAGAGGTCTTCTACTTAAAGCATCTGCTACTAGATTCTCCTTTCCTTTTATATATGAAATCTCAAAATCATATTCACTTAAGAATTCACTTCATCGTCTTTGTCTAGCATTTAAGTCTCTCTAGGTGAATAAATACTGTAAACTTTGGTGGTCACTTTTAAGCACAAAATTTCTCCCTACCAAGTAATGTCTCCATATCTTTAAAGCTAGAACTACTGTGGATAACTCTAAATCATGTGTAGTATAAAGTTCTTCATGGAGTTTTAATTTTCTTGAAGCATATGCTATTGCACCTCCTTCCTGCATTAATACTGCACCTAAGCCATGTTTAGATGCATCGGTACACACAGTAAAATCTTTGTCAATATCAGGTACTCGCAAAATTGGGGCACTAGTCAATAATCTCTTAAGTTCAGAAAATGCTTTATCACATTCCTCAGTCCATTCATACCTAACACCTTTGCGCTGGAGGGTTGTGATCGGCTTCGTAATTTTGGAGAATCCTTCCACGAACCTTCGATAGTAACCTGCTAAACCCATAAAATTACGCACTTCATGTGCATTCTTAGGTATCGGCCACTCCCTGATTGTGTTTACCTTTTCAGGATCTACAGAGATCCCTTCACCTGATATGATATGACCTAAGTAATGAATTTCCTTTTGAAAGAAAGAACATTTGGATAATTTTCCATATAACTTGTTTTCTCTGAGGCAAGATAATACTATCCGAAGATGCTCTTCATGCTCCTTCTCATTCTTAGAGTAAATGAGAATATCGTCCAGGAAGACTTGTACAAATTGATCGAAATATTTGCGGATAACGCTATTCATAAGGTTCATGAATACCGCAGGTGCATTGGTCAACCCAAATGGTACCAAAATGAATTCATAATGCCTGAAATGAGTTCGGAATGCAGTGTTGGAAACATCACTTTCTTTAATCCTTAGCTGATGATAACTTGATCGCAGATCGATTTTTGAAAACACTGCAGCTCCTTTCATTTGGTAAAAAAAGTCGTTAATGCAAGCATTGGATACCTATTATTTACAGTGGCCTGATTTAAATCTCGATAGTCCACACAGTCTTAATGAATTGTCTTTCTTCTTGACAAAGATTACATGAGCGCCCCAAGGTGAAATACTGGGTCGAATGTGCCCTATATTTAATAGTTCTTTCAGCTGTATTTGTAATTCCTGAAGTTCAGGAGCTGTCGTTCTGTAAGGTGTTTTAAATATTGGTTCTGTACCAGGTTTCAATTCTATTGTGAGGTCTAGCTCTCTTCTAGGAGGTAGTCCTGGTAATTCCTTTGGAAAAACATCCGAAAATTCTAATAGAATCGATACTGTTCTAAAGATGGTCCTTTCTCCTTGCTTACTTCTTGAATTGCATATATCTGACAACCTTTTCTTAAGCACTGTTTCATTTGCATTGCTGAGATGAAGCGTAAGGATACTTTCCTCTTAATACCTTGGATTTGGATTGTCTCATCCTCATAATTCGTGCAAAGTATTGTTTTTCCGAAATAGTCTACCCATGCTTGATGAGATTCTAACCAATCCATTCCTATCACTAGGTTGTAAGTTCCAAGGGCTGTGACATATACTTTTAGTTTGGTCGAACATACTCCTAGATCAACTTTGCAATCCTCCACACTTAATTCTACTCTATGAATTTCTCCTGAAGCCATTTCTACCTGTCTGAAATCGTTTTGTTTGCAAGCTGCCAACCCACATTTATTTAATGTATATGACGAAATAAAACTATCAGTAGCATCAGTGTCAAATAAAATTTTGAGTTTTATTCCGTTTATTGTATCTAAAAATTCCACTACAGTGGACTGATGTGCTGCTTGGTTGTTGTTGACGACGACATGGATTTTATGATTGCCTTGGGTATTTGATGATGGTCCTATTCATGCTCTTTGTGAGATCTTTGGACAATCACGCTGAAAATGAGGTCCTCCACACCTCCAACAATCAACGTGGGTTGCCCCCCTTGACTCTGACTGTAAATTTCTAGGCCAGGAGCTCTGTCCCCTGGTGCCACTTCCTCTCCCATTCTTTCCCCAATTACCAGTCCCTCGAGATTTCCAAGGACTGATGTTTGATGATTCAGAAGCTATAGTATTAATGGTCATGGGAGCTCCTGCTCCTACTCCTCTTGGGGTAAACCTGTTACCATAAGGAGGTGGTCTCGAGCTACTTTCTCGGAAGAAATTTTGGAGAGTCTTTCCTATAAATCCCTTCTGTAATGGTTCTACTAGCCTGAAATCCCTTTTAATCCCTAGATGCTTTTCTGCATATCGTGCACATTCAACCGCCCCTGCTACCGCTGATGGCTTCCACATTCTTACCATGACCTTGATTCGAGGATTTAATCCATATATGAAACGCTCAGCTTGACGTTTATCCGTGTCTAGATAAGGAACATATTTTACAAGTTCCATAAACTTTATCTCGTATTCTTCCACGGTCTTACTACCCTGGATTAAAGTATGGAAAGTTCCGATTTGCTGCTCTTGAAAGAAAAGGTGGTAAGTATTTTGCATGAATTTTGTCTACAAACAACTCCCAAGGAACGATGTCTGACGTGAGATGTATTTGTTTTTTTAGATATCCCCACCAAATCAGAGCATTCCTCCTGAGTTGGAATATAGCGATCTTTGTTTTAGAGGTAGAAGAATATTCTCTTAGTGTGAAGCATCTTATCATCCCTTCTAACCATGCTTCGGCATGTTCTCCAGCTCGTCCTCCTCAGAATTCTGGGAGTTTAATCTTTCGCAGTTCCTGGGAAATATCTTCCCTATGTGGCTTATAATCATAATCTTTAGGGTTTTTTGAATGTCTTTCCTCTAGATGAGGCCGTTTTTCTTTGCTGCTGGCTGGCTGCGACTTTTTTAATGTTTCCAGAATGGCTTCTAATGAGCGCATTACAGTAGTCAGATCGGGTGCTGCAGCAACTGGTGCTGATGACGATCTAGGTGGTGGCGATGGTGACGGTGTTGGCGACGACAATGGTGGAGGTGTTAGAAATGGCGATGCATCTCGCTGGCGTTGCCGCCTTTGGTACGTTCTTACCATTGTGGCTTTTCTTGGAATACATAAAATTTATGAGAATCGGGTAAATGTTTAGACTAACTAAATATAATTTTCGTAAAATTGAGCTTACATACAAGTATAGTTCTTTTGCTATTTTACCTGCAAGCAAGTCTTACTGGTACTAAGGTCAAGGAGGGTGGCCATGCGACCTCCTTGTCCTATGCAGGATATTCTATGCGTACTAATTCTAGAGTGAATTGCAAGGGTCTTGATAGGTCATAATATCGTTTCACAATTTAACTAAAATTTTTGTCCTAAATGCAGTTATTGAAGGAGTCATATTTTCATTATCTTTATACTCTTAATTTCCGATCTATAGCTGTGTATTCATATATTTAATAGCTTTTCCCTTAACAAGTCATATCTTATATAATACCCTTATAATAACCATCAATTTTTTTTTTTTGAATCCCTTATAGTATATATATATATATATATTTTTCTTTTCTTTTCTTTTCTCAAAATGCATAAAGAGTTTAATGATGAACTGAACCCCCTCGACAAGTATCTCAATTTAAAGCACATATATTAATTTAATAACAAATATATTAATTTAATAAATATCATTTAAAGACTTTTAACGCTAACTACAACTTCAGCAAGTATCTTAATTTAAAGCACATATATTAATTTAATAATCAAATATATTAATTTAATAATTATCATTTAGAGACTTTCAACTCTAACTGCAACTTCAACAAGTATCTTAACTTAAAGCTCATATATTAATTTAATAATCAAATATATCAAATTAATAAATATCATTTAGAGGCTTTAATGTTAACTACAAATTCAACAATTATGTTAATTTAAAGCACATATATTAATTTAATAATCAAATATATTAAATTAATAATATCATTTAGAGGCTTTAATGTTAACAACAACTTCAACAAGTATCTTAATTTAAAGCAAATATTTAACTATAATGAAATCAGGCTGTCAGTCCACACGTTCACTGCAGATGTTGAGAATTTGCACGAAATCGAGGTTTTGAAGTTCACCCTAAAGTTTGATATTAACGTTGAGACTGTTGCATCTAAGTACTTCATCTTTATTTCCGAAATAGTTGGGCGGTTTTATTTCAGAAATAGCTGGGCGATGTTGAAAACTATGTGAGACCACCTCTCATATGATGTACATACCATAGAATCTCGCTTGGTTGGGCGATCAACGCTCCAGCGAGTCATGATTCACTTACAAGTCTCTACCTCCATGAAGTCTCACTGATAAACTGGATGACTCAGACACAAGGCAAGTGAGCAATAGTACAGTGATGCAATGGAGCAATCCTTGTTTGAGCATCTGCCAACGCTGGTGAGAGCGAAAACCCAAGAAGCAATCGATACATTCTACAGTCTCTCTGGCGGACTCGCAAATCTGGATTGGATTCAGCCGAGAAAGCCCACATTCAAGACCTCGTCGAGCTCTCCTCACAGGAAGAATTGGACCCTATTGTAGTATGCCTTCGAGTGTTGATCCAGAGGTGTGTTCATGCGAACACCAGTGAAGAGGAAATTCCCAAGCTGTTTACCCCCGACTTTCATCCTGAGTTGCAAAGTATACTTGTGCTATTATTACAGAAGCTTCAGAGAGAGTGGAGGGAGGATATGTGTAAATTTTTGTAGATGTTCTATGCTTGAAGCAACTTTACTTTTCTTACAGCAATCACACAAATAGTTAAGTAAAACGCTGATAGAACATATAAGTGGATCTTATAGAAGACAAACCAGAAACAGAAAAAATGTGATGGTGCGTTATGGCGGTCAATGGTGGATGCTTCAACCAAGAAAGTCTCCTCGTCAACAACCTGTATCAAACACAACAAATTAACTTCCAAATAACCCAGGTCAACCCAAGTCAACTCCAAAAAAGTCAACGCTGTCCAGAAAAGTCAACGCAGGGCAGCAAGCTAAAAGTCAACGCAGCAGCAGTTTGGTCAACCCTTTGACCTCGATTTTTGTGCCAAACAGTACGGCCTTCCAAAACCGAACTTCCCAACAAGTTTAAGCCCTTTCGGACCATGCGTTGACCAAAGTCAACGCTGGTCAAACTTCCAAGAAAACCCTAGCCGCAGCAATTCGTCCTTCAGCTTAGCCGTACAAAAATTCGTCCTTCTTCTTCACACGTGTGGGCTGGAAATGTCCTCCAAGGAGCTCGTACTCAATCAGATGAGAGAAGAAGATGTGTGTTGAGTTGTGGTGAAATGCTCTCCAACTTTGCCTGTATTTATATCCATCATTGGGGTGTGTGACACATCTGCTGGGGGTGTGAAACCTTAAGGCCGACCTGCACATATAATTTATTATAAATAATAAATTTAAAATAAATGTTCTGCTCATCGGATTAAGATATATTTTATATGGATTTTACACCTCTCCGAAAGAGGAATCCAACAAAAATATCAGTATCTTAATCTGAGCATCACAACATGGAGTTTGGACCTAGTTGTCCAATTTTAACACTCCCTCTCAACTAGGGAGAACTCCATCCATCAGTGCAATCAAACATCGTGTGTCATCCCGCCGTAACTTGCTTTGCTGGCCTCTTTATTTCAGAACAGAAGTGGGTCAGTCACAAAGACATCATCCCTCGACTGACATAATCAGTCCAGAGGTTCGAAACCTCTATCAGACTCACAAAGAGTCTCCAACCAACCCGAAGTTGGTTCATCTGACCCGAAGTCAGGCAGAGGTCCCAGACCTCACTAAACTTGATCCCAGATCAAGTGGTTGGACCTTGCCATCCTAGATAGAGAGTACGACAATCTCTGATGCGTCCATCAGTCTTTGCTACTAGTCTCTAGCTTTTCCCACCTCATTGGCCAAATGAGAGGTTCTTCCCATGAGCCCTGAACTCAATGGGTAGGATGCATACGGGGCATAGATAAATGAGAGGCGAACCAGCTCAATAATCACAAGGGTGGGGCAGAAGCATTATGAGTGCTTATAGCTTCGAGAAGCTATCCCCAAAGCCCCCTAGAGCTCCTAGAGCTCATCGTCCAACAGGACCCACATCATAGGGTCGTTCCACGACACCAAGACTCTCACGGAAGGTTAGGAACTTGACCTTCCCTAGGGGCTTAGTGAGAATATCCACGACCTGCTCATCAGTTCCTATATGATCGAGCCTTACGGCGCCTCGCTGTACCATATCCCGGATAAAGTGGTACCTGATATCAATATGCTTGACCTAGCCGTGGAACACAAAGGATTCTCAAATATACGAATCCCACTTTGCTATCGCGTAGCATCACACAGTATCTAGCACATGTCCCAACAACCACTAAAGAGCTTATTGTCTAAATCGCTTCACAACAGCCATACTTACAAAGAATATTCCTACTTGCCTGCCAGTTAACTGACTTCCGCTCGCTCATCCATGACTCTGCGTAACCAAGATTGAAGCAAAGAACCCGATGTGCTCTATTTATCCACCACACCGCCAAATCTCACCCGCATCAAGATAGTCAGATTGGAGTGTCACACTCCCTATAGTGTAATCTCAAATAAGATGGTTTATCGTGCCCCGAAGATACCTCAAAAGATTCTTGGCACCAACCCAGTGAAAATGATGAGGCTCAACCATCCGTTGACTCAAAGTGTTCACTGCAAAACATATGTCCGGACGGGTGTTCACTAAGAACATCAAAGCTCCTATGAGTTGACGATACTCAGTAGGAGTAGGATTGGCCAAAATGGGCCCAGCAGCGCTGCCACTCAACTTCTTGAAGTTGAGCTCCATCGGTGTTGACACGATCTTGCAGTCCACCATACCAAATCTTTCCAGAAGTTTCACAATGTATTTTCCTTGAGAAAGGAAAATCTCTCCAGGTCTCTGCCAGACCTCCAGGCCTAGGAAGTAGTGCATTAGTCCTAGGTCCTTCATCTCGAACTCAGCAGCGAGCTCCCTCTTACATTGATGAATGAGAGGGTCAGCACCTGTCAGGAAGAGGTCGTCCACATACAACACTAGAATGAGAGGCTTCCCTTGCACAACCTTGAAGTAAAGGTTCGGATCAGCATTACTTCGAGTGAAGCCCAACTTCATCAAGTAACTATCCATCCTCTCGTACCAAGCTCTGGGTGCTTGCTTTAACCCATAGAGGGCTTTCTTCAACCTGCAGACATGAGTGTCTCGATCCTGAACTTCAAATCCCAGAGGTTGTTCCACATACACCTCTTCCTTTATTGCACCATGCAGAAAAGCGGTCCTGACATCCATCTGATGAAGACTCCATCCTTGCGTAGCAGCAAGGGCTATGATTGATCGAATGGTGGTATATCGTGCCACAGGTGCAAATATGTCATCATAGTCTATTCCCTCCTTTTGAGAGAAGCCACGGCAACAAATCTTGCCTTGAACTTTTCAGCACTTCCATCAGATCCATGCTTGATCTTGTAGAGCCATTTTGTGGTGACCACTAATTTGTCCTTCGATCTTGGAACCACATCCCAGACATCATTCTTCATTATGGACTCATATTCTTCGTGCATAGCATCCTTCCAGACTTGATGCTTTACGGCTTCCTCAAAAGATCCAGGTTCAGATTGTACAATAGTACTCATGGCAACTAGATACCCTTGGTATCTACACGGCTTCTTGCTTTCTCGGAATGTCCCCCTTGGGGCAGCATGACCCTCAGCATCTTCGAGGGTGTCCCTGAGCCATGATGGTCTCTTTCCCAGTGAAGGAGATGGATCAATAGGGTCCATCGGTCCTTCAATATCAGGCATTGTTTCATCCTGCGGTTCTTCTTGATTTCCAGGCCTTTCTTCATTGATTTTCTTCTGGATCTTTTGAAGATCTACTACTTTCTTTCAGTAGCTATCTTCGCCAAAAGTGACATCATGGCATATCTCATTTCCCCACTAGGTACATGTAATTTATAGGCCTTAGAAGTCTCACTGTGAACTCCACAACATTCCTTTCTTCCCGTATACATCCAACCTTACTTCTTTCGTGACATGAAAATAAACAAGACATCCAAAAACTCTAAAATGTGAGACGTCAGGTTTCTTACCAGAGAAAACCTCTTCGAGAGTTTTGGAGTCCAAAGCTGAATGCGGGCATCGGTTTTGTTTGTATACAGCATTGTTCGCAGCTTCTCCCTATAGAAACTTTGGTAGACCTTGGTCACATAGCTTGGCATGGGCAACTTCCACAATGGTTCTATTCTTTCGTTCAGTAACGCCATTCTGCTTAGGAGTATAGACAGTTGTGGTCTCCCTCTTGATGCCAGCTTCTCTGCAAAAGTCTTTGAACTCATTTGACTCATATTCAGTGCCATTGTCGGTCCTCAAAATCTTGATCTTCTTTCCGGTCATATTTTCCACCAAGGTTTTGAAGGTACGGAACCACATGAAAGCCTCATCCTTCTTCTTCAAGAAGTATATCCAGGTTTTCCGAGAGAAGTCATCAGTGAATGTCATGTAGTAAGAACATCCTCCCAGGGATGTCACGGGCAACATACCAGATAGATCAGAATGGACCAGTTGCAAAATATTAGATGTCTTTGTGACACTTGAGGGGAAAGGTCCCCTTGTATGCTTTCCTTCAGCATAGCCCTTACATACACCTTCATGATTATTTCCAAAGTCAGGCATCCCTGTCACCACCTTCCTTGCTTCGGGAAGGGCCTTGTAATGAAGGTGTCCAAACCTTCGGTGCCATAGTTCGGTTTGACGGATAGTATCACAAGTCATTGCTCCCAGCGGACTTCCTCCAACCCGGTAGAGTGTGCCAACTCTAAAACCAATCGAGATAGCTTCCTTGAAGCTCTTCTTCCACATGAGCACCTTTCCATCAGAGAATGTTACATTGAACCCTTTGTCTTCCATGGCTGATACAGACACAAGGTTCTTCTTCAATTTTGGTACATAGAGTACATCTTGTAAATGTAGGACTTGTCCTTGAGACAAGTGGAGGGTCACAGTCCCTGTCCCTTTCACGGGGTATGTGGCATTATCTCCAAGGATAATTTCTAGATTAGTATCCCTTTCAACCATGTCAGAGAGTGCTTCCTTGAATCCAATGATGTGTCTTGAGGCACCACTATCGATTAGCCAGACATCCATAGTGTCGGGCGGAGATGTAGCAGAGAGAGCAGATACAAGAATATACTCATTTCTTTTATCAACAGCATTAGACTCCTCATACCTCGTGTTCCTAGACCTTTTAGAAGGTTGATTGTTTCCACCAAAGTGAGCCTTCCTCTTTCCTTTGGATTTGTCGTTTCTTCGATTCCCATTCCTTCGGTTGTTGTTGTTATCATCACTATCGGGAGAATCCTTCTTGAAGGGGCATTCTCTAGCATAGTGACTAGGCCTATGGCAAGTGAAACACTTACCCTTCTTTTCTTGAGTCCTTGTTCTTCCTTTGTCCTTAGAACCACCAGAGTTCTTCTTTCGAGAATTTGCACCATAGGCAGCATTTCTGTCATTATCGAATTCCTTCATCCTTGTTTCTTCTTGCATACATCTAGACAGAAGCTCATCAAAGTTAGGAATGGTATTATTATTGAGAATGGTAGTTGTGAATACTTGCCATTCATATGGGAGTCCTCCAAGTGCGGTGAGAACCATCTCACGATTAGCTATTGTCTCTCCAATAGCCAGCAGATTGTTCCTTGTTTCGGTCAATTTCAGAAAGTAAGTTTGAACAGACTCATCCCGACCCTTCTTCATATTCTTCAACTTATTCTTGAGGAATAGCACTTGGTTCACATTGTTTACTTTGAACATAAGGATCAATTTATCATATATCTCCTTGGATGTGCCTAGTTCAGATATATAGGCAACCAGACTCTTATGTATGGATTCCCTGATCATCAGCTTTGCTTTGATCTCTCCCTTTTTATACTTGTTTCTAACAGCAGCGGTAGCATTGGATGGAGGTTCTTGAATCTTACCCAACACATGATCCAAGAGATCATGGTCTTCCAATTTGAGATCTAATATCATCTTCCAGGCATGGAAGTCATCCCTTCCAGTCAGCTTGTCATTCTCCTTGAATTCAAAACTTGTGGAACCCATTTCTTTCGATGGTGATTGCTAAAGATAGGGCTTGTCTTCACCTCACCTCTGATACCATGTAAATTTTTGTAGATGTTCTATGCTTGAAGCAACTTTACTTTTCTTACAACAATCACACAAATAGTTAAGTAAAATGCTGATAGAACATATAAGTGGATCTTATAGAAGACAAACCAGAAACAGAAAAAATGTGATGGTGCGTTATGGCGGTCAACAGGATGCTTCAACCAGCAAAGTCTCCTTGATCAGCCAACCCAGAATGTGTCACAACAATCCTCCAATCAGCTATCGAGTCAACCCAAGTCAACTCCAGAAAAGTCAACGCTGTCCAGAAAAGTCAACGCAGGGCAGCAAGCTAAAAGTCAACGCAGCAACAGTTTGGTCAACCCTTTGACCTCGATTTCTGTGCCAAAGTGTACGGCCTCTCAAAATCGAACTTTCCAATAAGTTTCAGCGCTTTCGGACCATGCGTTGACCAAAGTCAACGCTGGTCAAACTTCCAACAAAACCCTAGCTGCAGAAATTCGTCCTTCCCTTCAGCCGTACAGATTTCGTCCTTCTTCTCCACACGTGTGGGCTGAACTTGTCCTCCAATGAGCTCGTACTAAATCAGATGAGAGAAGAAGATGTGTGTTGAGTTGTGGTGAAATGCTCTCCAACTTTGCCTGTATTTATATCCATCATTGGGGTGTGTGACACATCTGCTGGGGGTGTGAAACCTTAAAGCCGACCTGCACATATAATTTATTATAAATAATAAAATCAAAATAAATGTTCTGCTCATCGGATTAAAATATATTTTATATGGATTTTACACCTCTCCGAAAGAGGAATCCAACAAAAATACTAGCCACTTAATCTGAGCATCACAACATGGAGTTTGGACCTAGTTGTCCAAATTTAACAATATGGCTACGGATCCCCCTTATTTTTCAAAAGGTTTTATAACTATATTTAAATCTCTCCCTCTGATAGACCCTTTCATAGTCACTATACGCCATCTACCCACATACTCGAGAGACTCCAACCATTCTAAGGTGGACAATTACAACATGTGTAATGCTTTCCACGTTCAAATTTTAGATTGAGAATGGATTCCAAGCAAAGTAATGAATTAATTAATTGAGAATTGAGTTAACAACGAAGTGTTTGTGGCAAGCATGACAGTTTAGTCTGAGCAGAGTTGATTCAGTAGTTTTGTCCTAAATGGCCAGAAATTCACTCCGGTTGATTTGTGCCAACACTGCATACAAAACTATATAACTGTGTATATCCCACTTCCATAAGTTGGTGTAGAAACGAGGAGCCTAGCCCTCTATAATCTTCTCTTTTACCATGGATGTCATCACAGCGAATCCCGGGGAATGGAACTTTGATCTTGGAAGTGTATTGCTTGGGTTCTGGTCTCAACAGGTCCGAGTTCATGTACAAAACTGCGCTGTGGTTTAGGGCTTGTTTATGGTGGGTTTCTCTTGTAGCAAGAAGACCGCAGTGAGGGGTCTCCCTTACAGCTAAACTGCAGGCCTAAAGACCCTTGTTCAGGTGCCCTTCTGCTGTAACAAATCGCTGATATTATCTCCTAGACAACCGGTGATTACTAAAAGGTATTCAGATATCTTGAAGGACAAAACTGAAACGTACAGTTGGCCGCATTGTTGAGAAAGCCTACCTGTGGGCTAATGCTGTAGGCCTTTGGAACCCTATCCACAGTCTTATAAGTTCATGGATCAACTAATAGAGCCAACGAAGGAAAGTTTATGAAGAATAAAGAGGGACACAGAGAGAGAATTGAAGTTGCCAATTTTGTGTCTTGACTCTTACCCACTCTTCTGGAAGCATATTCTTGTAAACTGAAGTTTCAAAGCCATGCATCTTCCATAATATCCAATGGAAGGGAGGAGGATTTTGAAATAAGCTTTGAATTATTTGATTCAGCTAGGAAATAGGATGCCCAGATCGCTAATTCTTGAGGCTTTGAAAAAGAATTTTGGACGATGGCCATATTCCCTGCAAGCCATATTTTTCAACAATTATTTTTTGGGAGGGCCCACCAAATTCTTTGAAGAGGGTTTTCTTACAAAAAGATCCCATGTAATGCTTTCCCCAAGAATAAAAGAAAATTGAGAAACATTGGAGGGCCTGACTATCCAGTGAGATATAACTTTTACAACACAATACCAAACGTGCACAGTAAGCTTGCACTCCAAGAATAGATGTTTGATAGATTCTCCCTTCTCTTGACATAAGGCACAGTGAGAGGGTCCAATTATTCCCCGTTTGCAGAGGTTTTCTACCGAGAATTTTTTCAAGGGCTAGTAGCCAGCAAAAACACATTTACTTAGAAGATTAAAGGTTTAAGGCCATTCAGTATCCGCCCACTAAATTTGCACTATCCTTCACTTAGAATAATCATACCTTGGCAGCCCTGGCTCTTGCATGTTGGATTAACCGATCTATCCAGGATTGCTAACATTTGCTTTAAATTCTCTAGACGTGCCGCATACAGGACTATGGGGTAAGGTTTCTTCTTGATAGTTCGGTGGTGCCAGCTGGTAGCCACTCACCGCTGATCTAATTTAATGTCTTTAGCCATAGCTCCTTTCCAAACTCCATAGGGCTAGTAAGGTCCCAAAGGTTTGAACAATTAAAGCTCTGATACCATGTGTAAAACCCCTAAATCATCAATTTTATTCTAAACGTTTTCTATATGTAGATTTAAGCATAATTTCAAATAAATGGAGACCAACAGTAAATTTAAACTTACATAAGTAACTATTTTATGCATAGAAAATACCTGGAACAGATTGGGTGACTTATTGGGCTATGGCTCTTCTCGTGGATTGCAGCGGACAGGTTACCGAAACAATATTTTCCTCCCAGCCAATCTAGGAAACAATCCTAGACCCAGAAGATACCTCTTCTGCCCCCCTGCCTAGAATTTCAAGAACAGTGACTCTTCCCTTCAGAACAATTCATACCCCTCACTATTTCCTTATAATGCAGAAATTAACAAAGAAAAGCCTTCTCCTCTCCTTCATATTCCTTCCCTTTTATAACTTTCATTCACCTCCTCCCATTTATGTAGATATTATAGTCATTTATGTAAATATTCACTAAGTCATTTATGGAGTCATTTATGTAGATATTGACTAATGTCATTTATGGAGATATTATAGTCATTTATGTAGATATTGACTAAGTCATTTATGTAGATATGATTTTAATTAATTATTTTAAGATTAATTTTATTATTTTTGTTTTTAACTTAATTAAATCAACTTTATAATTTTAGTCAAATTATATTATTATTTTATTTGTCCACTCACATATCATTTGTACTAAATTATATTTTGTTTTTCTTGATTAATGCTCTACCACGCATGCGTATATAAGAGCGATATACGTGTTAAGTATCTAGCTTGATATTTCATTATATCTCGGCGAGATAAAATGCATTATGATATTCAATTCGTTATCCTATTTTAGATATTCTCAATACTAGTAGGTATGTATACTAGTGTGGTGTATGCGATATATGCATGTGTAGCTATCATATGCATACGTCGTATACCTGCTAATATTATTTTGCTTATAACTTGGAATGGGTCATTACATGAATAATCTGAATGTTTAAGAAAGATTAAAAATATTAATTGATAAGAAATACTGATTCACCCCCCTCTCAATGTTTCCAACAGGGATACCTCTTTAACTTGGTCTATTACACGGGTTGTTACTCTACAACAATGGGAGTCTAGGTCAATACATTAAGCCCTTTTCAGCAATGTTTTGCAACCAGGATATAACTTGGTGTTTTGGGATATCATTAATAAAATATAAGATTTAGATCTAGTGGCAAATGGCCTTACACTTGGATCAAGGATACTATGATGAAGGCTTAAGAACTATAATGTTGGATTCTGATGAACAAATATTTCACAGTACGATGAGGAATATCACACTGCAATTCATATTTTTTACTCACATTCAGTCTTTTATACTTCTTTCATAGTCATTGCCTTATTGATAGACCTTTTGGATTTGTTTCAACTCAAAAAGGCTGTTTCTTTTGATTGCATTCATTAGATGCCTAATTGATATTTTAGAGCTTCGTCTGTCTCCAAATTTTTCTGGAACGCATCAGAAATATATTTCTTTTTTGAAGTCTTGAGGTTTAGTTTACTAGCATGGCGTAGGATTCGTCTGTCTCCAGATTTTTCTGGAACGCATCAGAAATATATTTGTTTTTTGAAGTCTTGAGGTTTAGTTTACTAGCACGGTGTAGGCTTGATTTCCCAGTGGATTTTCAATTTGCATTACATGCCTGTTAACTAATTATATTTGCAAATGACTTCGCTCTGTATTGTTTAGTCCTTGAGAATGTTTTTGTGACCAGTTAAGCCTGTGTTATTTTTTCAGCAAGCTACTGTTATTGTTGTGTATGTTTTCTGGCAGTCCCTAGTATGATTTTTACTCCTTTATTAGCAACCAACTAGCCTGGTTAGATCCTTAGAATCTCTATAGAGAATACTCTAGTACATATCATTCCAGATGCTTCAACAGCACAAGAACACTGTGCATGACTGCTGAAGGAAAATAACTCCAAAATGTACCTGAAGATGCTTAAGGATATCAGTTTTCCATAGTGTTTCCTCTGTCACTGGAATCCTGTTCAAGTGTGCAATGTTTGAGACTTACTACTTCCATTGAAGGGCATTATTAATTATTTAAATACAAGAGGAAGGGATGAGTAATGGAGGTCAAGTTGTTAACTTTACTTCTCTTTTCTTGATTCTAACAAGTGCTTGCTAACCATACTCACCTCGTGGAATTTTAGTGAGCCTATCCTATTCGTAGTAAATTTATGAACCAGATCCCATGGGTGTCTGATGATAATGTACACACACAGAGAGATCTTCCAGTATACTCTTCTTTTATAATGTCATTTTAGCAATGTAATGGTTAATTGATTGCCATGTTTGTTGTCACAGGCAGAAGTATTAGATTTGGATAGGACTGTCCTAGAGACGGTTGAAATGGCTGCAGAGAATTGGAGAATTGATGATATAAAGGGCCTATTAGGTCGGTGCAACTTCAAAGCAGACATGCTAAATAGGAAGGTTACTTTTCTCAGTGGCGGTGAAAAGGTACAGGAAAGCAGATGTGACTATTAAGATTTTCTAATTGTTATAATGGACAGATTGATGCATTGGTCTCTATCTAGATGTTTACAGTGTGCACACTAGATTTTCTTTTTGGCTATGTTTTCTCCAGTTTAAGATGTTAAATATGGTTTATAAATACCAACTTTGTAATAAATAATAAATACATCCTGACCGAAATGATTCAGATTATCATACACTCCATTTGTAGAAACTAACTTGGTGAGCTGGTTTATTATGTCAAATACCTGAGTTCTGAATGACTCTGTCCACCAGGCCTTGATCAGTCAATCTTGACTAGAAGGGACTGACTATTTGAAATGTATTACATTCTCTAGATTGAAATGTCTATATTTAGAATAACCTGTTTTATTAAGAGCATATTTTATAACTATTGTTAAGGTAGAGGAGTCTAAGAATTTATTTATTTATTTCTTTCTTTGTATTTTATATTTTGAAAATGCACGTTATATTATATAACTGCACAGAACAGTACATCAAAGTATTCAAATCTATGAGTTAGGCTGCAATTATACGGATTACCCCTCCCAAAGTCCAGGAGTGCCAGCATACCTGTCTTAGCCCCAATTTCAAGAGTCTATATTTGTAGCAATAACTTTAATCATAATGCGCCACAAATTATATCATGTGAGGTTCTATCAATTAAAAATGCATTATATTGAAATACGAATTGATGATTTACAAGCGGGCCAGCTGTATGTTTATATATACACGTGAAGGCCACAAGTTGAAGGAACTTGTCTTTTAAAGTAGTCTATCTACATTTTAATTATTACTTATTAAGGCTATCATCAGACTGTAATGTTCATAACATGTCCTCTCTCCAAAGGAAATGGGTTGTTCATAAAGCATTGGTAAGGAAGGGTGCTGTGGATGAAAATATGATTCTCCCATGAGGTGTCCTCTTCTAGTATGTGCTTATGCTTGATGAGATATTCAGTTAGTGTTCTAGATTGCAAGGATTCTTCTTGAGTGGTCAGGGTACCCTCAGGTTCCAATATGAGTCTTACTTCATGAAGCATGGGAAGTTCAGTCTATAATTGGTGATGATGTCCAACATCTTCTTAAGACATGAAATATGAATTTTCTCTGGTAGATCTAGGCATATGCTACTTGACTGTTTTTTCTCTTGATTTGGTATTGTTGAGCCCTAGAGTTGGGCACGCCTTTAACCAATTGCATGCCAAGGGTGACATACCATCACATCAAGGATGGATAGCTTCTAGCCCAAAATTCAGAGAAAAACCCTTGCAAAAGTGTGAGAATAGGCCTGCAAAAAAACACCATGGGTCTGTCTATAAATCAGAGGCAATAAATATGGATCCCAAGAGGCCTGCGACTAGGCTAATCAAGCCCTAATAGGCCAGCGGCTAGGCCCAAAATGGTCAATAAGGCTAGCGGCTAGGCAAAGGAAGGAGAATAATCCAAACTTGAGCTAAAAAAATGAGTCTATAAGCCTGCCAAGTCAAACCCAGGTTGGATCTTTGATGAGAAAATAAAGAAAATAATTTACAAAATTTATTTACAAAATTTTTAAGCCCAAACCCTTGTAAAAATCGAATCTTGAAGTGAGAACAAGGGCTCAAACCATAGCGGCTTCCTTGGATAAATTTCGTTGAAGAGATGAATCCACAAAAGTGATGGATCTAACCCTTTAGAGGCATAGATAGGCCTAAAACCCTTGTGTCCATGAATAGAAGCTAGACGACCCTAAAAAATGTGAGACATTGACCCTAAAACCTAGCCGTCTAGGCTAGGTGAGGGCTAAAGCCTTCATAAAATCGATCCCTCCTTTATCTTTAAGTATATCCACCTGCAAAACAAGTCCACAGAGAAACCCTAGATGTCCTATTCAGATCTGCAAGAAAACCAAGCTAGAAACCCCAATGGCTATATACAAAATTTACAATGATTTATGGCTCTTATAATCGAATCTATTCATCTAATGCACAACAGATAAAAATAGATGAGCAATAACCAATATCTCTGCAAAACAAATCATTAGATAATCCTTGAAATTTAATACTATGGGCTCTTAAGCTTCTTGTCTTGGGAGTTGGCTGGTCCTATTGCACACATTTTGTCAAAGTTCTAAGGAAGCAGATGTACCATATTTTTCAAAGGATTAAGATCATCAGCCATCAGTTTTTTGAGTCATTGTAAACCCATTCTGCAAAATTTGTAATGTAAATGATGCTAGTAAGACCGTGTATGTATGTAACAACCTAGGTAAGCCTATTATTTTGGTGATGGATTTAATCATAGGAGGTTTTTCGTTTCACTGATTTATTTGTGTTTCTAAACACAGATGATCAATAGAGTTTTTCCCTTCAAAGTTCAGCCTCACCCCAAAGCTAGGGTGGAATTTGTGAAAATTTGGCCAACCTCGAATCCTATTGCAGCAACTGGAAATAATTCTCCTAATTGTTAAATTAATTCTTAACAATATATTTGTATTTTTCTACGACAAAAATTGAATTACTCACTCTGCAACCTACACAAATAAACCGCGGAAGAAAAATAAATGCAGGAAGAAATATATGCACACACAAAGTTGACACTGTTATTTTTGGACCAATGTCCCCGGAAATCCCCGGAAATCGCATTCCTTTGTTTTTCAAGGGCCTCCTCTAGCAATATTTTGATAGGATCTCCTTCTCCCTCATCTTTCTTTTCGTCCCCCATGGGCGTCCATCGGGTTTGCGAGGCTAATCTTGCAAAGGTTCCACCAGATCAAGCCCTAACTCCTTATACCCCGACCTCGTTGGGGACATGCAAAGAAGGATCGAGAAAAAGCAGACCGCTCTGATACCACTGATTCGGATTTATGCAGGAACGCAACAAAATAAACATATAACCACAAATACAAAGATGTAGCGGAAATAACACTTCATTTCATTAATATCAAAGAACTGAAATTTGCTTACAGACAGAATGGAAATAAACTAGCTAGGGCGTTGGTAGCTATCTCTGAGAAGAGATGTAGTGGCTTCAGGCCTCTGAATTGACTTCCAATGAGGCTTAAGGGCCTATTTATTATTTAGAAACAATGGGAAATCCTAAACAGCCAAAACCCTAACCCTAGGAGATGAAGCGCCCAAACTATGGGCCCCGTTTGGGTAAATTGGTGTTTCAACTTCCCGGGGACGTAACTTTGGCATACGATCTCCGTTTGACGTGTACCATACCTCGTTAGAAAGATCTATCCGAGGACTACAAATTTTAAGTGAGCAACATCGATCCATGGACCCATGTTGTTCCCCATTTTCCCAAAAAACGTCGTTTAGGGCCTCAAAACGTCTCCGGAAGTTCAGGACTCGAAAAACTGCTAAAAATAGTAAGTTGCGCTGAAACTGAAAAATTGAAAAAGACAATGGTGGGGCCCCAAGTGAAATAGGCAAGTGACCACCAATATCCACCTGGATCATGAAGAAAAATGATCATTTCAAGCATGATCTTCATGATACATCAAGAAACCTCTCCAAAGATCAAAGACATCTATCAATGCATCTCTGTAGAGGTATAGTGAGTGATGACAGTAAGCAAAGTGTGAGCCAAAGAATACTTTAGGAAAATTTTCATGCTGTGGTAGTTTACCTTGGGAAATCAGAGAAAATGCAGATGGTGAAGAAAGAAGACCTACAGGATTCAAACTCAAAAGCACCAAAAAGTCAGAAATCCCCCATCATGGAAAAAGATACAAAGCTTGGGAAATGTCTGCATCCAGCAACTCAAAATGGCATTTTTGCATTTATTCCAAACATGTGGGCCACCTCTGAAAGACAGTCTCATGAAGCTAAGAGTGGAAGTCTTTGGCAAAAGAGAGCCTCTAGCAGACTAGGCATCAGCATGAAAGGTGTAAAAAGAAAAATTGCCTTTTATCCTTCTTTAGCCTAGCCTCTAAAAGCATCAAAAGCGCTACAACACCAAAGGAGCTACAACTACTACAAAGAAATATTAGTCCAAAGACAGGTAGCAGACATTTATCATTTGCAAAAACATTACCTACCTATAGATTTCACAGTAAAATTCTACAAAAACATGTTTTATAGGAAAATGGTGCAAAGATAATACATATTGTGTTTTGAAGGCCTCCTTCATGATAAGTAGAGGGCCTCAGACAATTTGTTTGCAAAGTGCCTCCTCCCAAGGATAAAAGGGGGCCTCATAGTGGTCTAAAGGGTCACAAAGATTGTGTTTTGGAAGCCTCCTTCAAAAAGATAAGCAGAGGGCAAATGGCACAGTCTCAAAGGGCCCAAATAGAGGTTATATGTTGTTGTAATAACTTCTTTCAAGGGGTAAAACTAAAACAACTAAAGCACTCATAACAGTTTGTCTGAAATAGACTCTTTCAAGTATGCATACCGGGGTTTCCAATTGTTCAAAGGCAATCCTACAGAGGTAATACAGATTGTGTTTTAAAGAACCTCCTTCAATCATAAGAAAAGGGTAAAGGCACAGTCTCAGAGGGCCCAGATTTGGAACAGGTAGCCTCCTTCAAGGGTTAACACTGTCAGATTAAAGGCCTCCTTCTAGAGAAGAAAGGGCACCCCTCACAGTTCTAAAGAAGCCTCCTTCGAATGACAAGCACAGGATCTCTTTTGAATGATAAACACAGTTTGTCTAAAGAGCCCACAAATAGTTTTTTCCTAGACATTCTTCAGTTGGTTAACAGAGGTCAAATAAGTGCCCATGCAGTTTGTCAAAATTGCCTCCTTCATGACAAGCAAAGGGCCCTGTTGACCACACTTCGTCAACTACCCCATAGCAGTACACCCCCATTTTTTCAAATGGGATTCGTCATGTTCGACGTGGTTGCGCCATTCAGATTCCATCATCCAGATTTCATTGACAGTTGACATTGTTATAAATGATGTAAACCCATTCTGCATTGTTATGATGTAAATGATCTAAGTAAGACCGTCAGTGTATGTAATAGCCTAGGTAAGCCTAGTATGTTGTTGATGATCTCTATCCTAGGAGGTTTTTTGTCTCACTGATTCACGAAAGTGATCGGCAGAGTTTTTCCCTCCAGCCTCACCCCAAAGCTAGGTGGATTTTGTCATCAGCGTACTAAGTGAGTCCTAGTGTTCTATCGAGTCCTTGTAAAAGTAGTTTGAGCTACTTGGTCTACTAGATCATATTTTGAGTCGCAGAATTGGGTGTTTATTTGAGGGTCTATACAAGTGGGTTTTCCCCCTTCATGTATGTAAATGTATTATCTCATGTAAAAGAGGGTTGGAAAAATAATTATAATCCCCTCTTAGTGAATTAATTAAATTTTCTGGTCAATTAATTAATAAAATCCTGAACCATAAATTTAATTAATTTAGGGGTCCTAAATTAGGATTAAATCTTTAAAGGCAAAATTTGTGGGTCCTTGGAAAATGACTTTGAAAGCCCCGGGCCAAGGGAATATTGAGAATTTTAAGAAATATTGGACCCTTGGGCCTTGGTGGTTAAGTCAAGGTCAAAATTTTGGGGTAATTAACTTAAAAATAATATTTTTGAGTTAATTAAAATTGAATTAAATGATAAATTCGTTTTTTCCCCAAAATTTTAATTTCAACGCTCCGGATTAAAAGATAATTAAATCTTTTGGACGGTTGAGATTATTTTGACAAGGATCATCCAAACTAGCCGTTAGAGATCTTGTCCTATAAATTTAGAGGTCTTTGTCATTATTGAGTCATCCGATCTCAGGATCGTGCACTTGCTCTTAGAAGCTCTTGTAAACTTTTTTTGAGGAATAAAGCTAAAGACTTTGGGGTTACAAATCTGGATGTTCCTTCTCAGATCTATGTGGTGAATTCTCTCTAAACTCTGCTACTTGGTTTCTTGCATTTTATGGTTGATGGCCTTCATGGATTAATCTGCATATAGGTATCTTATGCAGTTTTCTGGGTTTATAAAATAACATTCTGATTTTTCTGCAAAGGTCTCATGTTGTTTTCTTAAATCTCTATCGATCTAAGATTCAGATGTGCAGGGAATTTTTTTTTTAAGATTGGGCGTCTGGGGAAGTCTTCGGTTGGACCAGCCGACTCTCAATAAACATAAATCTAATAAGCTCTTTATTTGTTAAATTCCAGGTCTATCTTACGATATTTGTGATTTTGCAGGGTTTCGAAGGCTTGTGCCTCTCACTAAAATTTTAAATCTCTGAAAATTGTGCTAAAATGTTTTAAATTTGACCATGAGGGTTTTAAATTGTAAACTAGTTGTAAATTTGTAATTTTTTGTGTAAGGGTTTATTTGTTTCATGGTGCGTATATCTTCAGATCTGGGTATTGCTTGCAGGTTCAGGGATTAAAAGCGAAATTTTTTTATCTAAGGCAGATCTAGCCCCCCAAGGCCAAATCTGGCCTCAAATCTTCACTGTGGATGAATCTGGACATTGTCTCAATTTAAGGAGCAAGAGATCTGAGCTTGAATGAAGAAAATCTAAAGCTTGCTGGGCGAATTTGTGTGCACCAGGTTCAATTGTTGTCTTTCCTATTCAATCTGCCCTCAGAGTTCTGCATTTGTTTTTCCATCGACCTCCATTTTTCTGCCAGTCAAACCCTCCCACTCCATTTTCCGTCCAACATTTCTCCTTTCTGCCATAGATTTCCCTAAGCCCTAAGCCGCATCTGCATTGCCATCGTTTTCCTTTCTCTGCATTAAAAAAGGCAAATCTGCCCCTGTCTTGGACGTTAAACCTTGCCCTGCAAACAAACGACAAACAACAAACAATCATTTCAAATCCTCTGCTCCTCGTTTTAAACTGCCGTCCCTCGTGTTCCCTCTTTCCGCATCCAACCCTTCTGCATTCTCATGAACCCTCCGACTTCACCGTTCCATCCCATTGTATTGCTGTCCAACTTACATTCTTCTCATCGAGCATCTGCACATAGCCATCAAACCGTCCAATTTGCAAGCCGTTTCTCTCTCATCGACCTTCTTTGTTGACGTCTTCATTTTTCCCTCACGTTGTCGAGCTCCTTGCCGTCTGCATCATCCGTCGACTTGCTGCTCTTTGCCGCCTTCGATCCCCTTCCGCATCTCGTCCAGACTCCAACCTACAAATTGCATAAAACGACAAACGCATATGAAATTGATCGGTCTCATTTTGCGTGGAAAGGTCTAAATAGATTTTGTTTTAACGTGGATAGTGTTAGTTTATTCAGATTTTTTTAATAAGCGTTTATGTTAGGTACATTTTGTTAGAATTCGATTTATGTTAGTGTAGTTGTAGTTAAGACTTTTAATTAAATTTTGATTTAATCAAGTTTTGGGATAGCGTAGTTTAGGTGCGTTTTTTTTTTAAATTCGATTTTTTTTTTTATAGTGTTAGATGTTGGTGTTTAGTTTTGGATCGCAATTTCATTTTTTTTTATTGTTTTAATTTTGATTTAGTTTAGCCTAGCCTTTAGTTTTAAATTATTTAGATTTTAGATTTAATTAGATTTTAACTTTTATTTTATTTTAGAACTTTTCTTTAGATTTAGATTTAGACATAAAAAATAAAAAAATAAAAAATTTCAAAAAAAATCCTAAAAAAATAGAAAATAGAAAAATATAAAAATTTTCAAATTTTCTATGGTCAACTGAGCCTTAAAATTTTTATCTAAGTTTGGCTGTGGATAGTTTCATTTTTTCGAACTGGATTAAGATTGGAGTATTTTTTGTTTTCGGAAATCCTTCAAGTATCTGGCATTTTCATTCATGGTTGTAGCATTCTCAAGAAAATATCATTGATCAATCGTGTTTTAATAAGTAGCAGTTAGTCATCATTTACTGGTTTATAATTGCATAATGGGATTTTGTATGACTCCATAAGGCACTGATCATAAGCGTGAAATCTAATCTAGATCTGTGAAATCCTGTTAATTTTGTCAAGTATTTGGTGTTTTAGCTGTGTCTCCTGGATTTAACATCCTCATTTATAATAGGGTCTACCTCCCTTAACTTGCAAGGAGACAGTGTAAATAGAGAGATTGGGGATAAAGGTGACAGCCCCCAATCTGAGCCGTTGTCGCGGTGCCTGGACAATCTGTGCGAGAACAGGCCCACAGACAACTGGTTCAAAGGACAAATCTTCAAATGATGTAGTAGAGATGAAAGAAAACTTTTGTGTTTACAGTGCCTCCTTCAATCATGAGCAGATGGCGAAAAACACAAGTTTTCAAGTTGCCTCCTTAAAAACATTCGCAGAGGGCAATCACCAGGTTTAATATTTTGTTTGAGAAAGTTTTTAATGATAAACAAAGGGTAAGAACAATTTTTGTGACATACCTCCTTCAAGGGCTAGCAAAGGGCATAAACAGACATTGTGTTTGCATTACCTCCTTAAATCATTACACAGAAAACAAAGACACAGTCTCAGAAGGCCCTAAATTTGATGTAGAAGCAGCCTCCTTCAATCATAAGTAGAAGGCAATACTTTGTTTACAGGTTTGAAACCTTCCATTGAGAAACAAAAAACAGGTTTAAAGCTTTTTAAAAGGGCTGAAGAATTGAATAAGAGACACATGTTGTTTAAAAGGCTTAGGTAGCTCTGTATGCATTACACCCTTCAGTCATAAGCAGAAGGTAAAGGCTCAATCTCAGAGAGCTCAAAACAGGTGATGAAAAGGTTGAATCTTCCAAGGAGAAAAAGGGCGCCCTAAAATACAAAGTGCAAAAGAATGTAATCTCTGTTTTCAAAAGCACAAAGTCAAAAATGTCAAATCACCAAAAGAGGGAAAGTTCATAATTCAAATAGCATGTCAAAAGGTATAAAAACCCTCAAAGGATGTTTTCACATCCCATTTGCTAACTAGCAGAAGAGAGAACGATTTTTCGAACCCTGGGCAAGTATTGTGCAAACTTGTTAAGACGTGACGCGCCTGTAGCGGCCTCCCGAAGAAAATTGCAAGAGGCGCGATGCGCCTGTAGATGGTCACGATGCGCCTAGAAGAGCGCCCAACGCCCTCGACAGTTTTTACAGCGCCCAGGCAGTGTGCAGCGTGACACACCTGTGCATAGGAAGGTCGCGCCTTGCCCAAGCCCTCTCGGAGTGCCAGAATTCTGGTAAATGCACAAAGGTTGTGTCTTTAAGCTACAGAGGAGTTCTTAAGAGGTATTCACCTACTCTTGTACCTTGTTTTTGGTCTTAAGATATCTGTTTTTTAGAGATGGTTTAAGAAGCAAAAGAAGCAGTGATTTTTAAGGGAGAAGACACATATCATTGTAAAAAGCCTATTTGCTCAATGATAAGGTAAATACACAGTGTTAGGGAAAAATATTCATTTTCATTCAAAAAGGACTTGTCTTGATCAATGATAAAGGAGACAGTGAGTTCAAGGATAAAACATAGTTTGTTTTCAAAATATAACCTTTTTACCAAAAGCCAGTGTTTGAAGAAGCAAGACCTTTGTCAGTTAAAACTTGCTTGGTTGGAGTGGTTAAAGTGAAACACAGTCCTACAAGGAGGAAAACAGTGGTTTATGCTAAAGAAGAAAAACTTGTTTTGGTAAGTCAGTGAAGGGAATCAAAAACAATATGCCTCCAAGGAAGGACAGCAGGAGTGGGTATCACAATCGGTTTGAGCCTAGCACAACTCAAGAAATAAAAGACTCTTCTTCAGTTCTTTTCAATTTCCATGAAGTAGGATGTCTTGACTTTTGCAACAAAGTCCAAGAAGTTACCAGTCATCCTCCCTTGACACAATTGTTTGCCCTGAGACTGCAAGGAGGGCAAGTTCACCTTGCAGGCCTTGATTTTGTGCTCATCCCCAAATCAGTGTCAAAGGCAACCAAGATCCTCTATCTTGGTGAGAAATGGTTCAAACAAGCCTATTTGGACCTAGACGACTACAAGCCCTTCTTGAAACCAGCTTACCAAAATAAATGCAAGGCTATCTTCCCCTTTTCTCATCTATTGAACAGTTATGCGCCTCTAATGAAGGTCATCATGAAATACTTTACATGTGAAGGGAGATATTCTCGAGTCTATTCCTATCATGTCAGACTGCTAATGCATTTCACCCGGACTCAGCTGCTGAATTTGCCTTTCTTCCTCTGCAAAAGCATAGACAAAATGTCATCCTTTGTTCAAAAGAAGCCCCCTACTCAACAGAAGGCTAGCCTTTTTCATCATTCTCTCATCAAAATCCTCATCCTTCACCAACTTGAAAAGAAAGGAGTCTCTTGGGAAGCTTTCATTTCCCATCCTGATTTCACTGTTGCCTCTTGTAAATTTTTGTAGATGTTCTATGCTTGAAGCAACTTTACTTTTCTTACAGCAATCACACAAATAGTTAAGTAAAATGCTGATAGAACATATAAGTGGATCTTATAGAAGACAAACCAGAAACAGAAAAATGTGATGGTGCGTTACAGCGGTCAACATGATGCTTCAACCAGCAAAGTCTCCTTGATCAGCCAACCCAGAATGTGTCACAACAATCCTCCAATCAGCGACCGAGTCAACCCAAGTCAACGCTGTCCAAAAAAGTCAACGCAGGGCAGCAAGCTAAAAGTCAACGCAGCAACAGTTCGGTCAACCCTTTGACCTCGATTTCTGTGCCAATGTGTACGGCCTCCTAAAATCGAACTCTCCAACAATTTTCAGCCCTTTTGGACCATGCGTTGACCAAAGTCAACGCTGGTCAAACTTCGTTGGAAACCCTAGCTGCAGAAATTTCGTCCTTCCTCTTGGCCGTACAGATTCGTCCTTCTTCTTCACACGTGTGGGCTGGAATTGTCCTCCAAGGAGCTCGTACTAAATCAGATGAGAGAAGAAGATGTGAGTTGAGTTGTTGTGAAATTCTCTCCAACTTTGCCTGTATTTATATGCATCATTGGGGTGTGTGACACATCTGCTGGGGGTGTGAAACTTTAAGGCCGACCTGCACATATAATTTATTATAAATAATAAATTCAAAATAAATTTTCTACTCATCGGATTAAGATATATTTTATATGGATTTTACACCTCTCCGAAAGAGGAATCCAACAAAAATATTAGCCACTTAATCTGAGCATCACAACATGGAGTTTGGACCTAGTTGTCCAAATTTAACACTCCCTCTCAACTAGGGAGAACTCCATCCATCGGTGCAATCAAACATCGTGCGTCATCCCGCCGTAACTTGCTTTGCTGGCCTCTTTATTTCAGAACAGAAGTGGCTCAGTCACAAAGACATCATCCCCCGCCGACATATCTCAAATTTCGCAGGTTCGAAACCTCTGTATCGACCACAAAGTGTCTCCAACCAACCCGAAGTTGGTTCATCCGACCCGAAGTCGCAGGTCCCAGACCTCACTAAACTTGATCCCAGATCAAGTGGTTGGACCGTGCCATCCTAGATAGAGAGTACGGCAATCTCTGATGTGTCCATCAGTATTTGCTACTAGTCTCTAGCTTTTCCCACCTCATTGGCCAAATGAGAGGTACTTCCCACGAGCCCTGAACTCAATGGGTAGGATGCATACGGGGCACAGATAAATGAGAGGCGAACCAGCTCAATAATCACAACGGTGGGGCAGAAGCATTATGAGTGCTTATAGCTCCGAGAAGCTATCCCCAAAGCCCCCGAGAGCTCCCAGAGCTCATCGTCCAACAGGACCCACATCATAGGGTCGTTCCACGATACCAAGACTCTCACGGAAGGTTAGGAACTTGACCTTCCCCAGGGGCTTAGTGAGAATATCCGCGACCTGCTCATCAGTTCCTATATGATCGAGCCTTACGGCGCCTCGCTGTACCATATCCCGGATAAAGTGGTACCCGATATCAATATGCTTGGATCGGTCGTGGAACACAGGATTCTCAGTCATACGAATCCCACTCTGATTATCACAGAGTATCACAGTGGTATCTAGCACATGTCCAAACAGCTCACTAAAGAGCTTCCGCAACCAAACTGCTTCACAACAGGCCATACTAGCAGCAATGTATTCGGCCTCCGCGGTGCTCAAAGCCACCGACTTCTGCTTCCCGCTCATCCATGAGATCGAAGCAGAACCAAGATTGAAGCAGCATCCCGATGTGCTCTTACGATCCACCACACTGCCAGCCCAATCGGCATCAGTATATCCACGAAGTGTCACACTCCCGGCAGTGTATCTCAGCCCATGGTTTATCGTGCCCCGAAGATATCTCAGAAGATTCTTGGCACCAACCCAGTGAAAATGAGGCTCAACCATCTGTTGACTCAAAGTGTTCACCGCAAAACATATGTCCGGACGAGTGTTCACTAAGAACATCAAAGCTCCTATGAGTTGACGATACTCAGTAGGATTGGCCAAGATAGGCCCAGCAGCGCTGCCACTCAACTTCTTGAAGTTGAGTTCCATCGGTGTTGACACGGACTTGCAGTCCACCATACCAAATCTCTCTAGAAGTTTCACAATGTATTTTCCTTGAGAAAGGAAAATCTCTCCAGGTCTCTGCCAAACCTCCAGGCCTAGGAAGTAGTGCATCAGTCCTAGGTCCTTCATCTCGAACTCAGCAGCGAGCTCCCTCTTGTATTGATGAATGAGAGGGTCAGCACCTGTCAGGAAGAGGTCGTCCACATACAGCACCAGAATGAGAGGCTTCCCCTGTACAACCTTGAAGTAAAGGTTCGGATCAGCATTACTTCGAGTGAAGCCTAGCTTCATCAAGTAACTATCCATCCTCTCGTACCAAGCTCTGGGTGCTTGCTTTAACCCATAGAGGGCTTTCTTCAACCTACAGACATGAGTGTCTCGATCCTGAACTTCAAATCCCAGAGGTTGTTCCACATACACCTCTTCCTTTATTGCACCATGCAGAAAAGCGGTCTTGACATCCATCCGATGAAGACTCCATCCTTGCGTAGCAGCAAGGGCTATGATTGATCGAATGGTGGTATATCGTGCCACAGGTGCAAATATGTCATCATAGTCTATTCCTTCCTTTTGAGAGAAGCCACGGGCAACAAATCTTGCCTTGAACTTTTCAGCACTCCCATCATATCCATGTTTGATCTTGTAGAGCCATTTCGCAGTGACAACTGATTTGTCCTTCGGCCTCGGGACCACATCCCAGACATCATTCTTCATTATGGACTCATATTCTTCACATAGCATCCTTCGTACTCTGATGTTTTACAATTTCCTCAAAAGATCCGTGTTCATAAATATCAGACAATAGTACTATGTTCGAATTGGGTTCCTTGGTATCTACACAAATTTTCTCTGCTTTCTCGAATGTCCCCTTGGGCAAAGATGACCCTCAAACATCTTCGAGGTGTCCCCGAGCCATGATGGTCTCTTTCCTCATGAAGGAGATGGATCAACAGGGTCCATTGGTCCTTCAACACGTGCATCTCATCATCTCGCGGTTCTTCTTGGTCAGGGTGCCCTTCTTCATGATTTTCGCATCTTCGAAGATCTACTACTTTCTTCGGTGTAGCTACCCTCGCTAAAAGTGACATCATGTAGTATATCTCTACTTCCTTGAATTGTGCATATAGACTCTATAGGCCTTTAGAAGTCTCACATACCTTGCCTGTAAACACCTTTCTTCCCAGTAGCATCTAGCTTACTTCTCTTTTCTTTCGGCACATGAAAATAGACAGGACATCCAAAAATTCTAAAATGTGAGACATCAGGTTTCTTACCAGAGAAAACCTCTTCGGGAGTTTTTGAGTCCAAAGCGGAATGAGGGCATCGGTTTTGAATGTACACAGCAGTATTTGCAGCTTCTCCCCACAGAAACATTGGTAGACCCTGGTCACATAGCATGGCACGGGCAGCTTCCACAATAGACCTATTCTTGCGTTCAGCAACACCATTCTGCTCAGGAGTATATGCAGTAGTAGTCTCCCTCTTGATGCCAGCTTCTCTGCAAAAGTCTTTGAACTCATTTGACTCATATTCAGTGCCATTGTCGGTCCTCAAAATCTTGATCTTCTTTCCGGTCATATTTTCCACCAAGGCTTTGAAGGTACGGAACCACATGAAAGCCTCATCCTTCTTTCTTCAAGAAGTATATCCAGGTTTTGCGAGAGAAGTCATCAGTGAATGTCATGTAGTAGGAACATCCTCCCAGGGATGTCACGGGCAACATACCAGATAGATTAGAATGGACCAGTTGCAAAATATCAGATGTCTTTGTGACACTTGAGGGGAAAGGTCCCCTGTATGCTTTCCGCACGTGCCCTTACATACACCTTTTCATGATTACTTCCCAAAGTCAGCATCCCTCGTCACCACCTTCTTGCTTCTCGGAAGGGCCATTTTTCTGAAGGGTGTCCAAATTTCTGGCACATCCCTCGTTTTTGTCGACAGTATCACATGTTGTCAGCCTTGAAGTGACCTTCAACCCGGGTAGAGGCAAAGCAACTTAAAACCAATCGAGATAGTTTTCCTTGAAGCTCTTTCCACATGAGCACCTTTCCATCAGTGAATGCCACATTGAAACCTTTGTTTTCCATGGCTGATATAGACACAAGGTTCTTCTTCAATTTTGGTACATAGAGTACATCCTGCAAATGTAGGACTTGTCCTTGAGACAAGTGGAGGGTCACATTCCCTGTCCCTTTCACGGGATATGTGGCATTATCTCCAAGGATAATTTCCATATTAGTATCCTTCTCAACCATGTCAGAAAGTGCTTCCTTGAACCCAATGATGTGTCTTGAGGCACCACTATCTATCAGCCAGACATCCATAGTGTCGGGCGGGGATGCAACAGAGAGGGCAGATACAAGAATGTATTCATTTCTTTTGTAATCAACATTAGACCTCTACACCTCCCGGGAGTTTCTAGACCTTTTAGAAGGTTGATTATTTCCGCCAGAGGGAGCCTTCCTCTTTTGGATCTGTCATTTCTTTGATTTCCATTCCTCCGGTTGTTGTTGTTGTCATCACTATCGGAGAATCCTTCTTGAAGGGACATTCTCTAGCATAGTGACCAGGCCTATGACAAGTGAAACACTTACCCTTCTTTCCTTGGGCCCTTGTTCTTCCTTTGTTCTTAGGACCACCAGAGTTCTTCTTTCGAGAATGAGCACCATAGGCAGCATTTCTGTCATTTTCGAATTCCTTCATTCTTGTTTCTTCTTGCATACATCTAGACAGAAGCTCGTCAAAGTTAGGAATGGTATTATTATTAAGAATGGTAGTGGTGAATACTTGCCATTCATATGGGAGACCTCCAAGTGCGGTGAGAACCATCTCACGATCAGCTATTGTCTCCCCAATAGCCAGCAGATTGTTCCTTGTTTCGGTCAATTTCAGAAAGTAAGTTTGAACAGACTCATCCCGGCCCTTCTTCATATTCTTCAATTTATTCTCGAGGAATAGCACTTGGTTCACATTGTTTACTTTGAACATCAGGATCAATTTGTCATACATCTCCTTGGATGTGCCTAGCTCAGATATATAGGCAATCAGACTCTTATGTATGGATTCCCTGATCATCAGCTTTGCTTTGATCTCCCCCTTCTTATACTTGTTTTCATGTTAGCCTAGCTGTGTGAGGAGGTTCTTTAACTACTCAGCATATTGGAGGTTCTTGAATCATACCCAGTACATGATCCAAGAGATCATGGTCTTCCAATTTGAGATCAAATATCATCTTCCAGGCATGGAAGTCATCCCTTCCAATCAGCTTGTCATTCTCCTTGTGGAACCCATTTCCTCCGATGGTGATTGCTAAAGTTAGGGCTTGTCTTCACCTCACCTCTGATACCATGTAAATTTTTGTAGATGTTCTATGCTTGATGCAACTTTACTTTTCTTACAGCAATCACACAAATAGTTAAGTAAAATGCCGATAGAACATATCAGTGGATCTTATAGAAGACAAGCCAGAAACAGAAAAATGTGATGGTGCGTTACGGCGGTCAACAGGATGCTTCAACCAGCAAAGTCTCCTTGATCAGCCAACCCAGAATGTGTCACAACAATCCTCCAATCAGCTACCGAGTCAACCCAAGTCAACTCCAGAAAAGTCAACGCAGGGCAGCAAGCTAAAAGTCAACGCAGCAACAAGTTCGGTCAACCTTTTGACCTCGGTTTCTGTGCCAATGTGTACGGCCTCCCAAAATCGAACTCTCCAACAATTTTCAACCCTTTCGGACCATGCGTTGACCAAAGTCAACGCTGGTCAAACTTCGTTGGAAACCCTAGCTGCAGAAATTTCGTCCTTCCTCTTGGCCGTACAGATTCGTCCTTCTTCTTCACACGTGTGGGCTGGAATTGTCCTCCAAGGAGCTCGTACTAAATCAGATGAGAGAAGAAGATGTGAGTTGAGTTGTTGTGAAATGCTCTCCAACTTTGCCTGTATTTATATCCATCATTGGGGTGTGTGACACATCTGGTGGGGGTGTGAAACCTTAAGGCCGACCTGCACATATAATTTATTATAAATAATAAATTCAAAATAAATGTTCTGCTCATCGGATTAAGATATATTTTATATGGATTTTACACCTCTCCGAAAGAGGAATCCAACAAAAATATTAGCCACTTAATCTGAGCATCACAACATGGAGTTTGGACCTAGTTGTCCAAATTTAACACCTCTTCATCCCATGGCCCTTCTCATGCACCTTCCTCACCCTCCACTCACTATGTCTCCCCTTCTTCTCATGAATCCACTCCACAAAAACAAACATCACCCATGTTTGATAGTGAGAAAGAAGAATCTAACAAAAGCAAGTAAGAAGGTGATGAGGAGCAAAAGAGTCCTCAAACAGATAGTGAGGAAAGTAAGGAAACAATGAAGGTGCTCCTCAGCAAAGTAGTAATCATGAACACAATGGTAGTCAGCAGAACATTGAGAAAAGAGGTAGTGATGATGAACAACAAAACAGTCCTCAAACAGACAGTAAAGGAAATGAGGAAAGTGACAATCAACAGAGCAGTAGGGACAGTGAAAAAAGCACCTTCCAGCAAAGCAGTGACCATGGTGGCAGCCCACACACAGACTTAAATGAGGAAAACAGTCAAGATAAGAGCAGCACACATAAAGGGCATGAAAGCAAGGAGCATGGTGAGGGTAGCATACATAAAGAGGTTCAAAACAGTGGAGCTAATGAAGACAGTGGCAGTCAGCAAAATAATGATGAAAATCAAGCCCAAAACAGGGAGGAGGGTGAACAAGGTAGTCCTAAAGACAGTCATGATAAAAGCAGAGGCAGTGAACATGACAGCCCTAAGGAAAAAGACAAAAACAGTGAGCAAAATGAGGGCAGCCCTAAAAGAGATAATGCAAACAGTGAGCATGAAAAGAGTCCTCAAAGACATGTGCTAGCTGCCTCTCGTAGGCAAGGGGCCATGATTCTTTCTTCAAAAGTGACAAAGACTATAATCACTAAATTTGCCAAGAAGAAGACCATTCAAGCTGTGACTAGTAATGTCACTAGAGTGCTCAGAAGTAAAGGCAAATTACCTAAGCCAGCCATTGTTGAATTGCCAAGGAAGACAAGAGCAAAGAAGCCCATTCAAAGCAAGGGTAAGTAAAAAGTGGAGCAGCAGGAGAGCAGCCATGAACATGAAAGAGAGTTTGACATAATCCAAGTGGATAGTGATGCCGAAGATGACCAAATCAGAATTCTAAACTCTCTTTTGCAAAGCAGGGAATCTCAAATTGGGGATTTAGAAACTGACCTAGAGAGGTCTAAAGACCTCATCCACTTTCTACAGCTGCAAAATAGACAAATGAGCGGGCAAATGGCCATCTATGAGGCCTGGGCACTCAAATACCAAAGGGAAGCATACAAAGCACAAGTCAAACTTGAGGAGTATATGGGCGAATTTGATGATGATGAAGAGGAGGAGAAACCAGTAAGGAAAAGGCCTAGGACTCTAGGTCTTAGGAAAGCTTTGGAGAAACAAAGACAAGAAGAAACAACCCTTGCTCAACAATATCCTCTCACACAGCTGCTTGCCCAAGAGATAGAAAATGACAAAGAATCATGGCTTGAAAGAGCAAACAAGCACTTGGAGGACAAATTGGACAAAGCAAACAAAGATTTGGGTTTGCAAAGGAAGATGACTGGGCATTATAAGAAGTTGAATCAAATTGCCCGAAGGAAACTCAAGATTGCCCAAGAAAAACTCAAAACTGCCCAAAGGAGGCGCCCAGTGAAAAAGGGAGGAAAGGACATATCTAGGCTCAGAATGTTGGCTCAAGCTTCCTTGCATGCTCCTAGAAACCCATAAGGGGTTTGCTCACCAAAATTGAACAATTTTTGACATGATCTTGTTTTTTGTGATTTTTAGACCTAATTGCACATTTTTCTAGGTGCTGCCATTTTTGCTTGGAGCATCCTTAGCTCATGAAAGTTATATTTTTGGATGTATTAAATTTGAGGGAATCTATTTAGAAAATTTCAAATCAAAAGGTGGTGTTTTGATCCCCCAAAGAGGCAAAAAACAGTCAA
>CM076574.1:1297553073-1297744846 GCA_034641835.2 Pinus albicaulis | reverse complement strand
TCCTTTGTCTCATGTCGATGATGTGGGATACAATATGGCCCTCCCTCAGCGGATCGCTTCCTATCGACTTCCGAATTAGGGGAATTTTGAGGTCTAAAATGGGCCTCCTAAGGAAATAATAAAATAATAGCTAAACCAATAAAATAATATTTATGAATTTGCAATTCACTTTTTGCACCACAATTCATGTAACCATAGTTAAATTCAATTCAAAAGTTGTACCAAAATAAAATTAATAAAAAAATTGTATTAATGTGACTATAAATAAGATTGAGCATTTCAAGAAAAAGTTATTATCATTGAACAACTAATGCATTTTTCCTTTGTACTTAAAGAACTTAAAATAAAATATAAATATAAATTTATAAATTCTTAATTATGTTATATGATATTTATTAAAATTTATATTATTTAAATTTTATAGTAACATGTAATTAATATACTATATAAAAATAATATAATATAATATTACATAATAAATGTATAGAGATCTGCATTGTTTATTTCAAGAAATATGAAATGACAATAATATATTTTTATTCAAAAAGTGTGAAATGACATTTATTATGAGTACTTTACTTTGACTTTAAAAGTACTTAGAGCACTACTATAGTTAACCATGATTTTTTATCCACCATTGAGAATGTGACAAGTAAGTACCTTTAACTCAAGCAATGCCACCTCAACCATTAGGGATGATGTCATCCCCTAAAATGTGATTGGTTCTCATAAAGTGAATTTTGATTGTACATTTTTCTTAGGAGGCCCATTTTAGACCTCAAAATTCCCCTAATTGAGCTCATTATCTAGGAAGTTGATCTAGAGATCTCCTTTTAGTACCCTAGAGCCTGCATGCCCTAATGGCAAGTTGTTTTCATTTAACGACAAGTTCACATCATTTGCCTTCAATCGGATGTTTTCACGAGTGTTCGGCGTCAACTCTTTATTCACATCTCGTGAATTGTACTTTTAGTACCTTGAGGGCCATTGTCATTATTGGTGGTCTCTCTCACGTTCGTTAATAGTTTACATCATTGACTGGTAATCAGGTGATTTTATTTGATGTTTGAGTTTGACTCATTCATTAACATGCCCAAATTTGTACTTGTTCAGGTTATGACAGAGCGCAAGACCCTGGGTTTTGTCTGATAAAGCCCAGGCTACAAGGTGATATTTATTATTCATGATTGTACACATGACTCTTTTACCTGGATGGCTGTGACCAGACCTTGATTCCATATTTGTGATCCTCTTTATTTGGATGTTTGCGACCATACCTCGACTCATGTTTCATGATCTCTTTTGTGGATGGTTGTGTAAATAACTCATATTATGTGATTATCTCAGATATTTCACTTATGTATATATGTGCTTGTTTTCGCAGGTTTTCTAATGATGGCGTCTTGTGTAATATTCCCAATTAGCCATGAGCTAGTTGGAATATTAAATTTTGTTTTTGCTTCTTTGTTTGATGAATAAGAGGGTATGGAGACCCATAAATCTCGTTAATAGGAATAAAATCACTGCTAATGTGAAAGGATATCACTTTAGTGGCTTGATAAAGCACCCATATGTGTGAAAAGGGGCTGGAGCACATAGACTGGGTCAACTTTGACCAAATCAACAGCGTTGTCATGGAGGAGTGGCATTCATTATGGGACAGTGCAGTTTTGGAGGGAGACTCCATGCATGGAAGTAGTGAATTTAATGAGTGGGGCCAAGGGTGACAAATATCACCACTTATATAAGGAAGAGGACGACAGCCATTGGGATATGTTGTTGATTATTATTTTGATATGGTCTGTTAGACTTGTTTTCTCTCTTCAGCTATTTAGCTAATATTTCAGTGTTGTTTAGCACAGGGTGTTCCCGAGAAAGAATCCCACCTTCATCCTCGGGGGACTTCGAGTGCCTACTCATGAGAAGTGGTCGCACTAGACACTAGTACATATGGTCAATTTTCTGACACTTTAGTTCCGACAGTTTTGACGTATTGTCGGAAAGTTCCCAAGTTTTTCTAAATTTTTTTAATCCCACCAAAAAGTGTCGGAGCAAACTTCGGAAGTGCGACGAACCTCTCTAAACGTTGGTCTTGTGACGAAAACATTGATAACGTCGGAACAACGACGGAATGTCCAACCGTCGGTCTTGCGACGAATCGCTCCAAACTGTCGGTCTTGCGACGTCTTGCAATGAAAAGCTCTAAAGCATCGGTCTTGCCACGAAACGTCTGCCAACGTTGGTATTGCAATGAAAATGCTACCAACGTCAGTATTGCGATGAAAAGATCCAAAGCGTCGGTCTTGCGACGAACTCGAAACCGTCGATCTTGCGATACCCTCCAAAGCGTCGAACTTCCGACTTTGAAAATTTAAACAAGGTAGCATGCCACGTACACCCCCATGGCAGGATGGTGGAATTAATTGGATAGTCAAATTTCATGAACTAAGTTTTATGGTGGGATTAAATTGGAAATATATATATATATATATATATATATATATATATATATATATGTATGTATATCCTAAACTTTTCAACATTAATCCGCGGATTCATTTAAATGGAGGATGTGGATATAAAAGTGTGATATTAAGTAGTTGTTATAAATGTATTGGGTTGATTTTTTTATAAATTTAAATTCCTATAATGTTTTTTTTAATGTTTGGGTTAATTATTTTTTAGTTTCAATGTTTGATATAAAGGGAGAAATTAAATTTATGATTTTAATTTATGAAAAAATTATGAGATATATTAAACATTATTTTTCTCACTACATATATTTTTTTGAGGTTTAGTGGAGTTTATATGAGAGTGTAAAGAAATAGAGATTCATATAAAATAATATTGAATTTTTCATTTAAATTAATTTTATTCATATTTATATCTTTAAAAGTTTTATTTTTATCTTTTAAAAAAAAAGAATATTTAATATTAAATATTTAAAATATTCATGCTATTTATTTTTTTAATTAAATACATCATTTATATTATATCATAATGAAATCAAATATTCATTGTTTGATTAATATGATATAAAATGTTTACGCATGCACCAAACTAGTTTTGACATCATAACTTATGTGATTGAAAATTCAAAAAACACCTAATAATAATATTATAAGTATATTTTCACTAAATAATATTTATGTTAATTTTATGCATTTTCTAATTAAATTTTATTGTGATTGAATAGTGTAAAGAAAGATAAATTTATAAGAAATAATAAAAATGAAGTTATGGTTTCAATCTAAATCAATTTCACTCATGCTTTTCCAATACATTTAAAAGATTTATTTTTTTAACTTTTTGAAAATAAAAGTGAGAAAGGATGATATTAACCCAAGGAAACGCCCAAGGAAATGCATCTCGGTCGGGTCGGGTCGGGTCATGTCTTGTGAGCATGCCCAAGGAAATGCATTCAGGTCAGGTCGTGTGAGGGAGGTTGTATCAAAAATGCTAATTTGTGACCGCCCATGTGTCTTGTGCATGTTCGTGTGCCCCATTTTTTGTTTTCTCCACTATGCCTTCTATTATTCATCAGTATTTTTCACTTATTGGTGATGACTAGTTATAACAGTCAAGTTTTCTAGCAGCTGATCTAAAAAAATTTCAAATTTTCCAGCTGGAAAACACCCATAAACTTTTTTTGCCCTCTTACCTTTCAGTCCACCCATGACGAGATGAAACCTCATTATCAAGCCCCATCTAGCCTCAGCCATACTAGTTTTCCCATCAGCTCCAAAGAAACAATCCAAATCTGTCTGAAAAGGTTTCCCCTGAGTTAGGTAGTGGCACTTTAGGCATTCCTCCCTTAGCAAACCACTCTAAAGCCAAAGAACCTCTACCTGCTATAGACCAGTCATAACAGACCATTCCCATTCTGCGAACAAAGTTGGTTACAACCCTAGGTCGCGCCACTAATAAACCCTCAAGTCTCAACTATACATGTACCATAGATCAAACTGATTTTAGGTGGTCTTACAGTGTTTTCATGAATCTTTCAAGAACATAAGCATACCAGCATTTCCAGGAGACAGTTTTTGCTTCCACATGAGAAGACAGCTACTTCTCATGTGACTTTGAGCCTGGAATGCAGCTGTAGGGCAGAGAGTTGTTTCATTAAGCTCCTGCGATCACAGTCAAAGGTTAGTAAAATATGAATGACAAGAAGCGCTTTGCAAATACTAACCAAACTGCTTATGATGCCTAAAGAAGCACAGAGACATTTGAAAAGCAGATTTACATGTCTCAGAGAAATAGTCATCTTAACTGTTATCAATTTTCCATTCTTAATTGGCTCAAGCATGACAAGACAGTGAAAGGAAAAATAACACTGTTAACAGCTGATGAGATGGCATGACTGAAAAACCTCCTTCATCTATAATCAGAGGGTTTTTGAAGACTGAAGAACCTTCTTCATCTACAAGCAGAGGGTTAAGAGCGCCTCCCTCATCTATAAGCAGAAGGAAAATGGACAAAGTTTGATTTTAAGAGTTGCACTAACTGTAAGGCAAATTTTTTGATGAACATTGAGACAACAATTGAGGGTCTCTGAATGAAAATGATGATTAAAGGCAAAGTCAAAGAAGTGGGCTTTAAAAACTATTTGCATAAGCTCCATTGCTATTGAGTTACAAGGAGAAGCTCATGGGCTGATCATCAATGAGGAAATATTGTTAAAAAGATTGCCAGAAAAGTCAAATAGTCCTGGCCTCAAACTTACTTCTGCCATCATGTATAAGAGAAACCACTATCAGTATGTTCATCAGATAGTCTTCATGTGGCTGAGACAAAGGTTGAAAAGAAACCAAGCATTTGTCAAAATATGCCTCCTTCATCTATAAGCAAAGGGCCAAAGCAGTGATTCACTCTAGGGTTTTCACTGACTGAGAGACAAACTGTAAAAATAATAGGAGACAGTTGAAAGCTTTTGAACAAAGCAAGCATGTCAAAAACAAAGGGAATGCTCTCAAAAAGGGTGAAATGAATGAAAACTCATGTGTTTGCCAATCTCCTTCACAGAAAAACAAAGGTACAGACTTCCCTTGTTCATTTTTCAAATCAAAGTACATCATCCTCTATTTTATTTTTACCCACAGTCAAAAAGAAGCTCCAACAGCACCTGCCGTCTCATTTAGTTTTCACAATGAGCATGACCATATCCAAAGCATCAGGAACAGACATGGTCAATGTAGGTTTCAAAGGGGTGAAGCTATCTACCTCATAGTGTCAAATAAAACCTCACATAACACAAGGCCTCTCTACAGGAATCCTTTTTCAATAAGAAAAAAAAAATAGGTGATGATGATATTCAGAGATTTTTTTCTCTTTCTATTCATAAAGACTTTTTCCAACTGATCAAAAAGTGACAGCAGATGAGTAATACAAATAGAAAAGGTGGAAAGGGATATTGAAATTTGCAGTTAAGCTTCCTCCCAAGTAAAAAGGTAGTTGCTCTCAAAAGGTGCCTCTACAGTCCTTCATGTGGCTCAGAGCAGTTTTTCCTTCCACAGTGCAAATATCAAAAAGGAGGACAATTTTTCATTCCTTAAATAAGAAACAGTCAAAGTTTTAAATTCTCAAAAAGGTTGTTTCATTTCAAAAAGGGGGTCAGGCTCATAAAGGAAATGATCATTGCCACTATGTTTTTGTTTGAACAAAAAGAAGTCTTAGTTACGTTTTCAAAAAAGATATGAGCTTCATATTTTGGTTTTAAACCAAAAGCCTTTTCAACGTTTTCAAAACCATCATTGTACACACCAAAGGGTTTTGATATTTTTCAAATACAAAGTTTAGAGACCATTGCAAACAATTTTGAATTTCTCAAAACGCAAAGCAACACTCCTCTTGCTATCAATTGCGTCGAGGATAGAGTTTTTGAGCGAAATCCACAAATATTTTGGGCTTGAAGGCTGCGCGGCATGCCTGTAGAGTTGCACGGAACAGTCAGGCATATTTTTAACACAGAGTAACACTGCTGCGCGGTGCGACTGTAGCGGCACGCGGCGCGCCTGTAGGCGCCGGTCACAACGGCCCGTCAGTGACCCGACAACCTCTCTTTACGCGGCGCCTTCCATAGAAAACGTGTCGCGCTTATTTCAAACCATAAAAACGCCTCCAAAATGCTTTGAAAGCTGCTCAAATCCTCAACAAGGGCTTCCATCGAATTTTCAAGGTATTTATGTGCCTCCTTGGTATTGTCAAGTTTCTAAAAGGGTGATAGTTGGTGGAAGTACCCTGACTGTGATATGGCAAAATAAACTCTGTCAGCCTTATGCAGTGAAGAAAGCAGTGCTTAGGAGGGTTGATAGTTTTGTTTAAAACTCAAGATGTGTTGTGTTTTATGTTTTCTCAAGGTGAACATAGTGAGAATGGTGAGTTTTTTATTGATGACAAAATCCTGATAAACTGTCCTCAAAAACAATGTTAGAAGGTGGAGCAGTTTTAGAAAGGGAAACTAAGTGTTGAAAAGTGAAAACAGTAGGCCCGATTTCAAATGGCAATAATCATTCTACAAGTGTTTTTTCATTTCAAAGTTTTCCTCGGTGTGGTAAAGAGCAAAATCAGTGCTGCCATCTTTGTCCATGAAACAGGCTTTAATGAGTGAAACTATTAAATCAAGTTTGGAGGTGTTTCTATCTAACTGTGTGTGAGAAATAGTAAACACAAGGAGGGTATTTTTGATTGAGTGGATTTTTTGCCTTTGTCTAAATGCAAGGTTGTCTTATCAAAACACCAAGAGCTCTGTGACCTTATCCAAGCACAGAAAATCACTTGACAGTGTATGCATTTTAATTGACTGTGTGTTTATTATTAAAATTAGTGGTTGAGTGGCATACAAAGAGAAAGGGCAGTGTTTTGAAAGGAATAGAGACCTAATATCACAGAAGCATCTCACACAACATCTGAAACAAATTTGCCTTGATCAAACAGTTATTTAAAAAGAAGACATTGTTTTGTTTGAGAACACATTCTTGAAATTCTTTTTGAGGCAGTTTGGTTTTGCAGAGAGCATCCAGAACAAGATGCCTCCCAGGCAGGATAGTAGGAGTGGATTGCATAAGAGATATGAGCCTATTTCCACTGAATAAGTAAATGCACACCCATCAGTCTTATTCAATTTCCATGAGATTGGGTGTTTAGATTTTTGTCAAAGAGTGCAAGAGGTGAAGAGTTTCTCTCGTTTGACACATCTTTGCGCTTTGAGGTTTCAAGACAAGCATTTCCAATTGGCAGGCCTTGACTTCAAATTCTCCCCAAGATCCATCTCCAAGGCCACTAAAATCCCCTATATTGGTGAGAAATGGTTTAAACAAAGCCATTTGGACTCAGATGATTACAAGCCCTTCCTAAAGCCTAAGCACAGAAAATCATGTCCTTTAATTTCCCCTTTCTCATATCTTTTAGCTAGCTATGCCCCTCTCATGAAGATTATCATGAAGTACTTCACTTGTGAGGGAATATTCTCCCGAATTTATGCATATCACATTCAACTGCTCATGCATTTCACTAGGGCCAGATTGCTAAATCTTCCTTTCTTCTTACACAACAGCATTGAGAAAATGGCCTCCATTGTCCAGAAGAAGCCTCCTTCACAGAAAATAGCCTGTCTCTTCCATCACTCTCTCATCAAAATCATCATTCTTCATTAGCTTGAAAAGAGGGAGGTCTCTTGGGATGTTTTCATCACTCATCTGGATTTCTCCACTGTCCCTCCAATCCATACATCCCCTACACCTCCTACTCATCATCCCTCGCCTTGTTCTAGCAGACCTATTCCTAAAAAGCTCAAGTTTACTACAGAACAAGCAAAGGAGCATGAAGAAGGAGAAGAAAGTGACCAACAAGAGGAAGAAGGACATGAGGAGAAAGAAGAAAGTGTTGAACAATAGCATGACAGTGATGATGAACAGCAGCAAGGGGAGGAGGAAGAAAGTGCTGAATAGCAGCATGACAGTGATGATGAACAGTAGCAAGGGGAGGAGGAAGAAAGTGCTAAACAACAGCATGACAGTGAGGGTGAGACAGAGCAGTAGGAGCAGCATGATAGTGATGAGAAAGGGCAGCCAAAATATGATACACAGCAGCCTCCTCAAGAACAGCAACCTCTTCAAGAAGAACAAAAAAATCAAAAAGAAGAGAAGCAAGTTAACAAAGGTAAAGGGGCCATGCCCTCTTCTCCTAAAAATGTGAAGCCCCAGACAGCAAAGAAAAGAGTGCCTAGAGTGGTCACTCCAAATGTGACAAGGGCCCTCCAAAGTAAAGGAAAATTGCCAAAGAATCCCATGATTGATTTGCCTAGGAGGAAGAGCACTAGAATAGCCACCCAAAGCAAAGGGAAGGGTAAGGAAGAAGGCAGTCATGAACAAGAGAGTGCATTCGACATCATCCAAATCCAAAGCGATGATAGTGATAATGAGGCCCAGATTCTAGAAAGCCTCTTGATCCATAGAGAAAGCCAAATTGATGCATTGAAGGATGATCTTCATAGAGCTAGGAATTTCAATCAATTTCTGCAAATCCAAAATAGGAAAATGAGTGTCCATATGGTTGTTTATGAGACACGGGCGACCAAGTACAAGAAGGAGGCCTCCAAAGCCCAAGCGAGGTTGGAAGAACTCATGGGTGAGTTCGATAAAAGTGAAGGCGAAGATCAGCCTAGGTGAAAGAGGCCAATAACCATGGGGCTAAAAAAGGCCGTTGAGAAGCAAAAAGAAGAGGAAAAAGCCCTTCTCCAATCTACCCCTCTCACTGCATTGTTCGAACAAGAGATAGAGAACAATAAGGAGGCATGGCTTGAGAGAGTCAATAACCACTTGGAGAATAAATTGGAGAAGGCAAACAGGGATTTAGACCTTCAAAGGAGAATGACGGGGCATTATAAAAAGTTAAATCAGCTTGCCCGGTGCAAGTTGAAGGCTGCTCAAGAAAAGCTCAAGGAGGCTAAAGGGAAGCGCCCGGCACAGAAAGTGAGGAAAGACACCTCAGGACTTCATATTTTTTCCTCTGCTTCACAACATGTTGCTGAGAACCCTTGAGGTTCATACTCACCAATTTTGGGCAAATTTCGACATATTTTGGTTTTTTGTCAATTTTGGGTTTTTGGCCAAAATTAATGAGCTTCGCCATTTCAGATTGGAGGATCATCAAAGGATGAGAATGGTATCATTGGATGCCATAATTTCTGGAGCGCATACTCAACAATTTTCAGGACATTTGAAGATCATTTTCTCCCCCCAAAATGGCGAAAAATGCCCGCTTTTTCTACACTCTACCCGGTCTATCAACAAAGCTTATTTTCTGGTTTTTTACACACAGGCCTATTTTTGGAGGACTTCTGGGCATCAGATCGAGAAAATTCAAGTTTTTCCAAAAATTAGACACTCAGAGCTTTCCAACAAGCTATCATGAGCCTCGTTTTGATATCGGGAAGGCTGAAAAAAGTTGCCGGCAAGTTAGGGGACCTTTTGCTGATGTATTTTTTGAGTATTTTTGTAAAAATTGAACCTTTAAAAACTGTTTTTTCCTCATGTGCGTTTAGCTATTTTTGCACATGAGAAGTTATGAAAAGTCAATTTATTTCCCTCTTTTATAATTTTTTAGATATTTTATGAGATATTTTGTGCCTTGGGCTTTGCAAAGCCTCAAGGACAAGATTAGATATTTTGAATAGACCAATGAGATTGAAAACTGAACTAAGAGGTTTTCCTCACTTGGGCCTATATATTCCAAAGGCTTTCATTGTAAACAAGGCTGAACTTGATGATCGAAGCAATATATGGTCATATAAGCTTTGGAAGAAATACTTGTCTCATGCTTTTGGATAGTCTCTTGGATGTTCTTGGATGATGAAAGAGGATTGTTGTTGGATTCCATGACTTGGTAGAATGGTATAGTGTCTCTCTCTTTGTTTTGTTTCCTAGTTTTCATTCATAAATCCATGTTTCTTGCTTGCTATAGGACAGTAGAGAAAAATTTGAGACATGCCCTTGGAGGCACCTCAAATTTCTTGTTTCTTCATAGCGTCCATGTTTTGTTCATTATTAGTCACATTAAAGAATTCTTGATTACTCTTTAATAACTTAAGGATATTGTTGCTTGTTTCATTCATGGTTTTATGCATGCTAAGTAAGATTTACATTATGCTCTGCTTACCTATGGCTAGCCATAGCTCCATCCATGAAATTTCTCTTTGACTGATTAGATTGTCATTTGTTGAACCAAGGAGGTCTTGTTCTGATCTTGCCCTTTGTCTAAGACTATGCAATCTTGTTTTCAAAGTGCCCAATAACTTGAAGTACTGTGTTTAGGCATTCTGGCATAGTGATTTGAGTTGTTTGTCTGTTTAAGTGTATTTCCCCAAAGTTTGATAGCCATTTCCCAAATTTGGAGAGTTATATATCTCTATGCATGGCTTGAATGTTTATTTCTATGTATTGATTAGCTTATAGTTACATTTCTCATGATTAATGGTTTGCCCTACCATGTTTATGTCAGCTATTAAACTATTTATGCTTGAAATCCTTTGTCGTTCCCAAAATTGATGTCCATTTTACTCCATTTTTCCCAAAGATCCTTTCTACCTCGAATCAAATCGGCCCTTCAACAGCCTTGTATCACCATCTGATATCTTTCTTGACATTTTCGACCCCATAGCCCAATTGATCTGACATCTTTTTACCTATCTTATATCTTTGATCAGTTTCATCCCTCACAACCTAAAAACCAAAACCAAAAAACCTACTTCATAACTATCCTAAAATCAGAACACAATAAGCAAACACGCAGATATCCCTTACACATATAGAGAGAGACCTCTCTGATTCCAGGAAGGCTAGGTCCTTGGGCTCCAAATATTAGTTTGATGTTACACTGTCATTTGGCTTGCCAATCAGCCAAATCACGGGACCCTAACATAATGGCGATCACGTTGGGACTCTGAGTGATAAACAAACTTAGTTTCCCTAAATCTTTAGAGACCTTTGAGAATACTATCTGGCTAACTTATCCCACCACTCACTAACATAATGGTGATCACGGTGGGACTTTGAGTAAAAACATCCTAGGTATCCCTTAGGAACCCTCAAAATCTCAGTCAAACTTAGAAGAGTAGAATCTAGTTGTCTCACCATCCTAGAAAAATGATGACTCAGCTTTAGGACACTCTTACAAACCCTAGGCTGCACATAAAAACTCAGAAAACCCAAAAAAACTTCCTTAGATTGGTTTTTGTCAGTACTGGTGGTGGACCATACACATATACCTCAAAACAACTAAAAATCCACTTGGCAACTCCACTAGCCTCCAATAGGCCTTACTACTTTACTAACTCTAGGCTACTATCTGATTGAGCCACCTCATCGCCACTAACATAATGGCGATCACGGTGGGACTCTGAGTAACAAGCAAACTTAGATTCCCTAAACATTCCAGTAGCCTTAAGAATACTATCTGATTGACTTATCCCACCGCTCACTAACATAGTGGCGATCATGGTGGGACCTTCCGAGTTAGTGACAATGTAAGTACTCCTTAGTAACTCCCGAAGTCTTAATAAAACTTAGAAAACTTAAGTTTTATTTGAAGAGTAGAAGATAGATTTTTCACCATCTTAGAAAAATGATGATTCAGTTATAGGAAACTCTTCCAAACCTCATAGGCACATAAAAACTCAGAAAACCCCCAAAACATCCCCAGATTGGTTTTTCCTAGTTATTGGTGGTGGACCATAGCTACATCTCTGTAAAAACAACCAAGTTCCACCTGGCGACTCCACAACTCTCAATAGACCTAAAGACTCCACTGGAGGAAGAACCTAAAACATGACCGATCATCCTAGAAATAAAAAGCACTCAGGCCTTAGTTGGATTCAAGAAATTATTGTATTTATCTATAACTATGTTCTATCCTACTTTGAGCTTGATCAAGAATACACCGATGAGATCTACATTGATCATTGGAAAGATCTCAAACCTCAAAAAGCGAAGCCTCAAATTTCAGACCATGAGCAGGCTTATACACCTGTGCTTACCCCAGATTCACTTATGGAAAACCTAGCAAAACATGAGCCTCATGCTACCTTTCCCACTCTGGCTGAAACCTCAAATAGTCATAAATATATTTTTACACTACCTATATCCACAAAGGTCCCAGAAAGATACAAGCCTCTAGTTTTACCTCCCATCTTCCAAGCCCTTCCTACAAATCTTCAAAATAAATTACCCAGATTTGATGGAGAAATCTCCAAAGTCACCACTGAAGAGCACGTCCAAAATCTTGAGGATTTACTTGACCTTTATGAAATATAAGAAGATGATGTGCGTATTAGAATGTTTTCCTTATCATTACAAGGAAAAATTAAGAGTTGGTTTAAAGACCTTCCAGCTGCAAGCATTACCAATTTTCATCAGTTCACTCAAATCTTCCTAGATAGGTGGGTGGTCATGGGTAATAAAGTTCTCATCATAAAGGAATACAATCAGTTAAAAAGACAACTAGGAGAGACAATACAAAACTTTTCAGCCAGGTTCAATAAAATATACCATGCAATGCCTGCTAACATAAAGCCACCCCTCGGATGTGCTCTCTTGCACTACCCAGATTCTTTTGACCTAGAGATGGTTTTTTGGATAATAAATAACGATCCTTTGACCCTAGAAGAAATGAAAAGGATAGAATTTGATGTAGAATTCAACATACTAAATAGGGAGGCACAACTAAGAATAATAGAGAAAGACAAAGCAAATCAAGAGAGACTAATATCTTCATAGGAAAAGTTGGAAAAATTGGTATGTATGTTCGGCAAACTAGAGCATCTACTTGATAGGAAAAGAGAAAAACACAAATTTAAGGTTAACACTGCTTATTCAAACCAACCTACACTTCTTCCTCAGGATGAACACACTCAACTATTACAAGACAAAAGTTATGAACAAAATGTGCCTAATGAGAAAGTTGCAAATGAAAACATAAAGGAATTCTCTAAAGAGACTATCAGCCATTTTGAAATCACAGATTCTAAAAAGGAAGAAGAATCAAAACCTTTAGGATCTCTACCCTTATGCTTTAAATCATTCCAGACTCTGAAAGAAAATTTGCATCCTAAAGATCTCTTAGCAGTTATTCAGGAAAACCCTGCTCAAGTTAACTCTCACATAAATCAAGAAGAGTTGATTAAGGATGAATTCAAATCTGGAATAGAAGACAAATCACAACCTGTAGGATCTCTACCTTTATGATGGGAGTCATTTGAGTTCAGAAAAGCAAACTGGCCTACTAAAAATCTATCAAAAAAACTCATGAATTACATGCTAACTATCCTCAACATCACAAAGAATTGGTTGAATATGAAAACAAGCAGCAAATGAAAGAGAACCCACAGGATATCTCTAAGGGCATAAGTGATGATTCATCATCTCTCATACGTGGAGCCCAAAAAGACATTCATCCTTCAAATCAAATTTCCCAAGAGAAAGAGGATTATTGTAGAGAAATGAAAATGCCTCCCTTTTTAATTGAAGAGGAAATAGATCAACTTATAAACATGCAGACAACCTCTGAAACTTCATATAACCAAAAATTTTCTGATCTTTCTCCTGTTAATCTTGCATATCATAAGTCAAAAAATAGATTTGTAAATCAATTTGAAGAAAATCAATCTGATAGTCCAATATGCATGGCTGGTGACATTACTTATATTAATGATTCTCCAAGGTTTGATCAATATGTTGATGATTATGATTTCCAAACAGAAGCTAAATTTGCAGAATACTCAGTTTTTGAATTTTGGGAGGAAGCTCAGTTTCATAAACTTGAGAAAAGTGAGTAGCCAATACAAGTCATCTATGACACTGATGAGGAGAGCCTTGAGAGTTTAGAAGTAAGTGTAGAGTCTCAGACTCTTTGCTCTACTTCACTTCAGTCCATTAGAGATAACATTCACATAATTGGAAATCAACAGTCTTTCAGCTTTGATGATGAGGTTGAGGAGGATGATGAAATTCTCGAGCATGTTGTAAATGAGAAGCCTTTTCTTGAAATGGTTGAGGAAATCATTTTGGACATGGAATCTTCCTTAACTCCAGATTTGCAGCCACCAAGTTCCATTGAGTTACAAATTGCAGATGAAGAAATAGAGGTTGATAAACACATGAGAGTTGTCACACTATCCTTTCAAGATAATTTACTGTTAAAGTGTATCCCTGATCATCAACCTGATGACCTTCACACAATTTTCAGTCCACTTAATCAGAACACATCAGCTTGGAAAGAAAACTACACTGCAATATATGATGAGTCTGACAGTTCAAGTGATCATGAGCAAGGGGAAGAGTTGCTTTACCAGGAGAGTCCCAAATATAGCCAAGTGGAAGAAAGAGTAGTCCTGAATGAAGCCTATGTATCAAATCCTCTATATCAGGTATTATTCCAAGATCCATTTGTTTTTTTCCTTGAGAAATCTGAACGAGTAGTGGGTTCTATCATGAACAAGTTGCTACCAAGAATGAGAAAAAACTTAAGCACTACTGTCCGAAAACAAGCCAAATGGGAGTGGCATTTTCTTTACTTCAGCATCATGAAAGAACTAAACCAAGATCAACCATGCAATCATCTACTTGACTGGCTATATTGGAAAGAAGAGTTCACGAAATGAATGTATGTTGTGTATAGTTTAGACTAGGATAGATAGATAGTTGTGAAAAATAAGCTCAGCCTTGTGAACATCTTTTCAGTTTTAGATTGTTTGAAGAAAAAGTGAAAAAGAAGAAAATTCAAAAAACAATAGAAAAATAGAAAAAGAGGGTGGTTTGAAAAATAGAAAGAAGGCTCCGTGTTCAAAAAATAGTCATTCGGAAAGCGCGCAAGTCTAAATATCGCTGCTAGTGCTCAAATGTCTTGTTCAATTATCTAGCCTAATCATAACTGAACATGTTTTAAATTTATTTGCTGATAAGTTAGTGAGTGGAAAATATGGTCAAAATTGTGTAAGCTTGACTCATCAAAGAGAGTAGATTAGGAAAAGATACTGGTTCCACATGCTCAAAACAGAACCAAAGAGGAAAGCAGGTATGAAAAACAAATTGTGTATCCTAGCCTCGCTTTTCTAGTTTTCATTTTTATGCAAAATAATATTTGTGTGCAGCTTGTCTTTCATGCCACAAGTACATGACAAATCAGACTGTCTAATCCTGATTTGATCATCTTTTCAATTTCATGTTTTAGATTAGAGAATAAAATCCTATCAAACAGCTTAATCTTGACAGTCGATCTAGCATAGGTAGAGAATCAAAGGAGTTCATCAGTTTAATCTGAACTCCTAGAAGATATAAGTGTAGAACTAGATAGGTTAATTTTTCAAAAAGAAAAAATATATATTGTCAAAAGGGTTGCTAGTCCAAATGCACCCAAAGGAAGAAAAAATGTTAGGAAAGATAGTGGGGTAGGTAGAAATATCATTTATGCTAATCATGTTGTCATTTTTCAGAAGTAGCATCAAGGAATAATGAAATTTGCGCCAATGGGTAAGGCATTGGTCTTCATAAGCCAAAGATCTGAAATTCTGGGCACCTCCTGAAAAGGAGCTGCCCTCCCCAAATGGAGCCACTGTTAGTCATCAATATTTTTCACTTATTGGTGATGACTAGTTATAACAGTCAAGTTTTCTAATAGCCGATCTAAAAAATTTTCAAATTTGCCAGCTGGAAAACACCCATAAAATTGTTTTCCCCTCTTACCTTTCAGTCCGCCCATGATGAGATGAAACCTCATTATCAAGCCCCATCTAGCCTCAGCCATACTAGTTTTCCCATCAGCTCCAAAGAAACAATCCAAATCTGTCCGAAAAAGTTTCCCCTAAGTTAGGTAGTGGCGCTCTAGGCATTCCTCCCTTGGAAAACCACTCTAAAGCCAAAGAACCTCTACCTAATATATACCAGTCATAAGAGACCATTCCCATTCTGCGAACAAAGTTGGTTACAACCCTAGGTCGCGCCACTAATAAACCCTCAAGTCTCCGCTATACATGTACCATAGGTCAAACTGATTTTAGGTGGTCTTACAGTGTTTTCATGAATATTTCAAGAACAGAAGCATACCGGCATTTCTAGGAGACAGTTTTTGTTTCCACGTGAGAAGACAGCTACTTCTCATGTGACTTTGAGCTTGGAATGCAGCTGCAGGACAGAGAGTTGTTTCATTAAGCTCCTGCAATCACAGTCAAAGGTTAGTAAAATATGAATGACAAGAAGCGCTTTGCAAATACTAACCAAACTGCTTATGATGCCTAAAAAAGCACAGAGACATTTGAAAAGCAGATTTACATGTCTCAGAGAAATATTCATCTTAACTGTTATCAATTTGTCATTCTTAATTGGCTCAAGCATGACAAGACAGTGAAAGGAAAAATAACACTGTTAACAACTAATGAGATGGCATGAATGAAAAACCTCCTTCATCTATAAGCAGAGGGTTTTTGAAGACTGAAGAACCTCCTTCATCTACAAGCAGAGGGTTAAGAGCGCCTCCCTCATCAATAAGCAGAGGGCAAATGGACAAAGTTTGATTTTAATAGTTGCACTGACTGTAAGGCAAATTTTTTGATGAACAGTGAGACAACAACTGAGGGTCTCTGCATGAAAATGATGATTAAAGGCAAAGGCAAAGCAGTGGGCTTTAAAAATGATTTTCATAAGCTCCATTTATATTGAGTTACAAGGAGAAGCTCATGGGCTGATCATCAATGAGGAAATATTGTTAAACAGATGGCCAAAAAGTCAAATAGTCCTGGGCTCAAACTTACTTCTAACATCATGTATAAGAGAAACCACTATCAGTATGTTCATCAAACAGCCTTCATGTGGCTGAGACAGAGGTTGAAAAGAAACCAAGCATTTTTCAAAATAGGCCTCCTTCATCTATAAGCAGAGGGCCAAAGCAGTGATTGATTCTAGGGTTTTCACTGACTGAGAGACAAACTGTAAAAATAGTAGGAGACAGTTGAAAGCTTCTGAACAGAGCAAGCATGTCAAAAACAAAGGGAATGCTCTCGAAAAGGGCGAAATGAATGAAAACTCATGTGTTTGCCGACCTCCTTCACAGAAAAACAAAGGGACAGACTTCCCTTGTTCACTTTTCAACTCAAAGTACATCATCCTCTATTTTATTTTTACCCACAGTCAAAAAGAAGCTCCAACAGCACCTGCCATCTCATTTAGTTTTCACAATGAGCATGACCATATCCAAAGCATCAGGAACAGACATGGTCAATGTAGGTTTCAAAGGGTTGAAGCTATCTCCCTCATAGTGTCAAAGAAAACCTCACATAACACAAGGCCTCTCTACAGGAATCCTTTTTCAATAAGAAAAAACAAATAGGTGATGATGATATTCAGAGGTTTTTTTCTCTTTCTATTCATAAAGACTTTTTCCAACTGATCAAAAAGTTACAGCAGATGAGCAATACAAATAGAAGAGGTGGAAAGGGATATTGAAATTTGCAGTTAAGCTTCTTCCCCAGTAAAAAGGCAGTTGCTCTCAAAAGGCGCCCCTACAGTCCTTCATGTGGCTCAGAGCAGTTTTTCCTTCCACAGTGCAGATATCAAAAAGGAGGACAATTTTTCATTCCTTAAATAAGAAACAGTCAAAGTTTTAAATTCTCAAAAAGGTTGTTTCATTTCAAAAAGGGGGTCAGGCTCATAAAGGAAATGATCGTTGCCACTATGTTTTTGTTTGAACAAAAAGAAGTCTTAGTTACGTTTTCAAAAAAGATATGAGCTTCATATTTTATTTTTAAACCAAAGGCCTTTTCAACGTTTTCAAAACCATCATTGAACACACCAAAGGGTTTTTATCTTTTTCAAATAAAAAGGTTAGAGACCGTTGCAAACACTTTTGAATTTCTCAAAACGCAAATCAACACTCCTCTTGCTGTCAACTGGGTCGAGGAAAGAGTTTTTTAGCGAAATCCACAAAGTTTTTGGGCTTGAAGGCTGCACGGCGCGCCTGTAGAGTTGTGCGGCGTGTTCAGGCAGATTTTTAACATAGAGTAACACTACTGTGCAGCGCGCGGCGCGCCTGTAGGCACCGGTCATGACGGCCCGTCAGTGACCCGACAGCCTCTCTTTGCGCGGCGCCTTCCACAACAAACGTGTCGCGCCTGTTTCAAACCATCAAAACACCCCCAAAATGCTTTGAAAGCTGCTCAAATCCTCAACAAGGGCTTCCATCGAATTTTCAAGGTAGTTATGTGCCTCCTTGGTATTGTCAAGTTTCTAAAAGGGTGATAGTTGGTGGAAATACCCTGACTGTGATATGGCAAAATAAACTCTATCAGCCTTATGTAGTGAAGAAAGCAGTGCTTAGGAGGGTTGATAGTTTTGTTTAACACTCAAAATGTGCTGTGTTTTATGTTTGCTCAAGGTGAACATAGTGAGAATGGTGAGTTTTTTATTGATGACAAAATCCTGATAAACTGTCCTCAAAAATAGTGTTAGAAGGTGGAGCAGTTTTAGAAAGGGAAACTAAGTGTTGAAAAGTGAAAATAGTAGGCCTGATTTCAAATAGCAGTAATCATTCCACAAGTGTTTTGTCATTTCAAAGTTTTCTTCGGTGTGGCAAAGAGAAAAATCAGTGCTGCCATCTTTGTCCATGAAACAGGTTTTAATGAGTGAAACTATTAAATCAAGTTTGGAGGTGTTTCTATCTAACTGTGTGTGAGAAATATTAAACACAAGGAGGGTGTTTTTGATTGAGTGGAGTTTTTGCCTTTGTCTAAATGCAAGGTTGTCTTATCAAAACACCAAGATCTCCGTGACCTTATCCAAGCACAGAAAATCACTTGACAGTGTATGCATTTTAATTGGCTGTGTGTTTATTATTAAAATTAGTGGTTGAGTGGCATACAAAGAGAAAGGGCAGTGTTTTGAAAGGATCAGAGACCTGATATCACAGAAGAATCTCACACAACATCTGAAACAAATTTTCCTTGATCAAACAGTGATTTACAAACAAGACAGAGTTTTGTTTGAGAACACATTCTTGAAATCCTTTTTGAGGCAGTTTGGTTTTGCAGAGAGCATCCAGAACAATATGCCTCCCAGGCAGGATAGTAGGAGTGGATTGCATAAGAGATATGAGCCTATTTCCACTGAAGAAGTAAATTTACACCCATCAGTCTTGTTCAATTTCCATGAGGTCGGGTGTTTAGATTTTTGTCAAAGAGTGCAAGAAGTGAAGAGTTTCTCTCATTTGACACATCTTTGCGCTTTGAGGTTTCGAGACAAGCATTTCCAGTTGGCAGGCCTTGACTTCAAATTCTCCCCAAGATCCATCTCCAAGGCCACTAAAATCCCCTATATTGGTGAGAAATGGTTTAAACAAAGCCATTTGGACTCAGATGATTACAAGCCCTTCCTAAAGCCTGAGCACAGAAAATCATGTCCTTCTATTTTCCCTTTCTCATATCTTTTAGCCAACTACGCCCCTCTCATGAAGATTATCATGAAGTACTTCACTTGTGAGATAAGATTCTCTTGAATTTATGCATATCACATTCGACTGCTCATGCATTTCACTAGGGCCAGATTGCTAAATCTTCCTTTCTTCTTACACAAGAGCATTGAGAAAATGGCCTCCACTATCCAGAAGAAGCCTCCTTTACAGCAAATAGCCTGTCTCTTCCATCACTCTCTCATCAAAATCATCATTCTTCATCAGCTTGAAAAGAGGGAGGTCTCTTGGGATGTTTTCATCACTCATCCAGATTTCTCCACTATCCCTCCAGTCCATACATCCCCTACACCTCCTACTCATCATCCCTCGCCTTGTTCTAGAAGACCTATTCCTAAAAAGCTCAAGTTTACTACAGAACAAGCAAAGGAACATGAAGAAGGAGAAGAAAGTGACCAACAAGAGGAAGAAGGACATGAGGAGAAAGAAGAAAGTGCTGAACAGCAGCATGACAGTGATGATGAACAACAGCAAGGGGAGGAGGAAGAAAGTGCTGAATAGCAGCATGACAATGATGATGAACAACGGCAAGGGGAGGAGGAAGAAAGTGCTAAATAGCAGCATGACAGTGAGGGTGAGACAGAGTAGCAGGAGCAGCATGATAGTGATGAGCAAGGGCAGCCAAAATATGATACACAGCAGCCTCCTCAAGAACAGCAGCCTCCTCAAGAACAACAACCTCTTCAAGAAGAACAACAAACTCAAAAAGCAAAGAAGCAAGGTGACAAGGGTAAAGGGGCCATGCCCTCTTCTCCTAAAAAGGCCATGCCCCGAACAACAAAGAAAAGAGTGCCTAGAGTGGTCACTCCAAATGTGACAAGGGCCCTCCGAAGTAAAGGAAAATTTCCAAAGAAGCCCATGATTGATTTGCCTAGGAGGAAGAGCACTAGAATAGCCACCCAAAGCAAAGGGAAGGGTAAGGAAGAAGGCAATCACGAACAAGAGAGTGCATTCGACATCATCCAAATCCAAAGCAATGATAGTGATAATGAGGCCCGAATTCTAGAAAGCCTCTTGATCCATAGAGAAAGCCAAATTGATGCATTGAAGGATGATCTTCATAGAGCTAGGAATTTCAATCAATTTCTGCAAATCCTAAATAGGCAAATGAGTGTCCATATGGCTGTTTATGAGACACGGGCGACCAAGTACAAGAAGGAGGCCTCCAAAGCCCAAGCGAGGTTGGAAGAACTCATGGGTGAGTTCTATGAAACTGAAGGCAAAGATCAGCCTAGGCAAAAGAGGCCAAGAACCGTGGGGCTTAAAAAGGCCCTTGAGAAGCAAAAAGAAGAGGAAAAAACCCTTCTCCAATCTACCCCTCTCACTGCATTGTTCGATCAAGAGATAGAGAAAAATAAGGAGGCATGGCTTGAGAGAGTCAATAATCACTTGGAGAAGAAATTGGAGAAGGCAAACAGGGATTTAGACCTTCAAAGGAGAATGACGGGGCATTATAAAAAGTTAAATCAGTTTGCCCGGCGCAAATTGAAGGCTGCTCAAGAAAAGCTCAAGGAAGCTAAAGGGAAGTGCCCGGTACAAAAAGTGAGGAAAGACACCTCAGGACTTCAGATTTTAGCCTCTGCTTCACAACATGTTGCTAAGAACCCTTGAGGGTCATGCTCACCAATTTTGGGCAAATTTCGACATATTTTGGTTTTTTGTCATTTTTGGGTTTTTGGCCAAAACTTATGAGCTTCGCCATTTCAGATTGGAGGATCATCAAAGGATGAGAATGGTATCATTGGATGCCATAATTTCAGGAGCACATACTCAGTGATTTTTAGGACATTTGAAGATCATTTTCTCCCCCTAAATGGCGAAAAATGCCCGCTTTTTCTACACTCTACCCGGTCTATCAGCAAAGCTTATTTTCTGGTTTTTTAAACACATGCCTATTTTTGGAGGACTTCTGAGCATCAGATTGGGAAAATTAAAGTTTTTCCATAAAGCAGACACTTAGAGCTTTCCAACGAGCTATCATGAGCCTCGTTTTTACATCGGGAAGGCTGAAACAAGTTGCCGGCAAGTTAGGGGACCTTTTGCTAATGTATTTTTTGAGTATTTTTGTAAAAATTGAACCTTTAAAAACTGCTTTTTCCTCATGTGCATTTAGCTATTTTTGCACATGAGAAGTTATGAAAAGTCAATTTATTTCCCTCTTTTAGCATTTTTTAGATATTTTATGAGATATTTTATGCCTTGGGCTTTTCAAAGCCTCAAGGACAAGATTAGATATTTTGAATAGACCAATGAGATTGAAAACTGAACTAAGAGGTTTTCCTCACTTGGGCCTATATATTCCAAAGGCTTTCATTGTAAATAAGGCTGAACTTGATGATAGAAGCAATATATGGTCATATAATCTTTGGAAGAAATACTTGTCTCATGATTTTGGATAGTCTCTTGGATGTTCTTGGATGATGAAAGAGGATTGTTGTTGGATTCCATGACTTGGTAGAATGGTATAGTGTCTCTCTCTTTGTTTTTTTTTCTAGTTTTCATTTATAAATCCATGTTTCTTGCTTTCTATAGAATAATAGAGAAAAAATTCGAGACATGCCCTTAGAGGCACCTCAAATTTCCTGTTTCTTCATAGCTTCCATGTTTTCTTCATTCTTAGTCACATTAAAGAATTCTTGATTTCTCTTTAATAACTTAAGGATATTGTTGCTTGTTTCATTCATGGTTTTATGCATGATAAGTATGATTTACGGTATGCCCTGCTTACTCATGGCTAGCCATAGCTCCATCCATGAAATTTCTCTTTGACTGATTAGATTGTCATTTGTTGAACCAAGGAGGTCTTGTTCTGATCTTGCCCTTTGTCTAAGACTATGAAATCTTGTTTTCAAAGTGCCCAATAACTTGAAGTACTGTGTTTAGGCATTCTAGCATAGTGATTTGAGTTGTTTGTCTATCTTAAGTGTATTTCCCCAAATTCTGATAGCCATTTCCCAAAGTTAGAGAGTTATATATCTCTATGCATGGCTTGAACGTTTATTTCTATGTATTGATTAGCTTATAGTTACATTTCTCACGATTAATGGTTTTCCCTACCATGTTTATGTCAGCTATTAAACTAGTTATGCTTGAAATCCTTTGTTATTCACAAACTTGATGTCCATTTTACTCCATTTTGCCCAAAGATCCATTTTACCTCGAATCAAATCGGCCCTTCAACAGCCTTGTATCACCATCTGATAGCTTTATTGACCTTTTCGACCCCATAGCCCAGTTGATCTGACATCTTTTTTCCTATCTTATATCTTTGATCAGTTTCATCCCTCACAACCTAAAAACCAAAACCAAAAAACCTACTTCATAAATAGCCTAAAATCAAAACACAATAAGAAAACACACAGATATCCCTTACACAAATAGAGAGAGCCCTCTCTGAGTCCAAGATGTCTAGGTCCTTGGGCTCCAAATACTGGTTTGATGTTACACTGTCATTTGGCTTGCCAATCAGCCAAATCACGGGACCCTAACATAATGGCGATCACGGTGGGACTCTAAGTAACTAACAAAATTAGTTTCCCTAAACCTTTAAGAGAACTTTGAAAATACTATCTAATTGACTTATCCCCACCACTCACTAACATAATGGCGATCACGGTGGGACTTTGAGTCAAAACATCCTAGGTATCCCTTAGGAACTCTCAAAATCTCAATCAAAATCAGAAGAGTAGAATCTGGTTGTCTCACCATCCTAGCAAAATGATGACTCAGCCATAGGACACTCTTACAAACCTTAGGACTACATAAAGAAATCAGAAAAACCCCAAAAAACTCCCTTAGATTGGTTTTTGTAAGTACTGGTGGTGGACCATACACATATACCTCAAAACAACTAAAAATCCACTTGGCGACTCCACTAGCCTCCAGTAGGCCTTACTACTTTACTAAACTCTAGGTTACTATCCGATTGAGCCACCTCATCTCCACACTAACATAATGGCGATCACAATGGGACCCTGAGTGGTAAACAAACTTAGATTCCCTAAACATTTCAGCAGCCTTAGGAATACTATCTGATTGACTTATCCCACCGCTCACTAACATAGTAGCGATCACGGTGTGACTTTCTGAGTTAGTGACAATCTAAGCACTCCTTAGTAACTCCCGAAGTCTCAATCAAACTTAGAAAACTTAAGTGTTGTTTGGAGAGTAGAAGCTAGTTTTTTCACCATATTAGCAAAATGATGATTTAGTTATAGGAGACTCTTCCAAACCTTATAGGCTATACAAAAACTCAGAAAACCCCAAAACATTCCCAGATTGGATTTTCCCTAGTTATTGGTGGTGGACCATAGCTACATATTTACAAAAACAACAAAGTTCCACCTAGTGACTCCACAACTCTCAATAGACCTAAAGACTCCACTGGAGGAAGAACCTAAAACATGACCAGTCATCCTAGAAAGAAAAAGCACTCAGGCCTTAGTTGGATTCAAGAAATTATTTTCTTTATCTATAACTATGTTCTATCCTACTTTGAGCCTGATCAAGAATACACCGATGAGATCTACATTGATCATTGGAAAGATCTCAAACCTTGAAAAGCTAAGCCTCAAATTTCAGACCACGAGCAGGCTTGTACACTTGTGCTTACCCCAGATTCACCTATGGAAAACCTAGCAAAACATGAGCCTCATGCTACCTTTCCCACTCTGTCTGAAACCTCTAACAGTCATAAGTCGCTTTTTACACTACCTATATCCACAAAGGTCCCAAAAAGATACAAGCCTCTGGTTTTACCTCCCATCTTTCAAGCCCTCCCTACAAATCTTCAAAATAAATTACCTAGATTTGATGGAGAAAGCTTCAAAGTCACTGCTGAAGAGCACGTCCAAAATCTTGAGGATTTACTTGACCTTTATGAAATAGAAGAAGATGATGTGCGTATTAGAATGTTTTCCTTATCATTACAAGGAAAAATTAAGAGTTGGTTCAAATACCTTCCAGCTGCAAGCATTACCAATTTTCATCAGCTCACTCAAATCTTCCTAGATAGGTGGGTGGTCATGGGCAATAAAGTTCTCATCATAAAGGAATACAATCAGTTAAAAATACAACCAAGGGAGACAATAGAAAACTTTTTAGCCAGGTTCAATAAAGTATACCATGCAATGCCTGTTAACATAAAGCCACCCCTCGGATGTGCTCTCTTGCACTACCCAGAGATGGCTTTCCGGATAAGAAATAAAGATCCTTTGACCCTAGAAGAAATGCAAAGGATAGCAGTTGATGTAGAATTCAACATACTAAATAGGGAGGCACAACTAAGAATAATAGAGAAAGACAAAGCAAATCAAGAGAGACTAATATCCTCAGAGGAAAAGTTGAAAAAATTGGTATGTATGTTCGGAAAACTAGAGCATCTACTTGACAGGAAAAGAGAAAAACACAAAGTTAAGGTTAACACTGCTTATTCAAACCAACCTACACTTCTTCCTCAGGATGAACATACTTGACTATTACAAGACAAGAGTTATAAACAAAATGTGCCTAATGGGAAAGTTGCAAATAAAAACATAGAGGAATTCTCTAAAGAGACTATCAGCCATTTTGAAATCACATATTCTGAAATAGAAGTTGAATCAAAACCTTTAGGTTCTCTACCCTTATGCTTTAAATCATTCCAGACTTTGAAAGAAAATTTGCATCCTAAAGATCTCTCAGCATTTATTCAGGAAAACCATGCTCAAGTTAACTCTCACCTAAATCAAGAAGAGTTGATTGAAGAGGAATTCAAATCTGAGATAGAAGATAAATAAAAACATGTAGGATCTCTACCTTTATGCTGGGAGTCATTTGAGTTCATAAAAGCAAACTGGCCTCCTCAGAATCCATCAGAGGAAATTCATGAATCCCATGTTTACTATCCCAAACATCAAGAAGAGTTGAGTGAGGATGAATTCAAATCCGAAATAGAAGATGAAGCAAAACCTGTAGGATCTCTACCTTTATGCTGGGAGTCATTTGAGTTCATAAAAGCAAATTAGCCTCCTAAAAATCTATCAGAAAAAACTCATGAATTACATGCTAACTATCCTCAACATCACAAAGAATTGGTTGAAGATGAAAACACGCAAGAAATGAAAGAGAACCCACAGGATCTCTCTAAGGGCATAAGTGATGATTCATCATCTCTCATAGGTGAATCCCAAAAGGACATTCATCCTTCAAATCAGATTTTCCAAGAGAAAGAGGGTTATTGTAGTTATATCATAAGAGAAATGAAAATGCCTCCCTTTTTAACTGAAGAGGAAATAGATCAACTCATAAACATACAGTCAGCCTCTCTTGATTCTTCTCCTAATCTTAACTATCACATAGTAGTAAATAGATTTAAAGATCAATTTGAAGAAAAGCAATCTGATAGTCCAATATGCATGGTTGGTGACATTACTTGTATTAATGATTCTCCAAGGTTTGATCAATATGTTGATGATTATGATTTCCAAACAGAAGCTAACTTTGCAGAATACTCAGTTTTTTATTTTTGGGAGGAAGCTCAGTTTCATAAACTTGAGAAAAGTGAGCAGCCAATACAGGTCATCTATGACACTGATGAGGAGAGCCTTGAGAGCTTAGAAGTAAGTGAAGAGTCTCAGACTCTTTGCTCTACTTCACTTCAGTCCATCAGAGATAACATTCAAATAATCTGAAATAAATAGTCTTTCAGCTTTGATGATGAGGTTGAGGAGGATGATAAAATTCTCGAGCATGTTGTAAATGAGAAGCCTTTACCTGAAATGATTGAGGAAATAATTTTGGACATGGAATCTTCCTTAACTCCAGATTTTTAGCCACCAAGTTCCATTGAGTTACAAATTGCAGATGAAGAAATAGAGGTTGATAAAAACATGAGATTTGTCACACTATCCTTTCAAGATAATTTACTGTCAAAGTATATCCCTGCTCATCAACCTGATGACCTTCACACAGTTTTCAGTCCACTTGATCAGAACACATCATCTTGGAAAGAAGACTACACTACAATATATGATGAGTCTGACATTTCAAGTAATCATGAGCAAGGGGAAGAGTTGCTTTACCAGGAGAGTCCCAAATATATCCAAGTGGAAGAAAGAGTAGTCCTGAATGAAGCCTATATCTCAAATCCTCTAGATCAGGTATTATTCCAAGATCCATTTGTTGTTTTCCTTGAGAAATCTGAAGGAGTAGTGGGTTCTATCATGAACAAGTTGCTACCAAGAATGAGAAAAAACTTAAGCACTACTGTCCGAAAACAATCCAAATGGGAGTGGCCTTTTCATTACCTCAGCATCATGAAAGAACTAAACCAAGATCAACCATGCAATCATCTACTTGACTGGCTATATTGGAAAGAAGAGTTCACCAAATGAATGTATGTTGTGTATAGTTTAGACTAGGATAGATAGATAGCTGTGTATCGTCATCCTGCACCAAGACCATGGCGATGGTGCTTAATGCGGCGGCTAGATACAAAGTAAAGTCGCGGTGGTAGTCCGGAGGACGAAGCAACGGAGCATTGACTAGCAATGTCTTCAGCTTCTCGAAGGATTCCTGAGCAATTTCGTCCCAATGAAAGGGAACATTCTGCTTTAACAAACGAGTGAATCCTTTGGCCACCTCGGCATAATTCGGGATAAAGCGCCTAAGAAAATTCGCTTTCCCTTGTAGACTCTGTAACTGATACAGGGAGGAGGGTGATGGGAGATTTATGATGGCCTCAACCTTTAGAGGGTCGAGGCGAATTCCGTCTTTCGAGACTATAAAGCCTAAAAGACAGCCAGAATCGACGCAGAAGACGCACTTATGAGGGTTGAGCCTGATATTGTAGCGTCTGCAACGAAGGAATATCTGGCGGAGATGCTCAGGATGGTCCTCTCGCTTACCCGAATGGGCTGGAAAGTCGTCCAGATAAGGCTGGACGATATGGCGAATATCATGAAAAGCATAGGACATCGCGCGCTGGAACGTGGTGCCAGCGTTTTTTAAGCCGAACGGGAGTTTTTTGTACGCGAAAGTGCCCCACGGACAGATGAATGTGGTCTTATGTTGATCCTCAGGTGCAATATTGATTTGGTTATAGCCCGAGAAACCGTCCATTAAGGAATAGATCTCACTCCCGGCACATTCGTCGATGATCTGGTCGATGAACGGAGTGGGATAATTATCCTTAGGACAGGCGCGATTGATATCGCGATAATCCACACAGACTCGAATTGTACCCTGCTTTTTATCAACAGGGACGATATTGGACACCCATTCTGTAAGGGGAATAGGATAAATAAAACCCGCGTTCAGAAGTTTTTCAACTTCTGCCTTGATGGCGGCGGCTTTCCGAGGATGCATGGGACGTAAGCGTTGGCGCACGGGTTTCGCACCTGGGTAGGTTGGAATCTCGTGCACAACAATACTCGGATCAATTCCCGACATTTCCTCATAAGACCATGCGAAAACATCTCGGAATTCTTTGAAAATCTCCGTATAGACTTGGATCTCCTCGGAAGAACAAGTCACACCCACATGAATGTTCTCAACAATCCCCGGTTTAACGGAGATGTTGATTGGAACAGTTTGAGTAATGTTACTCAGATTACCCTCCGAAAAGACTTCGTGCATCAAGATCGGTGTTTGAAGAGGAGGGGAAGGAACCTGAGTAGCATAACGCTCTAGACAGTCAGTCATTGCCCCCAAGATAGGCATAAACGAGGAGCGATGATGCCCATCGCCCCAGGGCAGCTCCTCAAGAGACATAGTTTCAATGATGGCCTCATCTGAAGGAAAAGTCTCTCTAAGAGGATCAGGCGAATCAGCCTGACCAAGCCAGGGGGATTGTGAGTAGACGTCAAGAGCCATGCTCATCGGAGCATGCTGAGGAGGTGGAGGGTCCGATGCGTCAACAATCTCACAGTAGTTGATCTCTACTGGCGTTAAGGGCATGGATTCTCCAAACTCATATACCTGCTCAGGTGTAGGAATAAGCCAGGGTCACTGCATTCCGGAAGGAGAAGAACACTTGAGCGTATTCGTAGCGTGCTGTGGAATATACCTGCTTAGTGTACCTCGGAACGTACTGTGTCCTATGTCGTCCGGTGGATTCTCCGGAATTTGATCCACGTATGGCACGTTGTTCTCGTAGCTAGAGGTGAAAAACGACAACTGATCTACTGTGACAATCTTGCCCTCATGGGGGAACTTAATAAATCGAAAGACAGTAGACGGCACACAGAGCATGGCATGGGTCCAGCTGCGGCCAAGAAGTATATTGTAGTTGAGTTTAGCGTCAACTACTTCCACTTCCACGTTGACAGTTTTTCCCTGTAATGTGATCGCAAGACTCTCGAGAACTCCCAGGGGTTTGGACTCCCGACCATCAAATGCCTCAAGGGCATTGGGAGATGACGACAAGGCTGGAGAGCCGATGGCCTTCCAGCAGGCGGAGGACATAACGCAAGTAGATGCACCTTCATCTACGACGGCTCTATGAACGTTCAGACCGTTAATCCCGACTTGAATGACCAAAGCAATTTGATGTGGAAGCCGGGGAGTAAAATTCTCCAGATCAAAGGTGAGAAGGCTCGAGTCGGCGGGATCGATACCACCGATGGCGGACAGTAAAGCCTTCCGTTGTGAAGGACAACTTTGAAGAACCTCAAGTGCAGACATGGCACATGGCGCCTGTGCCAGATCCTCAACGATACTGTAATGTTGAGCGGCACGAGCATTCGGATTATAAGAGGATCTCCGAAGAACACCCTTGGGAGGTGGCTTCACAACGGGTTCGAGAGTCGGCTTCTCGATTTCCAACGGACCAGAAACAGGTGGGGGAGGCGGCCCTTCCGCAACTGCCTTCCCGGGTGCCTGTTGCTGACTATTGTAATCCTTCGATCTCGTAGCGATAGTGATAGGTGCATTAGTCTTCATCATGAAAACCTGAGACCCAAACGGTGCAGATGATGAGCCATGTTCGACCATCTGGGTCTGCTGAGATGGAAATGGCTCTTTTAAAACAGCCGGAGTTCCTTTTGAGCCTTTAAGAAGTTGACTAACTTCGGATCGTCGTGGACAATCCTTAGAGTAATGGTCACCTTCACGGATGAGGCAAGGGAATTTCGGCTTACGTTGGGAGCCATCCTCAGTTCGAGTTTTAGATTCCGGTTTTGGGGCATCAGATTTTGATTTGCCTTTGCCCTTCTTCTTCCCCTTGGAGGACGAGTCCGTTGGTGATCGTTCGAACCTGGCGTTCACCTCCGTTGTCACTTAACTCATGAGGGGGAATTAGCGGTGAGGTGTTGTTGGAAGAATTAGCCTTCTGCTTCCCATTCGAAGACTTCTTTGAATTTTGAGAAACGGAACCAATGACACCATCCACCGTAGGGGTAGGCGGAGCTTTAGTGGTTTCGGGCCGTGGAGCATCAGTCAAGATGTCATAAAGCGTCGATCGTGAATAAACAAGTCCAGCATCGGGCACGCATGCTTGTTCCTCCGTCACCACGCTCCCATCGCGATATCCCGAGCGATTCTGAGCGATTTTATCGACAAAGGAGGTGGTGAACCGCGGAGTCAAAATCCGACGTGCGTAAAACTTTGACCGCCGACGCCCACCCGCACCGCTTGCCTGCTGCGGATGTGATCCGAGATGTGAGTGGCCGAGTCCTGCTTCAGGGAAGACAGGAGGTGCGTCCCAGTCTCATACCGGACTGGTAACCGGAAATGCGTGAGGAAAGCCATAGCTAACGAGTTGAAATCCTGAAAAATACCACGGGATAGCTCTATGTACCACTTAGCAGCAGCTCCTGTTAAAGTACGCTGGAAAAGACGCAGACGAATCGAATCGTCGATCCAAGAGTTAGACGAACACCAAAGGTGATACGTCATCACATGTGCCTGGGGGTCTTCTCCAGCTTTGCCCTCAAACTTGGGACAGTCACCTGGTATCTTGGTTGGAACCGGAGGCCAATATGGATTATGTGCAATCGGATCATTGGTCAACTTCGAGACGTCCGGCAGTTCCAAGGTAGCCAGGAACGGCAATGGAGGGTTAACTACCATGCCAGTCCCAGGATAAGGTCCGGTACCTGTGCTCCACGATGGTTGTGAATATCCCTACCCCCATGGGTTCTGTCCCTGAGGATTCTGACCGTAAGGGGCATAGTTCGTATAACCAGACTGATTTGGCTGCTGGTAACCATAGTGCGGGGCTTGATAACCAGGGTTCGGGCCCTGATTAGGCGTCTGCCCTGTATAAGCAGCGTTTGGATTTGGCTGCTGAGCGTAGGTAGAACCGGGTGGAGGAGGATGATACCGAGAGCCTCCAGAGTGGTTATAGTTCGGTTGAGACTGACCATGAGGATAATAACCACTCTGAGGATGAGTAGGCTGCTGATAAGTGGAACCCTGCGGAGCCTGGTACGTAGGGCGCAGCTGGTGATTTGGCTGCGGCATTGAATGAACAGGCTGTTGAGCAGAGTGAACGGAATGAGAGGGCTGCCCTGAATGAACAGGTTGACCCGAGTGAGGGGGCTGGCCTGAATGACCAGGCTGGCCCGGGTGACCAGGCAGTGTTGGTTGCGCAGGCTGACCTGGTTGTAAGTGAGCCCCAGGTTGTGCCGGATGGGTCGGCTGGCCTGGAGGCGGGACACCGGGCTGTACCGGATGAGCCGGTTGCCCTGGTGGAGGAACAGGACCAGGTGCTTGCTGGAAACCAGTTTGACTTGAAGCAGAACCATAGGGTGGTCCTGGCTGATATGCAACGTTAGAAACAACAGGATACTGCGGTTGCATTGGTAAAGACGGCTGGATTTGCCCCCCAGGACCATAGGCCTGTCCTGGTTGATACCCTAGCTGAGGTTGAGCAGGTTGACCAACAGGGCTATAATATGGTCCTTGCGGATTGTATAGTGGCCCTTGCTGGCCCGCAGAGTAGCCTTGGATGGGCTGTCCCTGTGGGTCATACAAATAGCCAGGTTGGCCTGCAGGTTGGCCCTGAAAGGGTTGTCCCTGCGGGTTGTAAGCCTGGTTGTATGGTAAACCTTGAGCATACATATAAGCCTCAGGAGCAGGAAGGCGCAAAACCTCCCCATGCTCGTCAAACTGACCTGGGAACATATACACGGGAGTGCCATCCTGTGCATAGTGCGAAAAGAAGGATCGATAAGGATCCTGGGGAATTTGTCCAGCTCCGGCGTTCGGCTGCTGTAAAAACAACCGATACTCCTCCGGAGAGATATTCTCCGGTATAGCAGTAGCTAGGTAATTGTCCTCCGGAGTTGGCCCAGCCCTGGTAGCAGATGCTGAGACAACAGCAGAAGAGGCAGCCACACAAACAGTGGGCCGAACGGGAACAGAAGTGACGGGCGTCGAAGGGGACACCCCGGGTGTAGTGGCAGCTGGTCTCGACGCGGGAGATGATATCCCCATAGAGGCAGCAGCTGAAATGATCTGACCCATAGATCTGTATCCCTGTGGCAAAGAAGGACTGGCTGACGATGTGGTAGCCAGCTCGGAACCGTCTCCCTCAAACAATCTACGAGGGATGCGCTGATAGTCATCAGACCCCGGAATTTCCTCACCAGAATCACTCATGGTTGATCCTGCCGTTAAATCACGCAAAAGACGGCGAGGACTAGGAGGAAAAACAACAACAACAAACGGTGAACCCGATGTAAGAGAAAGGAAATCAGCTCCTAATCTCAATTCAGACACAGGGTCCGAAAAGGGCCAATTGAACTCAACTGGTCCTCCAAAGGGTTGCTCGGCGAGAACCGGTCCCCCGTCGGGAAACTCGGAAACAACAGGCTGCTGTGGTTCAACAGAAGGCTCAGAAGCTTCTGAAGAATCGTCCGTGTAAGGACTACCAGTAGACGAAACCGATGGTTCCGCCACTGTGGCAAAAGACTAAAAGAAAAGGGCACACACACACACACGGGCTGAAAATGAGTTAAGACACACGCTCAAACGGTCAACAAGCAACGTCTAAATAGGTGTGAAATCGTGGGCGATTAATTTTACCACATTGGAAAGTAATAAATTCTACCGTTTCATGTTTCAAGAGTCGAGAAACGATAAAAAGATGACTCTATCTCTTTCAGAGTTGACACAAGCGTGAAAGGAAAAGCGCTTGACGGTCTTTTCAAGTTTAGGGAGTCAGAAAAGACCAAATGACTGCTCAGGAAAAACTAGGCACAAAGGGTGTACCAAATATCCGTGAACTGCAATATACACCTTGGTTTCAAAAATGAAACAGAAATCGACTAAGGACTTTCCGTACGTGCAGGTAGTCTCCCCGAATGCTGTGTTCGGTGTATCACGGGTATAGGGCGGCAGACTCGGCTTCCTGTGGATAAAGGATTGAAAACTCGGCTTCCTTTGGATGCATTAAATTTAGGGGCACATACTCAGCAATTTTCAGAACAATTGAAGATCATTTGCTCCCCCAAAATGGCGAAAAACACTCGCTTTTTCTACACTCTGCCTGTTCTATCAGCAAGGCTTATTTTTTGGTTTTTTTACACATAGGCCTATTTTTGGAGGACTTCCGGGAATCAAATTGGGAAAATTCGAGTTTTTATAGAAAGTAGACACTTAGAGCTTTCCAATGAGCTATCATGAGCCTTATTGCGACATTGGGAAGGCTTCCAAAAGTTGTCGGCAAGTCAGGAGACCTTTTGCTGATGTATTTTTTGAGTATTTTTGTAAAAATTGAACGTTTCAAAACTGCTTTTTCCTCATGTGCGTTTAGCTATTTTTGCACATGAGAAGTTATGAAAAGTCAATTTATTTCACTCTTTTAGCATTTTTAGATATTTTATGAGATATTTTGTACCTTGGGCTTTGCAAAACCTCAAGGACAAAATAAGATATTTTGAATAGGCCAATGAGATTGCAAGTTGAACTAAAAGGTTTTCCTCACTTTGGCCTATATATTCCAAAGGCTTTCATTGTAAACAGGGTTGAACTTGATGAATAGAAGCAATATATGGTCATATAAGCTTTGGAAGAAATATTTGTCTCATGCTTTTGGATAGTCTCTTGGATGTTCTTGGATGATGAAAGAGGATTGTTGTTGGATTCCATGACTTGGTAGAATGGTATAGTGTCTCTCTCTTTGTTTTGTTTCCTAGTTTTCATTCATAAGTCCATGCTCTTCCTTGCTATAGGACAGTAAAGAACAAATTTGAGACATGCCCTTGGAGGTACCTCAAATTTCATGTTTCTTCATAGCTTCCATGTTTTCTTCATTCTTAGTCACATTAAAGAATTCTTGATTGCTCTTTAATAACTTAAGGATATTGTTGCTTGTTTCATTCCTGGTTTTATGCATGCTAAGTATGATTTACGGTATGCCCTGCTTACTCATGGATAGCCATAGCTCCATCCATGAAATTTCTCTCTGACTGATTAGATTGTCATTTTTTGAACCAAGGAGGTCTTGTTCTGATCTTGCCCTTTGTCTAAGACTATGCAATCTTGTTTTCAAAGAGCCCAATAACTTGAAGTACTGTGTTTAGGCATTCCGGCATAGTGATTTGAGTTGTTTTTCTGTCTTAAGTGTATTTCCCCAAAGTCTGATAGCCATTTCCCAAAGTTAGAGAGTTATATATCTCTATGCATGGCTTGAATGTTTATTTCTATGTATTGGTTAGCTTATAGTTACATTTGTTATGATTAATGGTTTGCCCTACCATGTTTATGTCAGCTATTAAACTAGTTATGCTTGAAATCCTTTGTTATTCACAAACTTGATGTCCATTTTACTCCATTTTTCCCAAAGATCCATTTTACCTCGAATCAAATTGGCCCTTCAACAACCTTGTATCACCATCTGATAGCTTTCTTGACCTTTTCGATCCCATAGCCCAGTTGATCTGACATCTTTTTACCTATCTTATATCTTTGATTAGTTTCATCCCTCACAACCTAAAAACCAAAACCAAAAAACCTACTTCATAACTAGCCTAAAATCAAAACACAATAAGAAAACACACAGATATCCCTTACACAAATAGAGAGAGCCCTCTCTGAGTCTAGGAAGGCTAGGTCCTTGGGCTCCAAATACTGGTTTGATGTTACACTGTCATTTGGCTTGCCAATCAGCCAAATCATGGGACCCTAACACCTAGACATATTGGGAAGATATATATTTTTGAGTTAATAACCAAAGAGATCATTCTTGAAGGTTTTTTCATTTATTCTTTGGTATTGCAATGGATTATGGACTTCTAGGGAAGGAGGTGAATCATTGGTATTACTCTTGAGAGTGGAGGTGGTGATCCTACGGATTCCTGCGCATTTCTTACTACAATAGGAAACTGGTGGGATTGAGGAAAGAGGTCCTCTCAAGTACCTACTCCAGCGAGCAGTTGGTGTTTTAGTCCTTTGAGCAACCCCTTGCTCAGTTTCTGGACTTGGCTCGGGGTGACAGTTGCATATGAGCTTGGTTTCAATTTTCTATGGTTGGGTGGAGAGTCCTTTTCCCAGACTCATTTGCTATTCAAGCTCGAATATAAGTACCGCTATGTTTTTTTTTAAATGTTAATGAATCTATAAAGAGTTTCTAGTTTGAAATGGCACTGCATTTCTAGATGAAAATGGAGGTTATCATTTTAATGAGCATGTGGCCATACCTATGTGTGGAAACAACATTTGTAGTTATGATGAATATATATGTGCATTTGTGTCTATGTTTGTCACATCTCTGCAATGAATGATGAGGCTAATTAAGTCAAGAAAGTGTGTGCTTCTGGATTGTAAATGAAGTGTTGTTTGAAATGCTTGCTGATGTTAGAGAGAGAGAGAGAGAGAGAGAGAGAGAATTTTGTCTTGTATAAATGATGAAATTGTGTTGTTAACCACATTTATGTAAATAACACCAAACTATTATGACTCGTTGCAAGCAGTGGAATGTTACATGAGAGCCTGGTTGAAGCCAAGAAGCATTGGGCTTAAAAAACACTTCCATTAATATAAAATGATTATAAGGGAGACAACCTACTTAGCAGGGTTTGTGCATACATAGATGCATGAGTATATGCATAACAGTTACAAGCATGTGAATCTATGTAGGTGGAGTTGTATTAACACTGAAATATTTATTACCTCTTTTAAGTAGAAGGATAGCTTGAAACCCTTGCAATAATGTAATATTCCTAATTAGCTTTTAGCTAGTCAGAATATTAATTTGTTTTTTTTTCAATAAGATAGATGAATAAGAGGGTAGAGGGACTCATAAATCTCTTTAGTAGGAATAAAACCACTTCTAATGTTGTTGAGGAGGTAAATCCCCTCTGCGGACAGAGGCGATCCCTACTAGCCCAGCAGGGGTCTAGCAACAAACAAACAATGTCATGACGCAGGTTCCTAATTACGAATGAAAAGGCTGGAATAGAAGCCTACCTGGATTCCAACGCTAGGATCTGAAGGAGAAGCATCCCCGTTCCTCAGCCTCGGCAGATCACAATCCCTCCACGATCTCCGCGGATGAACACCTGCACACAGAAGAAACGAACAGATACAAGCATAGAAACCAGCATACGTAACTAAACATCAGTCAGAAAGGACATTACTCGCATTAAAATGATGGAAAACGGAGTGGAACCATAATCATAATCATCTATTAAATAACCAGCGAAGAGAGATTACAACCAAAGTTCCGACGTCGCGGTCTCCTTCGTATCGGGTTTCCAGCCGTCCACGTCTCGCAAAGCTTGCCAAGGAAAGGGAAAACCTCTCCCTGCAGTCTCGTGACAATGGTCTCCTTACTTGAGTCGACCTTAAGGGAAAGAGAGGGTGCTTTACAACACAAAGGCTCTTGGGAATATGGAGATTCGCAGCTTAGGCACTTTCAAGACTAGCTTGCCATTGATTTGAGCAAGCTTTTATAGATGGGGAAGGAGGAGTTGGGATCCCTATTATTATGGGATTGGCCCTATCAACAAGGAAGGTTCCATGGGAGGTGGCAAAACCACTTCCCTCCATAGAACACCCGCAGCCAACTTCCCAACTCAAGATAGGTGATGGTTTGTGAATTTGTTAGAATTCAACTTCCGCCATCCATATTTTAAAAAACAACTCCCAAATTGGGTGGCGCGACCACGGCTCTATGACGAGCGCCAGTGGCGCGACCTCTTTGCATTAATTTCCCCATCGGCGCGAGCACTGAATCGCTTTCCCGCGCCAATGCTAAAAGGGGTCGTTTTTTTATGACTTTTGCAAGGAGATGTCTCAAGGGAAAATAAAGCTCATGTTCGAGGGATGCATTGATGATGTTTTCAAGGCATGACAATGTCCACAGTCACGTAATGGGTCCTCCATTGTGCGGGATGGGGAATGGTAAGGACGGTGACAAATTATCGTGTAACAAATGCCCCCCTAAAGTATGAGGCCCGAGAGGGAGAGGGGTGAAATGCTTTACGAGAACATGTTCAACCGAAGGCCCGCCGTCGAAAAACCTCGCGCGTAAAGATACAACCCGATATCTCAAGTACATGATGTATAAGTGGTATGGACGCAGCCCTATCCGAAACAGCAGTATGATATAATCCGGATCCAGGGTATGGACGCAGTCCCATCCAACTAAGATCAAATAAATAGACTCGTGTATGGTCGCAGCCCATCCAATCGCGTGAGTCATGTACATAATGATAATAATCCACAATCGCAAACTCGGATTACAACAGTACACAATCCAGGGTCTTGCGCTCCATCTCGACCCAAAAAAGTACAAGTTCAAGCATGTGAATATGTGAGTCGAAGTCGAACATGCAAGAACATCGTCTGATTACCAACCAATGATGAAAGTTGTTAACCGACGCGAGAGAAACCACCAATAATGACAATGGCTCTCAAGGTACTACCGGTACAATCTACGGCGTGCGAATAAATGAGTCGACGTCGAACACCCGCAGAATCATTCGATCGGAGGCCAATGATGTAAACCTCTCGTCGAATGCGATGAACCCGCCATCGAGGCATGCGAGCTCCAAGGTACCATAAGGAGTCTCTAGACCAACTTCCCGGATAATGAGTTGATGTCGACAGGAAGTGACCTTGATCGAAGGTGGGCTATAATGATTCCCACATCATCGACACGAGACAGAGGAACATAATTTTTTGTTGTGAATCGGGATCGTATGAGAAATAGAGGAAGGTTGATATTTGCAGAGGCCAACTTCTCTTGAACATATGAACGGCACGACGAAAGGACTTGCGTATTTGACATCAACGGATCAGCAGGTCATGGTGACGAGGCAAAGTGAATGCAGATGAGAGGTCAAAAGAGATTACCCAAACCCATGGAGGCAAAGTGAAGCAACGAGATGAGATGTCCCCAACCCGACACGGATGCAGACAAGTGCCATGTTCAAGAGCGACACACCGCCGACGACAACGACGAAGGTTCCATTTTTTCCCCCACCATTTCTGGCGAGTACCCCAATTATTTTTTGATAACAAGCTTGAAGGGGATAACATATGCTTGCGATATAAGTCCGCCTCTTCGGCGAATCCATCCCGGGTGCATTTAACGAGTCCCAGTGAAGGAGAAACTCGGAGAACGTCATTTCGACTATATCCGATGTCATCGTGGTTTAACGAGTCCGACAAGGGAAGAACTCGGCGTCTTTTCATGTTTAGAGAGTTTGAAAAGACACTGGAAAGAAAACTCCACAAGTCCCTTTTCGTAAATAGTTCCCTCGCATCCGAAAAGGTAGAAAACAATATCCCGGGGAAACCTCCTAGTCGCGATAGGCTAGGGTATTCCTTTTTTCATAATCAATCCATCCCAGCCCGAAAAAGGGTTAAACTTATACCGGGTGGATGTCGATTCGTGTCCATTTTAACGAGATCGAAACGACAAGGGCCTCTGCGATCTTTTCATATTTAGAGAGTCGTAAAAGAGATGAAAGATGACTCCGGAGTGACTTTTTCGTGTATTTACCGAGTCCGAAAAAAGTATAAAATACAACTCGTGTCCATCTTTTAAGTCGCAAAAACCCCGTCGACGCACATACCAAGCAAGCGTAAAATCCATTTTCGACATAACATATGCAAATATTTGACAAAAAATAACTTTTAAAGCTCATTTAACGTCGAAAAAGTTATAAATATGCCTAATTGGTAAAAAATGAAATTACTTTTTACTATTTACCTTGTGGAAAGCAACAAAGTGGTCCTTTTGGAACAGAATCTTCCGACGGTGATTGCGACCAATCCAGTGCAACCATTCGACCTTCTCGTCCGTCATTGTAATAGGCGCTCCTTAGCTCTTCATTTCCATACATTTTTTTAATGGTTTTCCCTTAGAAATCAACTCTGTGTGGCCACTTTTAAAATTTTAGGGCCTGGGCCCGATGGGCGTGGGTATCGGGCACCCGACCCGCGCCACTCGAGCTCTTTTTACTAAAGGGCTCGCGACACATGGCGCGACTCGTTAGCAAAACAGACAAGCGCCAAAGAAATCGAACCTAATTTTCTCGCCTAAAATTCCAATATTTACACCAAATTTCTTGAAATTTGAAGCTCACCAAAGATCTAATCGTGGGGTTTTTGACCATGTGAATGCGTATAACTACTCAAAATGGCAATCGAATGGAAGGAACGAGAGCACGGAGATGAGGATGAAGAGGCCATGCAAAGCCAAGCTTGCATGAACGCTCTTAGAGACTGTGGATTGAAAAAGTTCTTCCTCACGCCATGTTTACGAGCTCAGCCTGAGCTCCTCCAATATCTAATCAACATCTGGGATGTAGTTCTCCACACCATTACGCGGGCTGCTGGGTTGCAGGCTCCGCACGAGGCCACGAAAACTCAACTCCTGTTAGCCTCAGAATGCATGGGTCCCCTACTGTTCAACTGGGCGGGGTAGCGTAACCATCAACATGAAAAGGCAGACTCACAAAGTGCAAACAGGGAAACCGACGGGGCCGGTATGGTTCCATCTTGGTATCGTTCATTCTCGGGAACGCATACCAATCTTCCAGGCCAAGGGGCCGCAGCGGGCGAGTCCGATACCACGAGAGCCGCGAATCGGCTCGCCGGGGCAAAGCACCGATGCCCGGATCCGGAGGTGGCCAACCGATGTCCCGGGAGGCCGAGTTCTTTAGGTGGCTACGGCGCCAACCGATCGTCGTGGAAGATTGGCCCTATTCGGGAACCGACTTTTATCGGGGACCCGCATCTCCCACTACCGCAGGAGACGACTGGGACGAGGAGTCGGGTAAGACCTCATATTTTTTATTTTGTGTTTATATGTTTTTTTTGTTAATACACATTCGTCTTGACACAATTATATATGCATGCAGATGTAGGACCCGAGAGACCACCGGGATGTCTCCTATCTCCCGGGAGGACACAACTCGCCCCCGAGATCCAGGGGGGAAGGCACCGGAGGAGAGGAACCGATCCATAACCTCGAGGGGATTGCCCATGGGATCCCGTACTATGCTCGACTATCGATGTACCGATGGCATACTCGGGCGCCATACCTGGGAGTTCCGACCGGATCCACCGAATCCCTCGAGGCGCCCTAGTGCGTGCAAAGTGACGTGCTATCATGAGCACCATGCAGTATTAGTCTCTAGGATTTAGCCACACCTATTTTTTTTGAGAGACATAAATGTCTCAGGATGTATTAAGACAATTATGTATATTTTTTTGAGTTTTATGCGACACACTCTATGTAAACATTTCGATATCTATATATATACATATCTATTTCTCGGGATGAGTCTTTCTTTGCATGTGATGATGATTATAAATTGCGCAAATGTCCCGTCTAATACCAAATTTTCTACCGCATCCGTTAATGTATTCAAATGTCCGAGTATATGATGATATGTAATGTAGTCGAATTCCTTTCCAGAATCGAATACGCAAATACGTACGTAAAATGGACGGGTTCCTTACCGAATAGTGTCCGTTCAGCCGTAACACTACAAGTTGTGAATCTAGGTACACGAGCAATTCACTGATACCAAGGTTTACCGCTCGGTTAACAATTCCAATACGGCACTATACTCCGCGATATTGTTCGTGGTACGTCCTAAACACACCCTTGCGTGTTAATTAACTCACCAGCTAGGGATCGTAGATTACCCAGTGCCGCGGAAGACAGATTCTCGGTATCGCGGGAGGCACCATCCGCGAAACCAACAAATGGATGAATAGACATCCGCACAACCAGGAAGACCCGATCAGCAGAAAGATGTTTACAAAGCACACCACACTATGCACACAAATGACAATCACACACCTATGTACACACACCACACCAAGAAATCACTTCAGTGCGTAGTACTTCTTAAGTGTACACCATTTCTGGCCGCGCCAAAGGGAGCTCCTTCGTAATCTATAAGCTCGTAGGCCCCATTTTTTCAAAACGCGTTTTACTATATAGGGACCGTGCCACATAGGTCGGAGTTTACCGACTCCAAGCTTATCATGTGCCCGGTCGTACAAGAGAACGAGGTCTCCTTCAATGAAAGAACGAGGAGAAACAGCTTTGATCAAAAATGAGTTTTGACCCTCTTCTTTGTGCTTCGATGATCAAAGCAGCCTAATCGACGGGTTTCATCCAATCGTTCGAGATATAGAAGACGTTCTTACTCGGGGGAGGTATCCGGTAAGAGCTCGCGCTAATTTAAGCGAAGGAATTTCACATTCAACCGCAGAGTAGCTTCCGCACCGTACACCAATTGAAATGGTGTGAACCCTGCCGCACTCTTAGCGGATGTTCGGTATGCCCGCAGAGGGCCGAGAACAGCTGGAGATGCCAACCGGATTTATGAATCCCAACCGTTCGTCGAAGCATGGTGACCAAAACCTTGTTCACCGCTTCAACCCGACCATTCGCTTGAGGGTAGTATGGTGTTGAGTCGTCGTGACGCAAGCCCAACGCTGAAGTCAGCTCCGCCATCATGTAATCACGCGAAATGAGTACCATGATTAATGACGATGGCTTGAGGAACCCCGAATCGTGCAATAACGTGGTTGAATATAAATGAAGCGACGTTCTTCCGTCGCCAGCTAGTGTAGGCATCGCTCGGCCCACTTAGTGAAGTAGTCGACGGCGACAATGATATACGCATGCCCCCCGCCGAGTGAGGGTTACACGTCATAAAAATCCACGCCCCATTTCGCAAAAGGGCCGACTGGGTAATAACGGGATGCAAAGGCAATGGCGGCGCACGCATCTTGCGCCGAAAAAATCCGGCACGGATGACATTTACGGACTGCAGCGGATACAATCCTTGAATATGGAAGGCCGGAAATATCCCCGCCCTCGAATCTTCCGGGCGGTAGCATATCCGGACATGTGTCCGCCACAGTGCGCCACCGTGCGCTCATTCAAGACTTTCTCGACTCTTCCAAGGTAAGGCATCGTCGTGAGCACCGAATCTACTCCAATACGATATAAGGTATCTCCTACGATACGGTAGGGTTGGGACCGGTGCCGAATCCGACTGCGAGCGGCTTTATCCAACTCGGACCGAAATGTCGCGTCTCGAAGATACACTATGATGTCACCGTACCAAGGATCGCGAGTATCAATAAGAAACAAAGTCGTTTCCGTCCCGTATATGATCTTCGAGTGTGAAGGAACAGAGTCCGTAGGGAGAGAACATATCAAATCCACGAAGACCAGTTGATTTAGTTGACTTGGCAGTGGTGAACTCCAAGTCAAACTCCCGAGATGACGATCCATTTGGAGTACTTGCTCCCTAGTAATTGTCTAGAAAGAATATATGTCACAGAAGTTGCGACCCCGAAAACCACCGTTACCGTACGCAAAAGGATGTAATGGCGAAAGCGTTGTACGGCATGTACCGTCGCTAAGGCCAACTTCTCGACATGTGCATAACGCGTTTCCGGTCGAGAAGGTTCCGAGATAGGTAATAAACGACATGTTCGTCACCGTTATCGTCATCCCGCACCAAGACCATGGCGATGGTGCTTAATGCGGCGGCTAGATACAAAGTAAAGTCGCGGTGGTAGTCCCGGAGGACGAAGCAACGGAGCATTGACTAGCAATGTCTTCGCCTTCTCGAAGGATTCCCGAGCAATTTCGTCCCGGGTGAAAGGGAACATTCTCGCTTTAACAAACGAGTGAATCCTTTGGCCACCTCGGCATAATTCGGGATAAAGCGCCTAAGAAAATTCGCTTTCCCTTGTAGACTCAGTAAATCGATACAGGGAGGAGGGTGATGGGAGATTTATGATGGCCTCAACCTTTAGAGGGTCGAGGCGAATTCCGTCTTTCGAGACTATAAAGCCTAAAAGACGCCTGAATCGACGCTGAAGACGCACTTATGAGGGTTGAGCCCGATATTGTAGCGTCCCGCAACGAAGGAATATCTCGCGGAGATGCTCGTGATGGTCCTCTTGCTTACCCGAATGGGTCGGCAAGTCGTCCGGATAAGGCCGGACGATATGGCGAATATCATGAAAAGCATAGGACATCGCGCGCCGGAACGTGGCGCCGCCGTTTTTTAAAGCCGAACGGGAGTTTTTTTGTACGCGAAAGTGCCCCACTGACGTATGAATGTGGTCTTATGTTGATCCTCAGTGCAATATTGATTTGGTTGTAGCCTCGAGAAACCGTCCATTAAGGAATAGATCTCACTCCCGCACATTCGTCGATGATTTGGTCGATAAACTGAGGGGGATAATTGTCCTTAGGACGAAAGCGCGATTAATATCGCGATAATCGACACTGCATCTCGAATTGTACCTCGCTTTTTATCAACAGGACGATATTGGACACCCATTCTCGTAAGGGGGATAGGATAAATAAAACCCGCGTTCAGAAGTTTTTTCAACTTCGCCTCGATGGCGGCGGCTTTACGAGGATGCATGGGACGTAAGCGTTGGCGCACGGGTTTCGCACCCGGGTAGGTTGGAATCTCGTGCACGACAATACTTGGATCAATTCCCGCATTTCCTCGTAAGACCATGCGAAAAACATCTCTGAATTCTTTGAAAAGCTCCGTATAGACTTGAATCTCCTCGAAAGAACAAGTCACACCCACATGAATGTTCTCAACAATCCCCCGGTTTAACGGAGATGTTGATTGGAACAGTTTTGAGTAATGTTACTCGGGATTACCCTCCGAAAAGACCTCGTGCATCAAGATCGGTGTTTGAAGAGGAGGGGAAGGAACCTCGAGTAGCATAACGCTCTAGACAATCGCTCATTGCCCCCAAGCTAGGCATAAACGAGGAGCGATGATGCCCATCGCCCCTGTAGCGCCTCCTCAAGAGACATAGTTTCAATGATGGCCTCATCTCGAAGGAAAAGTCTCTCTAAGAGGATCAGCGAATCAACCTCGACTCAAGCCAGGGGGATTGTGAGTAGACGTCAAGAGCCATGCTCATCGGAGCATGCCGAGGAGGTGGAGGGTCCGATGCGCAACAATCTCAGCAAAGTAGCCGATCTCTACCGGTGTTAAAGGCATGGATTCTCCAAACTCATATACCCTGCTCGTGTGTAGGAATAAGCCAGGGGGTCATCGCTCCCGGGACAACATGTTGACTTGAGCGGTATTCGGTAGCGGTGCGGGGAATATACCCATGAGAACAGTGGGTCTTTGAAACGTACTCAGGTCCTATGTCGTCCGGTGGATTCGGAATTTGATCCACGTATGGCACGTTGTTCTCGTAGCTAGAGGTGAAAAACGACAACCGATCTACCGTGACAATCTTGCCCTCATGGGGGAACTTAATAAATCGAAAGACGAGAGACGGTACACGCAGCATGGCATGGGTCCGAAACTCGCGGCCAAGAAGTATATTGTAGTTGAGTTTAGCGTCAACTACTTCCACTTCCACGCTGACGCGTTTTTCCCTCGTAATGTGATCGCAAGACTCTCGAGAACTCCCGTGGTTTAGACTCCGACCATCAAATGCCTCAAGGGCATTGGGAGATGATGATAAGGCCGGAGAGCCGATGGCCTTCCAAAGCAAAGTGAGGACATAACGCAAGTAGATGCACCTTCATCTACGACGGCTCTATGAACGTTCGCACCGTTAATCCCGACTTGAATGACCAAAGCAATTTGATGCGGAAGCCGGGAGTAAAATTCTCCGCATCAAAGGTGAGAAGGCTTGAGTCGGCGGGATCGATACCACCGATGGCGGATACGCAAAGCCTTCCGTTGTGAAGGACAACTTTGAAGAACCTCAAGTGCGGACATGGCACATGGCGCCCGTGCCGCATCCTCAACGATACCGTAATGTTGAGCGGCACGAGCATTTGGATTATAAGAGGATCTCCGAAGAACACCCTTGGGAGGTGGCTTCACAACGGGTTCGGAGTCGGCTTCGATTTCCAACGGACTCGTAAACAGTGGGGGGAGGCGGCTCTTCCGCAATCGCCTTCCCGGTGCTCCCGTTGCCGACTATTGTAATCCTTCGATCTCGTAGCGATAGTGATAGGTGCATTAGTCTTCATCATGAAAACTCCGAGACCCAAACTGTGCGTATGATGAGCCCCCGTTCGACCATCCGGGTCTCGCCGAGATGGAAATGGCTCTTTTAAAACAAGCCGGAGTTCCTTTTGAGCCTTTAAGAAGTTGACTAACTTCGGATCGTCGTGGACAATCCTTAGAGTAATGGTCACCTTCACGATGAGGCAAGGGAATTTCGGCTTACGTTGGGAGCCATCCTCGCTCGAGTTTTAGATTCCGGTTTTGGGGCATCGATTTTGATTTGCCTTTGCCCTTCTTCTTCCCCTTGGAGGATTTGTCCGCAGATTGGCTCCGAACGGCGTTCACCTCCGCGGTTTTACTCGTAATCGATGAGGGGGGAATTAGCAGAGGTATTGTTGGAAGAATTAGCCTTCTGCTTCCCATTCGAAGACTTCTTCGAATTTTGAGAAACGGAACCAATGACACCATCCACCGTAGGGTAGGCGGGGCCTTTGTGGCTCCGGCCGTGGAGCATCGATGCAAGATGTCATAAAGCGTGCCGACCGTGAATAAACAAGATCCAGTGCATCGGGGCACGTGCGATAGCTTGTTCCTCCGTCACACACGCTCCCCATCGCGATATCCCGAGCGATTTTATTGAGAAAAGGAGGTGGTGAACCGATGAGTCAAAATCCGATCAGTGTATGTGAAACTTGATCGCCGACGACGGCGCCGCCACTCATGGATGTGATCCGAGATGTGAGTGGCCGAGTCCCGTCTCGGGGAAGACAGAGGTGCGTCCCGCCTCACACCGGACCCTAGAATCGGAAATGCGTGAGGAAAGCCATAGCTAACGAGTTGAAATCTCGAAAAATACCACGGGATAGCTCTATGTACCACTTAGCAGCAGCTCTCGTTAAAGTACGCCGGAAAAGACGCGGACGAATCGAATCGTCGATCCAAGAGTTAGACGAGCACCGCGAGGTGATACGTCATCACATGCGCCCGGGGGTCTTCTCCAGCTTTGCCCTCAAACTTGGGACAGCTCACCCGGGTATCTTGGTGGGAACCTGAGGCCAATATGGATTATGTGCAATCGGATCATCGGTCAACTTCGAGACGTCCGAAAGAAGTTCCAAGGTAGCCAGGAACGGCAATGGAGGGTTAACTACCATGCCAGTCCTAGGATAAGGTCCGGTACCTGTGTTCCACGATGGTTGTGAATATCCCTGCCCCCACGGGTTCTGTCCCGCAGGATTCTGGCCGTAGGGGGCATAGTTCATATAACCAGACTGATTTGGCTGCTGGTAACCATAGTGCGGGGCTTGATAACCAGGGTTTGGGCCCTGATTAGGTGTCTGCCCTGTATAAGCAGCGTTTGGATTTGGCTGCTGAGCGTAGGTAGAACCGGGTGGAGGAGGATAATACTGAGAGCCTCCAGGGTGATTATAGTTCGGTTGAGACTGACCATGAGGATAATAACCACTCTGAGGATGAGTAGGCTGCTGGTAAGTGGAACCCTGCGGAGCCTGGTATGTAGGGCGCAACTGTTGATTTGGCTGCGGCATTGAATGAACAGGATGTTGAGCAGAGTGAACGGAATGAGAGGGCTGCCCTGAATGAACAGGTTGACCCGAGTGAGAGGGCTGGCCTGAATGACCAGGTTGGCCTAGATAAACAGGCGGCGCTAGTTGCGCAGGTTGACCTGGTTGTAAGTGGGCCCCAGGTTGTACCAGATGGGCCGGCTGGCCTGGAGGCGGGACACCAGGTTGTACCGGATGAGCCGGTTGGCCTGGTGGTGGAATAGGACCAGGTTCTTGCTGGAAACCAGTTTGACCTGAAGCAGAACCATAGGGTGGTCCTGGCTGATATGCAACGTTAGAGACAACAGGGTACTGCGGTTGCATGGGTAAAGAAGGCTGTATTTTCCCCCAAGGACCATAGGTCGGTCCCGGTTGATACCCCGGCTGAGGCTGAGCAGGTTGACCAGCAGGGCTATAATATGGTCCTTGCGGATTGTACACTGGCCCTTGCTGGCCCGTAGGGTAGCCTTGGATGGGCTGTCCCTGTGGGTCATACAAATAGCCAGGTTGGCCCACAGGTTGGCCCTGGAAGGGCTGTCCCTGCGGGTTGTAAGCCTCGTTATACGGTAAACCTTGAGCATACAGATAAGCTTGAGGAGCAGGAAGGCGCAAAACCTCCCCGTGCTCGTCAAATGACCAGGGAATGCATACACGGGAGTGCCATCCTGTGCATAGTGCGAAAATAAGGATCAGTAAGGATCTTGGGGGACTTGTCCAACTCCGGCGTTCGGCTGTTGTAAAAACAACCGATACTCCTCCGGAGAGATATTCTCCGGTATGGCAGTAGCTAGGTAAACATCTTCAGGAGTTGGCCCAGCCCTGGTAGCTGAGACAACAGAAGAAGAGGCAGCCACACAAACAGTGGGCCGAACGGGAACAGAAGTGACGGGCGTCGAAGGGGACACCCCGGGTGTAGTGGCAGCTGGTCTCGACGCGGGAGATGATATCCCCATAGAGGCAGCAGCTGAAATGATCTGACCCAGAGATCTGTATCCCTGTGGCAAAGAAGGACTGGCTGACGATGTGGTAGCTAGCTCAGAACCGTCTCCCTCAAGCAATCTACAAGGGATGCGCTGATAGTCATCAGACCCCGGAATTTCCTCACCAGAATCACTCATGGTTGATCCTGCCGTTAAATCACGCAGAAGACGGCGAGGACTAGGAGGAAAAACAGCAGCAACAAACGGTGAATCCGATGTAAGAGAAAGGAAATCAGCTCCCAATCTCAATTCAGACACAGGGTCCGAAAAGGGCCAATTGAACTCAACTGGTCCTCCAAAGGGTTGCTCGGCGAGAACCGGTCCCCCGTCAGGAAACTCGGAAACGACAGGCTGCTGTGGTTCAACAGAAGGCTCAGAAGCTTCTGAAGAATCGTCCGTGTAGGGACTACCAGTAGACGAAACCGATGGTTCCGCCACCGTGGCAAAAGACTAAAAGAAAAGGGCACACACACACACGGGCTGAAAATGAGTTAAGACACACGCTCAAACGGTTAACAAGCAACGTCTAAATAGGTGTGAAATCGTGGGCGATTAATTTTACCACATTGGAAAGTAAGAAATTCTACCGTTTCATGTTTCAAGAGTCGAGAAACGATAAAAAGATGACTCTATCTCTTTCAGAGTTGACACAAGCGTGAAAGGACAAGCGCTTGACGGTTTTTTCAAGTTTAGGGAGTCAGAAAAGACCAAATGACTGCTCAGGAAAAACTAGGCACAAAGGGTGTACCAAATATCCGTGAACTGCAATATACACCTTGGTTTCAATAATGAAACAGAAATCGACCAAGGACTTCCCGTACGTGCAGGTAGTCTCCCCGAATGCCGTGTTCGGTGTATCACGGGTATAGGGCGGCAGACTCGGCTTCCTGTGGATAAAGGATTGAAAACTCGGCTTCTCGGATGCATTAAATTTAGGGGCGCATACTCAGCAATTCTCGAACAATTGAAGAAGAAGATCATTTTCTCCCCCGAAATGGCGAAAAATGATCACTTTTTCTACACTCTGCCCGGTTTATCAGCAAGGTTTAATTTTTGGTTTTTTACACATAGGCCTATTTTTGGAAGACTTCTAGTGGTCCATTGAGAGAAAAATAAAAATTTTCATAAATTAGACACTCATAGCTTTCCAACGAGCTATCATGAGCTTCATTTTGACATTGGGAAGGCTTCCAAAAGTTGTCGGCAAGTCAGGGGACCTTTTGCTGATGTATTTTTTGAGTATTTTTGTAAAAATTGAACCTTTCAAAACTGCTTTTTCCTCATGTGCATTTAGCTATTTTTGCACATGAGAAGTTATGAAAAGTCAATTTATTTCCCTCTTTTAGCATTTTTTAGATATTTTATGAGATATTTTGTGCCTTGGGCTTTGCAAAACCTCAAGGACAAAATAAGATATTTTGGATAGGCCAATGAGATTGCAAGTTGAACTAAGAGGTTTTCCTCACTTTGGCCTATATATTCCAAAGGCTTTCATTGTAAACAAGGCTGAACTTGATGAATAGAAGTAATATATGGTCATATAAGCTTTGGAAGAAATACTTGTCTCATGCTTTTGGATAGTCTCTTGGATGTTCTTGGATGATGAAAGAGGATTGTTGTTGGATTCCATGACTTGGTAGAATGGCATAGTGTCTCTCTCTTTGTTTTGTTTCCTAGTTTTCATTCATAAATCCATGTTCTTGCTTGCTATAGGACAGTAGAGAACAAATTTGAGACATGCCCTTTGAGGCACCTCAAATTTCCTGTTTCTTCATAGCTTCCATGTTTTTTTCATTCTTAGTCACATTAAAGAATTCTTGATTGATCTTTAATAACTTAAGGATATTTTTGCTTGTTTCATTCATGGTTTTATGCATGCTAAGTATGATTTACGGTATGCCCTGCTTACTCATGGATAGCCATAGCTCCATCCATGAAATTTCTCTTTGACTGATTAGATTGTCATTTGTTGAACCAAGGAGGTCTTGTTCTGATCTTGCCCTTTGCCTAAGACTATGCAATCTTGTTTTCAAAGTGCCCAATAACTTGAAGTACTATGTTTAGGCGTTCTGGCATAGTGATTTGAGTTTTTTTTCTGTCTTAAGTGTATTTCCCCAAAGTCTGATAGCCATTTCCCAAAGTTAGAGAGTTATATATCTCTATGCATGGCTTGAATGTTTATTTCTATGTATTGGTTAGCTTATAGTTACATTTCTTATGATTAATGGTTTGCCCTACCATGTTTATGTCAGCTATTAAACTAGTTATGCTTGAAATCCTTTGTTATTCACAAACTTGATGTCCATTTTACTCCATTTTTCCCAAAGATCCATTTTACCTCGAATCAAATTGGCCCTTCAACAACCTTGTATCACCATCTGATAGCTTTCTTGACCTTTTCGATCCCATAGCCCAGTTGATCTGACATCTTTTTACCTATCTTATATCTTTGATTAGTTTCATCCCTCACAACCTAAAAACCAAAACCAAAAAACCTACTTCATAACTAGCCTAAAATCAAAACACAATAAGAAAACACACAGATATCCCTTACACAAATAGAGAGAGCCCTCTCTGAGTCTAGGAAGGCTAGGTCCTTGGGCTCCAAATACTGGTTTGATGTTACACTGTCATTTGGCTTGCCAATCAGCCAAATCATGGGACCCTAACACCTAGACATATTGGGAAGATATATATTTTTGAGTTAATAACCAAAGAGATCATTCTTGAAGGTTTTTTCATTTATTCTTTGGTATTGCAATGGATTATGGACTTCTAGGGAAGGAGGTGAATCATTGGTATTACTCTTGAGAGTGGAGGTGGTGATCCTACGGATTCCTGCGCATTTCTTACTACAATAGGAAACTGGTGGGATTGAGGAAAGAGGTCCTCTCAAGTACCTACTCCAGCGAGCAGTTGGTGTTTTAGTCCTTTGAGCAACCCCTTGCTCAGTTTCTGGACTTGGCTCGGGGTGACAGTTGCATATGAGCTTGGTTTCAATTTTCTATGGTTGGGTGGAGAGTCCTTTTCCCAGACTCATTTGCTATTCAAGCTCGAATATAAGTACCGCTATGTTTTTTTTTAAATGTTAATGAATCTATAAAGAGTTTCTAGTTTGAAATGGCACTGCATTTCTAGATGAAAATGGAGGTTATCATTTTAATGAGCATGTGGCCATACCTATGTGTGGAAACAACATTTGTAGTTATGATGAATATATATGTGCATTTGTGTCTATGTTTGTCACATCTCTGCAATGAATGATGAGGCTAATTAAGTCAAGAAAGTGTGTGCTTCTGGATTGTAAATGAAGTGTTGTTTGAAATGCTTGCTGATGTTAGAGAGAGAGAGAGAGAGAGAGAGAGAGAATTTTGTCTTGTATAAATGATGAAATTGTGTTGTTAACCACATTTATGTAAATAACACCAAACTATTATGACTCGTTGCAAGCAGTGGAATGTTACATGAGAGCCTGGTTGAAGCCAAGAAGCATTGGGCTTAAAAAATACTTCCATTAATATAAAATGATTATAAGGGAGACAACCTACTTAGCAGGGTTTGTGCATACATAGATGCATGAGTATATGCATAACAGTTACAAGCATGTGAATCTATGTAGGTGGAGTTGTATTAACACTGAAATATTTATTACCTCTTTTAAGTAGAAGGATAGCTTGAAACCCTTGCAATAATGTAATATTCCTAATTAGCTTTTAGCTAGTCAGAATATTAATTTGTTTTTTTGTCAATAAGATAGATGAATAAGAGTGTAGAGGGACTCATAAATCTCTTTAGTAGGAATAAAACCACTTCTAATGTTGTTGAGGAGGTAAATCCCCTCTGCGGACAGAGGCGATCCCTACTAGCCCAGCAGGGGTCTAGCAACAAACAAACAATGTCATGACGCAGGTTCCTAATTACGAATGAAAAGGCTGGAATAGAAGCCTACCTGGATTCCAACGCTAGGATCTGAAGAAGAAGCGTCCTCGTTCCTCAGCCTCGGCAGATCACAATCCCTCCACGATCTCCGCGGATGAACACCTGCACATGGAAGAAACGAACAGATACAAGCATAGAAACCAGCATACGTAACTAAACATCAGTCAGAAAGGACATTACTCGCATTAACATGATGGAAAACGTAGTGGAACCATAATCATAATCATCTATTAAATAACCAGCGAAGAAAGATTACAACCAAGTTCTGACGTCGCGGTCTCCTTCGGACGGGTCTCCAGTAGTCCACGTCTCGCAAAGCTTGCCAAGGAAAGGGAAAACCTCTCCAGAGTCTCGTGAAAATGGTCTCCTTACTTGAGTCAGCCTTAAGGGAAAGAGAGGGTGCTTTACAACACAAAGGCTCTTGGGAATATGGAGATTCAGAGCTTAGGCACTTCAAGACTAGCTTTCCATTGATTTGAGCAAGCTTTTATAGATGGGGAAGGAGGAGTTGGGATCCCTATTATTATGGGATTGGCCCTATCAACAAGGAAGGTTCCATGGGAGGTGGCAAAACCACTCCCCTCCATAGAACTCCCGCAGCCAACCTCCCAACTCAAGATAGGTGATGGTTTGTGAATTTGTTAGAATCCAACTTCCGCCATCCATATTTAAAAAACAACTCCCAAATTGGGTGGCGCGACCACGGCTCTATGACAAAGCGCCAGGTGGCGCGACCTCTTTGCATTAATTTCCCCATTGGCGCGAGTACTGAACTGCTTGCTCGCGCCAATGCTAAAAGGGCTGTTTTTTGTGACTTTTGCAAGGAGATGTCTCAAGGGCGAATAAAGCTCATGTTCAGAGGGATGCATTGATGATGTTTTCAAGGCATGACAATGTCCATAGGTCACAGAATGGGTCCTCCATTGTGCGGGATGGGGAATGGTAAGGACGGTGACAAATTACTGTGTAACAAATGTGAATGTAGATCAATGTATCTAGTTGAATAAATCACTCCTTGGTGTGAATGGGGGTCAATGCATGTGGAAGGGGTCAAGGTTGACCAAATCAACAATGCAGTCATGGAGGTAGTGGAGATAGTGGAGGACAGTGCAGTCATAATTGGAGTAAGTCTCCATGAGAGTAGCATCATTATTGAGTGGGGCCAAGGGGGAGGAGGCTCAAAAAGAATATAAGAAAGGGGATGACAACCATATAAGGCATTCTTAATATTTTTTATGTATGTTCTTTTATGACTTTCTGCACGCCTCAGCTGTTTAGTGGAGTCTGATGTGCTTTTTAGAACAAGGTTTTTTCTGGGTGGAAATCCCACCCTCATCCTCAGAGGACTTTGAGTGCCCACTCAGGAGAGGTTCTTTGAGTTACATTTCATCATCCGGCATCAGGACAATCTTCAGCCACCTTAAGCAGCACAGTCTCCTTCAGGAATTGCGCAATCCAAGAGGGCAGTTTCATTGGAGGGTTGATAACCCAAGTTTTTGAGCTTATTTTCCTATGAGGGGAGAATCCCTTCATCCGGAAAGTCAGTGGGGAGGAGTATCAACTATATTATCATTAGATCAGCCACCTCCCAGTAGTTACATAGTTGCAAATCATAATTCAACCATAGGGTTTCATTTTCATCTTGGGTATTTTCAGAAACCCTTTCTGGGTTATCTTGGAAGTGTGCTAGAAAGCCTAGATATCTAATCCCAACATTTTCTGAGCACCCTATCAGCAGATATATGCATTCCTAGTTTCCAACAACATTTATTTCCAACATTATTTGCAGCCATAGCCTCCCAACATTTTATGTGGCAGGAGTATCTTATGTCTTGATGTATAGGGTCATTTCAAGCTTGTTTTGCCTAGCTTGAGTGTCTTTTCCTCAAGATCTTGTACTTCATTTTTTCTATCATATATAATGAAATGGCTCAATTTTTTGCTCATGTTTTGATGTATTAATGTTTACTACATTTCCTAGTTTTATGTTCAATATTCCTGTTTTTCCTATTTTGAAATATTACAGTGGTGTCATAGCATAATCTTGGATCAGCCTGTGGGGCACTACATCTATAACATCTGGAGCAATGGATGAAAATGAGTTTCCAAAACCTCTTCTCCAAACTATGCAAGATATTTCCAAATAAATCAAGGAGATGAGGGTGGAAAGACAGAAGGAAACCTCAAGAGGGTTTCAACATGGAGAAAGTTCTGACACCTCACATCATTGGTGTGAGAAACCAACATTGCAACAAGTTTCAAAATGCTCCACCATGCCTATATTCCTAGCAGTGGGAAATGGGGCTAGAGGACCCCAAGAGTAGGAGGCTCTTGGTGATTACTTCTTGGAATACGAATCTCAACCTCAAAGGTTCAAAGAGGATCTTAACTTCCAAGAGTTATGTCAGATCAAGGATAATAGAAGACCCCGTAATAACAATAGAAGTAGAGGGTATATGCAGAAAAATGATCTGCAATGTACTATGGGTAGATTATTTCTACCTGCTTTTAATCGGTCACCCAAATGCATAGCCAAGGCTTGGGTAGAGAAGTTAGAAATATATTTCCGGCTGAACCAAGTTTCAGAGATTGAAGATATTAAGATAGAAGCGATGCACCTTGAAGGTGAATCACATGAATGGTGGTTTCACAATCTATCTACATTGGGACATGCAGTTGTGACTGCATATGCAGAATTCACCTGGAGGTTGGTAGAAATATTTTACTGAAGAGATCCAGAGGCACACTTTGTTGAGCTAGCTAAGCTCAAGCAGTTAAGAAATCCATAGACTTATATATCTTTATTTTTGAAACTTTTAGTCATGGTGCCAAATATTTCTACAGCTAGAAGAGTGTATATGTTTATTGATGGGCTAGCAGAACCTTTGCATGGGTTGGTGAAATCCACTACACCAACTAAGCTCTAAGATGCCATTGAGAGGGCCAGAGACTTACAAGATGCTTTGCCAAGGACAAGAGCTCCATTCCAACAAAATCCCTCCTTTCAGTCAAAGGGGAAAGATATGAAGGTTCCTCCCTCAAAGGGGAACCAATACAAAGGATATATTAGTGATGATGAACGGAAATATTTGAGGAGGAGGAAGCTTTGCTTCACTTTCCAAGAACCATGGGCACCAGGGCATCGGTGTGCTGCTGGAAAGGCACATTATATTAAGGTATTATCCAACAGTGAAGACGAGGAAGATTAATATTTGGAAGGAGATACCAGTGTTATAGCACCAAGAGGAGATCCACCACCACTAAGAGGTGGAAATGGAGCATTTTCTCCAACTGGAGGAGCCCTTGCAGCTTTGCGGGGAGTTCCCAAGTATCTGACATTGAGATTCCGAGGCACTGTTCAGGGGAAATGGGTTTCGATATTGATTGACAGTGGGGCTACCCAGAATTTTATTGATACCCAATTAGTGTAGAGGAGAGGCATTCCCACAGATGATTTTGAGGGATTCTCAGTTTTGGTTCTAGGAGCTAGAACCATGTAGTGTGTGAAGTATGTTCCGGCATTGACTATCACTTTGGGGACTTACACATTGACATAACACTTCTTTTTGGTTGATATTACCAACACCAATGTGATATTGGGTATACAATGGTTAATCACACTGGGGAAGGTCACCACAGGTTAGGAGACCTTGGAGATGGCCTGGATAGATAAGAAGAGCGGTAAGTGCCAAATGATCAGAGGCATGCATACCTATCCACCTAAGATAGTCTCAGCACATATGATGGAGGCTGATTTGCACAGAGGAGACATAAAATGGGCAGTATAATTGTGTATGTCATAGGCATGAGGCAAGGGTGCACCAGTCCACTCGGATGTGCAATCTATTCTAGATTGATATTCTACAGTATTTGGGGGCATACCACCGGGAAGGCCACCAGATCAGGGGTTTGAGAATACTATTGAGTCGAAGCAGGGGATCCAAGCAATAATTACCACAACCTATAGGCATCCCAAAGACTACAGGGATGAGATTGAAAGAGATCTTCAGGAGCTCTTAGCTTTAGGACATATCTGACCCAGCACCAGTCCTTTTGCTTCTTATGTAGTCTTGTGAAGAAGAAGGATCATACATTGAGGATGTGCATTGACTATAGAGCCTTGAACAAGAATACAATGAAGAATAGGTACCCGATTCCCAGGATCGATGAGGCGATGGATGAGCTAAGGGGATCAAAGTTCTTTTCAAAGATTGATTTGAGGTTGGGGTACCATCAAATCAAGGTAAGGGATAAGGATATCCCCAAGGCTGCATTTAGATGTCATTATGGCTACTTTGAGTTCTTGGTGATGCCCTTTGGGTTAACCAATGCTCCGACTACTTTTCAGTCTTGTATGAACCACATATTCTATGGCAAACTCAGGAAATTTGTGCTGGTTTTCTTTGATGACATTCTTATCTACAACCGCACATGGGAGGAGCATCAGCAACATATTGAGACAGTATTAAACATTCTAGAGGAGAAACAATTTTATGCTAAGCTCTCCAAATGTGAGTTTTGGCTCACAGAGATGCTTTATTTGGGCCACATCATTGGAGTGGATGGGGTAAGGGTCCATGAGGAGGAGATCTGTGCTATTCGGGATTGGTGAGAGCCAAAGAATGTAATATAACTTCGGGGGTTTGTAGGCATCTACACCTACTACCAGAATTTTTTTAAAGGGTTCTCCCAACTAGCAGCACCACTAACATATCTCACAAAGAATGGGGGCTTTGGTTGGACATATACTACGTAGAGGGCCTTTTATAGGATCAAGGAGGTGATGAGTAGTTTCCCAGTGTTGTTATTACCAGATTTTACAGAGCCCTTTGTGCTAGAATGTGATGCTTCAGGGGAGGGCATCGGAGCAGTCTTGATGCAGGGGGGCCACTCCATATCTTTTGAGAGCTAGAATTTGCTGCCTCATGAGAGGTTGTATCCCATATCTGATAAGGAAATGTTGGCTATTATTCATGAGTTGGAAAAATTCAAGCATTATTTGGTTGGCAACTGATTTCGAGTGAAGACTGATCACAACAGTCTTCGGTATTTTCTTGAGAAGAAGCAGCTGCAAGAGAGGAAAACAAAATTGTTTAGCAAAATCCAGGCATATGAATTTGACATTGAATTTTTCAAAGGGAAGAGCAATGTGGTAGAGGATGCCTTATCACGGAGACCAGCATCACTGTCATTGATGAGTGTGGATACAAACTGGTAGGCCCGGCAGCTGGTGGAGTATTCCAAAGACTACTTCACATGTGAGATACTAGATGGACAAGTGACTGATGAGAGGTATAGAGTGATGGATGAGATCATCTATTACCGGGACTGGATCTTCTTGACTAGAGATTCTAAGCTCAAGGAGAATATTTTTCATGCACCACATGATTCACCACTCTCAGGCCATTAAGGTTTCACAAAGACATATCGAGCCATTAGGGAGAGATTCTCATGGAAGGGTCTAAAGGAGGATGTGCTCCAACACATCAGGGAGTGCGTAGTTTTCCAACAGAATAAAGGAGAGAACAACCATCCTGCAGGGTTGCTACAGCCACTTCCTATCCCAAAAAAGAAATGGGAGAGCATTTCTATGGATTTCATTGTAACCAGTTTTCTAGCGGTACAAGGCAAGGATTGTATCTTTGTGGTCGTTGATAGACTAACAAAGTATTCACATTTATTTTCCATTTCTTCACGATATACTGCTTCACAAGTGGACGAGCTCTTCTTTAGATATGTTTTCAGACTTCATGGTCTTCCTAAGACGATAGTCAGTAATAGAAGATAACCGCTTCATGGGTGGCTTTTGGCAGGAGATTTTCCATTTGATGGGTACCAAGTTGACACCGAGTACCAGTTATCATCCCTAGATAGATGGGAAAACATAGATAGTAAACAAGTGGCTGGAAGGCTACTTGTGAAACTATGTTTTGGGGCAATAGAGAGCATGGCTGCGCTGGCTCCATTTCGGAGAATATTGCTATAATATGACATTTCATATGTTGATCGGTATGCCTCCATTTTGGGCTCTATATGGATATGATGATTTATCATTTCTTGATGTGATGTTTGGAGCAAAAAAGGCTCCTAGAGCCAAAGAGTGGATCCAAGAGAGTCAAGATATACTCCATTCTCTTAAGGACAACATTGCTACAACCCAAATTCAGTAGAAGTTGTATGCAGATCGTGTTCGGGTGGAGAGACAACTTGAGGTGGATGATTTGGTCAGTCTCTGTCTTCAGCCTTACAAGAAATCTATGCTGAAGGAGAAGGGGGACGATAATATTAAGCCCCATCTCTATGGGCCATACAAGGTGATTCGTCGTTGTTGGCCCTCGTTTTTTATCCAATTTTGTTTAAGTAAATACACTTTATTACCATGCTATCCATCCATATACCATCCATATTCACTCTATTTTTTCCAATTAATGCATATCCATATATATAAATTAATTTTTGCAATTTTTAGAAGTTTTTATAAAAATTGAATTTTAAGTGCATTTTTGGACCAGACTAGAAATTCTTGTAATGGCTTCATTGATGTCATATTTTTAGGACACCTGGGATCAAGCTGAATAAATTTATAGAAATATTGGGAACTATTATTGGATGTAAACCTATTGGTTCGGTCAAAACGAGCTTAAACAGGCCCAATCAAAGGCGGTCAAACAAGACCTGTTTTTATGGAAATCCCTAGGAAATAGGTCAAATTTAGCATTTTATGGGATTTTCCAGATTTTGAGAAATTATATAGACAAGATCAACCTGAATATATAGGATAAGGATAGACATGGCTATAGGATAAATTTTATATGAGTTTGTTTCATATTTCTCTATTTAAGCCTAAGACACTGAAGTCATTCATATGTAGAATTTGTATAACTTCACTTTGATATTTCTGAAACTTTGGGAGCTAATTGAAGGACCTTTTATATTTCCTTTTTCGATGTTCTATATGGTGAATGATTGACTGAGTTTCAATAGCTGAAATTAATTGCAGTGTGCGAGGCAAGGGTGGAGGGCCCCCACACCGAGCTAAGTGCACTTTTTGGTTAATTTAGTTGCAATTTCCTGAAATAGTTTTGTTTTATGATTCATCAGTTAATTAGATGTATGGTGATATGTTATGATTTCTGATGAATATAATTCTAATTTCTATTATTTATATGAATGGTCAACCCAATGTTTAAGTTAAACATTCCTTATATATGATCAAGAACTAGAAAGTAGAATTCATCTTTCTTGCTTTTAAGTGATTTTCTGAATTTCTTTTTTTCTAACAATGGAATTAATGATGAATGTATCTGTAATGAAGGAAAACAAGGATATCCTTAGTTAGGAGCCTCTTCAGTTATTATTTCATGCATCTTTATCTATTGTTCACTAGTGATCTTTTGGTTTCTAATTCATGAAGTACTTTTGTAGAGAAGGACAAACACGTTCTCCTAAGTTAGGAGCTTCTTCTACTACTTATTACATAATTGAATTAGAAATTATTTAGTTAAGATTTATATTTTTAATATGAATTTCCTTTATTATTAATAATTCATCTTCTAAACTTGACTATAACTGAAATCCATATATCTTGGAGATGCTTCTAAGTTCTACAATCCTGGATTGATAATAAAATATGTGTGTTAGTTTACCCATTAAACAACCCAAATTTTTTGGCGCCGTTTTTGGGGAAGCATATTTCGAAGTGGTCAATTAGGAAGATAAAAAAAAACCAAACAAAAATACATCAAAAACAACAAAAACATAGTTTTTCTTTTAAGTTATGTTTCTTTATGCCTAGGAATAGAGATCAAAAGGGTAGATTCATTAAACAAAACTCCCCAACAATTCATCCATCCACAGGACTAACAACACCAGTTGCTGGAAGACCTACTCTAGAGGAGTTAGAGGAAAACCAGCAATCGGGAAAAATATTAACTCTAGTTGAAAGACAAATCTTGTTAGCCATGGAAGTAAAAATAAAGCAATCACCAAAAGAAACTCCTTCCTTAGGAAAATAAAAGGAAACAAGAAAACTAGTTGTTGAACAATCAGAGCAACCTGTCCTAGAACAAATTGAGATATTTGAGGAAACACCAAATCAACCTCATATTGAAACATTACATATATCTAAACAGGAAATGACCGAAGAAGGAGAAGGATCCAAAATGCCACTTATAACTCCTGAACAGAAAATTTAATATGAGAGACAACAAAGGGAATGGAAAAGGAAAAGAGAACAAGAAAGGAAATTGGAAGTAGAAAGAAAAAGAGAGGAAGATAGAAGAATAGAAGCACTTAGAAGGATAGAGGAAGAAGAAAATTGAGAAAATGAAAACAAAAGACTACATGATAATGAAAAAGAAAATAATAATGATCAGGAAGCTACTTTTGGCTTTCCAATATTAGATACAAGAGAAATATTAGGAGAAGAAGTGAAAATGAAAAACATTGCACCTTTTGTATTGCCTAAATTTTATGGAATGTCAAAAGAAGATCATGATTCATTTATGTTTGATTTTGATATCTTATGTAGAACTTATGGATACACAGATGATACACACAAGCTTTGTCTCTTTCCTGCTACTTTGAAAGCAGCAACATTAAAATGGTTTATGGGTTTAGGAGAACATACAATAGCTTCTTGGGATGATATGAATAATTTTTTTCTTAAAAATTATCAAGCTTACTGTAGGGTTAGAGACTCAAATTAAGACATGACACACAAAGAAGATGAAAGTTTGGAGGATTATTTAGAAGTATTTCTTTACAATTTGCAAAAATCCAAACAAAATTCTTTGAATCATGATACCATCCCCACAATATTTCTTAAGGGTATCAAAGATGAATATTTAGATATCCTTAATGTGATGGGAAAGGAGATATCTCCAATATACCATTTGATGAAATTGTTTAACTTTGTCAGAAATACTCTAGGGGAAGAGGAAAAAGTGGAAAGAGAGATATTACATCAAGAGCTTGCAAATATGCAGCAAGTGTAGTAACAAGAGCAGAAATAGGAGGTTTACTAGAAAATTTCAAAACAAATCTCTTAAGAACTTTAGAAACACAAGTATATTGTTTAAAAGCTAAGAAGAACAAGGAAGAAAAAGATGAAATCTTAGAAATATTTTGTCCAAATTGTAGGCAAAAACATCCACTTAGGGAATGTCCTTTACAAGGTATACAAGTGTGTGGAGATTCATTTTAATATTGGTAGAGTTGGGAGTAACGAAAACAAATACCAGGGAAGCGGTGAAAACCCTAGGATGGCGGCCGACCTGGTTCGACTTTGGATCGGCATTTGTGGCGGCTATGGACTAGTTTTTCGCCTATGGTTGTTCTTCTTAGGCTTCTATGTTGCGCACAGACCTCAGGGTTGAGGTTTAATGTTTTCTTGTGGATCCTTCGGGGTTACTATTGGCTCCGACAGTTTATTTTATTGGTGAATGTTAGAGATTGTTGTGTGGGGTCTGGTTGGCTTCTCGAGACCGCATTATTGGCTTTGAACATCTTCTGGGCGGAGACAGACTTGTTCAGACTTTTTTGCACTGCCTCCACTAACTGTTTACCTGTCTTCTCTGCAGTCGGGATGGGGCCCTATTATTGACACTGCTTGGCACACGGATCTTGAGTCACGTTTATTCTGTGCCTCGGTGTTTATCGGCCCTCTTTTTCCGTGGTTCTTAGTGTCTTGCACTCGTCACTTTCGGCTGGATGCTGTCAGTGGGAGGCTATTTGCAGTGAACCATTTTTCTTTTTGTTGCTCTCTCTACTTGTGGTGCCTTGGAACCCTATAGTTGTGCGAGGGGTTTAAACTCTGCCTGGGGAACATTTGTTCCATCTACTAGCCCAGAGAGACCACTAGATGGCCAATGTGGTTCTGTCAATATTTCTATTCCTTTTCTGAGTGACGGTTCCGGCTTGGGCCACCTGCCTTGCTAGAATATATGGGGAACTATGACGACGAGGTGGATTATTCGGAGGATCCACTGGGCGGGGTGGACATTTGGGGTCATCAAGCTCACGTGGAGGGGAATGAGATGGATGACCTGGACTCAGATCCTAGTGTTGTGGCGCCATATCAGATTTCTCTTACTATGGTGGAGGGAAACTCATCGCCCATGGGTGTGCTCGATCAGTTCAACTTTGACACTCCCTCACCCGCACAAAATGGGATTTGGGGCTTTTCTCTGGCAAATAACTCTCACTTGGCTGAGGTGGATATTGGGCTCTAGGATCCATATTCGGATGCTATTTATCAGATTATTGGAGAGGCTTCACTCTCCTTTGAACATCTTAACATTGGGGGTGATAATTCTCTCAGTGGCCCTGCGCTCTGCGAAGCTGCCTATGCGGGTGTGTCGTCTTGTGGATAAGAGGTGGGTGTTGCATCTTCGGCTTCGGGTGCATTCACAAATATTCCGGTGATCCCCCCCATCTTGGAGAAACCGAACTCTTCATCTGACTCTGACACATCCGCTGAGCGAGATCTGAGTCGCATATACAAAGGTAAGAAGACTCGGGTCACCAAGTGCAAGAATATCATTTTCACAAATTTCAGTCCTGAGAATGGTATGAAAGAATGGGCTCATACTTTGGCATCCATGCTGGCTGGAAGGGTCAGAGGTCGGAAATAATCTAATGTACGACTGCAACAATGGACCAGAGAAATTTGGGGTGGATCGCTTAGAATACTTCCGGAGGTTCATGTGCTGACAAAAGGATGGTTCTCTCTCACCTTCGCACAACCGGAGAAATTAGACTGGGCTCTTCAGCACTACTAGCATTTTGAAATGCACCCCGTCTACCTGAAGCGATGGGCACCACTTTTTGACCCCAACAGGGAGAACACGAGCGTGGGTCCTATCTAGCTGAGATAGCCTGGTTTTCTCGAGCACTTCTGGACTGAGACTTCCCTCAAGTTCATTGGGGGTCTATTTGGCATTTACCTGGACCATGACCGGTCCTATCTGAACTCGGGTTGTAGGGTTGTGGCTTGAATACTGATCTTCTTGGACACTCGTGATGGGCTTCATGATACCCTCAACATTCTCTTCGATGGCATGATGTGGCAACAGGTGCTTGACTATGAGGGTGTTCCATTTCATTGCAGGAAATGCCACGAGGTAGGGCATTTGTACAAAGAATGCCCAAATATGGGGTTTTCTTCGACTGTGGTCAAGAAATCCCAAATGGTGGCATCCTAGAGTGAGCCTATCATCATTTCTGATCAGGTATTGGAAGGCGAACAAATGACTGTGTCGGATCCTCCTTCAGAGGCTGGGCTGGCGGTGACTCACATGCCTCCATCTTGGCCAGTAACACACCCTAGATCGCATGCTTTGGTCACTCCTGAGTCTGCCCAGCGATCTACGACTATTCCAGGTACTAGTCCTATCTCCTACTCTTTGCATTATATTTTCTCATATGATTTATCATCTATTTATCTTCCTTGTTTATCATCTGGTTCTGTTGCTTCCACTCTACCTCAGAGATACCCTTTGATTTGCTACAACATTGCACAAGCTCCACCCTCCTTTACGCCCAATATCCAACACACCTCAACTGATCCTAACCCTTGCCAATCATCATCTCGCTCTAAGTAATCCAATTCGAGACATAATTACTTTCTGTGATCACTCACCCACCCTCATTCTGAGGCTTCTTTTGGCATCAGTCCTGGGCCTGGATGCCCCCCTAATAAGTCAAGAGGTCGACCATCATCAATGGCTAAATCTATCAAGAGAGAAAACTATGAAGTGGAGGCTGGTACTCAATCATCCCTCATGAGGGTATTTAGAGCAAGGCGACCCTATCTGGGGGTTACCTCATGATGAGTCTCTCATACAACTGTAGGGGATTGGCCAACCCCGATAAGAGTCTGGCTCTGAAGGATATTCTCGCACAAAATCCTATTGACATATTATTCCTACAAGACACTTTAGGGGATGGAATTGGGGTAACTACTATCCTAAATATCTCCTTCCAACTGGTCTTTCATAACTTTGGATGCCCACGGAAGATCTGGTGGTTGTGCTATGGGTATTAACTGCAAAACCTCCTGGATGATTAATTGTTGGGGTTGGGCTGGAGTTCTTGGTATGGATATTATATTTGGGCATTCTGAGCAGGTGTTCACATTTATTAATGTTTATGGTCCCTGTATCAATAGAGAGGCCTTTTGGCACTCTCTACTGACGTGCTCCCTTTTTTCATCTCCTCACATTATCTTAGGTGGTGACTTGAACTTTTCATTGGGTATCTCTGAGTCTTGGGGCACTTATGCCACACCTGATCCGCTAGCAAAATTCTTCAACTCACAGCTAGTGAATGCAGACCTCATTGACATTCAGACCACCAGGATTCAGCCCACTTGGAGGAATAGGAGTACTGGTGATGCGGCCCTTGCGCACAGATTAGATAGGTTTCTGATCTAGCAGCCACTTCTTGGCTCACTTGCTCGTGCCTGGAAATGGGTGGGGCATGGAGGAAAGTCTGACCACTTGCCTATCTATCTGGAATTTGAGTGTGGTCCTCACCAGGCATGACCTCCTTTCAAGTTTAATTCCAGGTGGCTTCAGGACCCAGATTACAACTCATTGGTTTCACAAGCCTGACTGCATTTTCATCAAAGGCCTGATTTGGACCCTGCTAGGGTCATAAATGAAAATCTCTCCCTCATCAAGCGCTTGACCGTTAATTGGGTAAAGAATAAGAAGCGTCAGGAGAGAGAAGAACTCAATCAAATTGATAATGAAATTTCTCATCTCAATAACTCGGGCCTTGATGGATATCAATCAAACTCCTCCAAGGAGCATCTTATTACCCTCGAATCTGCAAAGGCAAAGCTCCTGAGAAAAAAAGAAGAGGATTGGAGACTTAAGAGCCATGCTATTTGGCTCCAGGCGAGTGATGAGAATACTAAGTTTTTCCAACAACATGCAAATGGTCGTAGGTTTGCTAATACCATTTGGGAACTGACTGATCAACATGGTTTCATGGCCCGTACTCAGTCACAATTACATGCTAAGGGCACTATGAACTTCACTAACTTATATAGAGCTCCACTGAATATGGACTTGCCTGAAATCATGCATATTACCCAATATTTTGGCAGATATGTGGATCAGGACCAGATTGATGACCTCAATGCACCTGTTTCTATGGGCGAACTAGAGGGAGTTTTGAAATGGTTCAAAAAAGACAACAGTCCTAGGCCTGATGGCTGGCCCATATAATTTTTCATTCACTTTTTTGACCTAATGGCACATGACCTATTGATCATGATTGAGGACAGTAGGGTGCAAGGCAAAATCTATGATGGCTTCAACTCTACTTTTATTGCACTCATTCCTAAATCGGATCATCCATCTAGATTTCATTACTATCGACCCAAATCCCTCTGCAACTGCATTTATAAAATCATATCTAAAATTATTGCTAATCGCATCAAGTCGTTCCTTTCCTCCCACATTGAAAAGGAACAATTTTATTTCCTCCACCATAGACAAATACATGAAGTTATTGGCACTGCCCAAGAAGCCCTCCACTCCATCAAAACCAAGCGTCTTAAATCCACTATATTCAAGATAGACCTGACAAAGTCTTTTGATCAAGTGAATTGGAGCTATCTGCATCTCATCCTCATACAAACTGGCTTTCCCCATTCATTTATCAATTGGATTATGGGTTGCATTTGTCATGATTCTTTTAGCATCCTCATCAATGGTACAACATCTGATTTCTTTCATGCGGGGCGGGGACTGCGCCAAGGTTGTCCACTCTCTCCCCTATTGTTTGTCCTGGTTATGGAAGGGTTCTCTATCCTAATTAAAAATGCTAGGATCTAGGGGACCATCCATGGTCTCCTGATCAATGACATCCTTCGCCTCACTCATCTAATATTTGTGGATGATGTTCTAATTTTTCTGGATGGCACTAGACAGGACTCGATTCAATTTGATAAGATACTCCAATGTTTTTGCAGAGCTACTGGTATGATTCTTAACGCCCTCAAATATAATGTTATTATGATGGGTTGTACTTATCAGGAACAGGGCACTGCCATGGAACTATTTGCATATGTTCGAATTGATATCAGTGTTGGGCTCAAATACCTGGGATATCATATCAAACCAAACGATTACAAGGTCAATGATTGGCGCTGGCTCATTGCCAAAGTTGAACGCAGGATCAACGCTTGGTATAACCATTGGCTATCCAGAGCGGGATGTTTGGTCCTCATAAAATCAGTGCTTGAAGCTATACCTGTCTACTGGATGACCTTGGCTTGGATACCTATTGGTATTACAAATAGAATAAAATGTATCTACAAAAATTTTCTATGGCACAACCAGGATAAGGATTATAATTTTGCTTGGATTGCATGGGAGCGTATCAACATTCCCAAACAATGGGGTGGGTGGGGGATCAAATATCTGCATCTATTTTTGAAAGCCCTTGTAGCAAAAATGTGTTGGCATTTAACCTCTAGACATAGCCTCTGGAAAGAGGTGATTTTTGCTAAATATATTGCGCCCAAAAGCACACTTGATTGGATCCGGGATAGAATTGGACCGCCCTCGGGTGCATCCATCATTTGGAAGGCGATCACTAAAGCGGCGCATATCATACAGAGCGGATTATCATGGCAGATTGGCTCCAGGGAATCAGTGAGAATTGGATTGGATTCTTGGTCTGGAAGCAGCGATTTCTACAAACTTCCAGATTACATATTAGAGAATTTGGCTCACCGAGACATAATTTACATTGCTTAGATTGTGGATCCTGTACACACAACCTGGCAGGAACAAGCCTGGTTATCAGCGGATTATCTTGAGATTCCACGCAGTGGTCACCGAGTGTAGCTGAATTATATTTGGGTGCTCAAAGCATCTCACATTCGGGTCACTGATCGAGATGACCAGTTAATCTGGGCTTGCTCACCTAATGGACAATATTCACCAAAGCTTGGGTACCTGGCTCTCATCCAGCACAAAGAACCCCCCCAAAAAGATTGGTGGTGGTGAAGCATCTGGAAACTAAACGCCCCGCATAAGCACAAAACTTTCTTCTGGTATATTTTAAACCGTTGTGTTCCCACTATGGAGTTTCTCCATCACCGTGCTATCCATGGTCCGTCTCCCTGCTGTTATTGCCTGTCCAATGGTTAGGACACCCCACATTTATTCCTTCAATGCAATGTTGTATTGGGTATATGGACACATATTGCTACTTCCTTGGGCTTCATTCTCCCCCGACGGGGTCTTACTCTCCTGGATGCTTGAAAAATCTGGTGGCAGTTGAACACTAACAGTCCGAGGCTGCGAAATCTCCCTTTGATTTTTTCATGGGAGATATGGATTGGTCGCAACAAATTAATTTTCCATGTTCAACCAATACATGTTGATCACATATGGGCCGCGACTTTAGCCACCTACAATCTCATGCCTGAAGTGAAAATCCACAACCCTCCCATGGTAGTTGTCCCTGAACGGATTGATCGCAGTAGATCTTGGGCCTACTTTGATGATGTGGTCACTGCTCAGGGATGTGGGGGGGCCGCAATCCTTCACTTAAATGACAACCACCATTATCAACTTCGCATGGGATTGGGACCAGGCACTAAAAATTACGCAGAACTTCAGTGCCTTAGACTTCTTATGGTCTTTGCTCGGGAAAAGCTCTGCAACACTATCCAGATTTTTGGAGACTCTCTTCTTGTGGTCAATTGGTTCAATGCTCATGTTATTTTTCACTCGCACACACTGTCTGCTCTTCTGCAGGAAGTTCATTATCTCAAGACTCTATTTGACATCAACTCTAGCTACAATACTTCACGCGAGTTAGTGGGAGCCCTAACAAATTCAATGGAAGCTGCGATATTCGTTATATTTAAATGTTATTTTTGGTTTAGTAGCATTGAATGCAATGTTACTTTGTCTTTGTACACAAGACATGTGTACCTTGCATAAATTGATGGCTATAGTGTTATAAATACTATTGTACCTTGCAAATTGATGGCTACAATGCTATAAATAATACTACTAATAATGCAAATAATCCTACTTTTGAAAGCACTATGGTTCTCACGTACTCTCATTCTAAGTATGTCAATCTCTTAATGATCAGTTGGTGATCACGAATACATTTGAACTATGTATAAGATATGCATGAAGACGAAGTATATAGGTGATTAATTTTATTGTATCATAAGTCACATTAAGGGAATTTTGAGGTCTAAAATGGGCTCCTAAGAAAAATGTACAACCAATAAAAAAATATAAGAACCATTATAATTCAAGATGATGATGTCAACCGTGAGTGATGCTTCACCATTTTTGGATTAAAAAAGTAAAAATAATTAAATAATTAAACTATTTTTACAACTCATATTTTCAATTTATCTCCCTAAGGTTTTACTAGAATTTCAAGTGGGCTATTCGTTGGATGAAAAAAAAAATCATTCAAGGAGTACCCATGTTTCATACTTTTGATAGACCCCACTACACGAAAAATGAGAAATACATGAAAAAACGTGATTGCAATCATGTTTTTCATGTATTTATCATTTTTCGTGTAGCAGGGTCCATCGAAAGTATGCAACATGGGAAATCCTTAGATTAGGAATCAAATTATGCATCCAACGAGTGTTTCCGCTCGAAATTTGAGTAAACCCATAGGGAGATGAGTTAAAAAAAGAGTTTTTCCTTTTTTCTCTCTAAAATCTGATAATTTAATCTATTCTTATTTTCTAATTTCTACTATTATTTTATAATTTCCTTAGGAGACCCATTTCATACCTCAAATTTCCCCTAATGTAAAGAGACAATTTACATAGAAGAATTCTAAAATCATATATATAGTAAAAATACTAGAATTTTTTATGACAAAAAATTCCATAGGTATTTGTTCAAAAAACAAAAATGTGTGGTTTGTTTTTTTGATCAAAACACTTACAATGTTTCTTTAGTACTTCTTGCTACATAGAAATATCAATTATTAGTTTTTCTAGTTGTCACTTTTTCCATTAACTCCATACATTGTTTTTGTCCACCAATTATGTCTGGGTTTTGTTCCCCCATATGCACACACTAGCTATGACGGTCACTCCAAATGCTATGATGTGCATATTTCAAAATACTATAATGTTCACGTGTTAACCATAGGTATTCTCAATCAATTGGAACTATATTCATTTACACCAAATATTAAAAAATAAATACTACATTATGCTAGGAACCTAAATACTTTACCTTTTATTTGATATCATATTGTCTTTATAATGCATCGATAGGTTAGTAATAATTTATTTTACTTCGAGCTAGCTCTGGAGCGTCTGTGCAGTCGCTCACACTTCAGCCTCCCCCTGTTGCTCCGCCCCTGGCCACATGGCCCCTCTAGAGTCCATCCCAAAGGTGGCCACTCCTCCCAACCACGCCTCAACATTCTCTGCTCTCATCGACTCTTTGAATCCTCCTCGGCCAAGGCCTGTGATTTCGAAGTTTGTCAAAAAATTGGATGTAATCCAGGAATTTCCTCGCAAAGAAAGGGATAATTGGGAAATTTATGGGTCTATGGTCGTCTCCAAAAGAAATCCAGAAATGGGTAGAGTCGAACTGGTTGGACAAAATAAAAGGGAAAATCTCCATCAGATTCTATAGTAGGGGTTCTTACACCTTTCACTTCGAGACAAAGGAATACAAATATCTGATCTTCAGAAATGGGAAATACTTCATGGATACTAGGGGGATCTATTTAAACAAATGGACTCTGGAATTTGACCCAGAACTCGACGTCCCTAACTCTATCCCAGTATGGGTTTTCCTTCCTTGTCTCCCTCTTCACTGCTGGGGAGATTTTTCTATAAGAGCAATTGAATATGTTATTGGTAAGTTCATCGACAGAAGCGAGCCAAAGGAAAACATGAAAGCCTGCGCAAGAATCTATGTGGAGGTAGACTCGGGGAAAGGACTACGAGAGGCAATCAAGCTGAAGGTGGAAAATTTGATGCATATTCAGGAGCTGTAATATGGACAATTGTCGTTCAAATGCAAGGTATGCCACGAATACGGTCATTTTGCTAATAGATGCTCAAATACAATAGAGATCGAAAATACTAACCCTGAACCCCAATGGGAAGTCATAAAAAAAAAAATTTCTGCCCCAATGGACAGGAATTATGGAACTTCAACAGCTCACCCATACTCTCAATCTACAAGCCCTAGCATTCCCCCTCATCATGATCCCCCTTTGGCCCCCTCCCAAACTCTTGAACCCTCCCCCATCTCTTCCAACCCCTTCACCACTTTGCCCTCTCTGGAAGAGGATCCCCCTTAGCTCTCCCTCTCCACCTTCCCCTCTGAACCTCTCCCACAACCATCCCCCTCCAAATATTTCCCACCCCCATCCTTAGCTAAACCATCATCTGCTCGGATAGTCACCAGAAATGCAGCAAAGGAGTTAGGTTTTGTTTTGGAAACCTTGAAAAAACTTGGACCAGGAATAAAATCCGCTAAACACCACAGGGAAGAGGCAGCTCATAAATAAATTGCCTTGGGAACGCAACATCCAATAGAGACCTTTATTGGAGGTCTAAACAATAAAGAAACAAGCCACCAAGCAATAGGAGGGAAGATAGGGTCTTAGCCTGCATTCCTTAAATAATGAAAGCACTCACATGGAACTGTAGGGGGTTAGGGCACCCCTGTAAAAAAAATACTCTAAGAGATCTTATCCAACAGGAATAGCCATACATAATTCTTCTCCAAGAAACCAAACAGGGAGAAAAAGAAATGGAAAACACCATAAGTAGAATCAGAAACTACACAGGCACAAGTGTAGAATCCAGAGGTGCTTTCGGAGGAATAGCCACAATTTGGAAAAAAAACTCATGGAAACAGATTTCAAAATTAAAGGCCCAATATTGGATAAAAGTTAAGCTTCAAAGCACCCAAGAGGATTTCATGATAACATTTTATAACATATATGGCCCAAATCACTATAGAGACAAAGAAGTTTGCTGGCGAACTTTACAATCTGACATGGAAGGGGATGACATAGCAACTTCATCATTGGAGGTGATCTGAACCTGGTTATGCATGCAAAAGAGAAAAGAGGGGGCACTTTCCGTCCTTACCCTTCAAGAGATCAGCTAGAGAATATCATAAGAGATCATGACTTGGTCGACATCATCCCCAAGAATAGAAGCTTCACATGGAGTAACCGCAGGCTTGGCCCAGGGAACATCATGGAAAGATTAGACCACTTCATTGTTGTTGTCTCCCTCATTTCCCTCTTTTGAGTGGAAACCTCTTCCATTTTTCCTTGCTTGGCCTCGGACCACTACCCTGTCACCCTTGTCCTTGGTGAGAAATTAAACCTTGGGCCCCTCCCTTTCATTACAACCCATTATGGAGTGACTCCCTTGAGGCAAGAACCATTGTGGAAACCACTTGGCACCAACATGTTGAGGGATACCCAATGCATAGATGGGAGACTAAGTTAAAGCTAGTGCATACAGCTCTTAAAGGCTGGGCTAAAGACTATTACATAGAATCGGAAATTATCAAGCAGGACACGAAGAGAATGCTAGAAGAAGTGCAAAAAGACATAGATGACCAAGGGGTGACCGAAGAGAAACAAGAGCATGAAAACGAGTTGTATTGGGAACTATACAACTCAAATATAAAGGAAAAAGAAAAATGGAGAATAAAATCCAGGAGCCTTTGGCTTCAAGCTAGGGATAAGAATACCTCCTTTCACAAATAGGCAATATTCAAAACATTCAAAAATACCATCACAGCCATATCTGATGATGAAGGCACCATGTGAACAAATCAAGCTGAGATAAAATCAGCAGCCCACCACCATTATAAAAGTCTCCTAACAGAAACTATGGAGGTAGAGGACTATGTTGATCTCTTGATCCACACTCCAAATATGATCACAGAAGAAATAAATGCCTTCCTAACCGAGGACATTGATGAAGGTGAAATCATCAAAGCAATTTGGACCCTCCACCCAGACAAAGATCCAAGCCTGGATGGATTCTCCATTAACTTCTATCGAACCTTCTGGGAGGTAATCAAGAAATACCTCATCAAAATGATCTAATGGACCCAAAGGAAATAAAATATTGGGGGCTTCACAAACTCGACATTTCTAGCCCTCATCCCAAAAGAGTCCCGACCTTCCACCTTTTCCAGATTTAGGCCAATATCCCTATGCAACACCTCTTATAAAATTATCACCAAATTCCTCACCTCCCAAATCAAAATTTACCTTCCCAAACTTATCTCTGAAAATCAAGGAGGGTTCATAGCAAATAGTCAAATCATTGACTCCATCTTGCTAGTCCAAGAAGTGATACACTCCAACATGAGCAGATTGGTGAAGGGTTTTGTTTTGAAATTAGACCTTGCTAATGCCTTCGATAAAGTTAGACACTCCTTCCTTTACTCTGTCCTAAGGAAAATGGGCTTTTGTGAAGATCTCATCTCTGTCATCCAGGCCTGCATTTTTACTCCTTGGGTCTCCCCTCTAGTCAACAGGAGACCTGTACCTTTTTTCCAATCCACGAGAGGCTTAAGACAAGGTTTTCCCTTGTCTCCTTTCCTTTTCATCCTCATGGAAGAATCCTTCAGTCGGGCACTGGACTTCAACCACATAATAGACTTAATTACAAGTATCAAATTTAGTAATGGGGTCAAAAACATGAACCACTCCCAGTTTTTTGATGACACCCTACTGATGGAAGGAGCCACTTGCATAATAGATAGGAGATTCAAATATCTGCTTGAAAAATTCATGCACTATCCAAGAGGTTAGATCAATTATCTCAAAACCTGCATATATGGATGGAATGCAACTATGAATACCATTCATAACATTTCCCAAATCTTCAGGGTCCCATACAAATGGAGCTGGAGCCATTTTAATTATCTAGGGATGCCTATAAGCAATGGACCTTTAAAGGTAGAGGTTTTGAGCATCACTATAGACAAGATGAAGAAGAAAATTAAAAAATGGGGAGCCTCTTGGCTCAACCTGGCTAGGCGTGTGGTTCTCTTAAAAGATGTACTCTCAGCTCTGCCCCTTTACCACTTCTCCCTACTCTAAGCCCCTATCAGTATTCAAAATAAAATGGAAATCGTCTTAAGGTAGTTTTTATGGAAACGTGGTAAAAGATAAAAAAATAAGTTCAATCTCGTAAAGTGGAGGCAGGTAAGAAATAAGTATGAAAATGGAGGTCTAGCCATTTGCATCCCTAAACTGTTGAGCGTTGCCTTCGGAGGAAAAATTGTTTGGCGTTTAATCACTAGTCAGCTAATGTGGTGGAAGCAAGTTCTTGAAAGTAAATACCTCTCCGCATCAAGGAAACATATATTAGAACAAGGCATCCCCAACAGGCCATGCTCACGTATATGGACTCTCTGCAAGAAATCCATCCCCTTCCTTCGCAACAACACCTCCAAATTTCACCATGGAGGTCGCAACATCGATGTTTGGAATGCAAAAATCATGGGAAAGCCTCCTCTCTCAAACGATCCGAGCCTTCTGCGCATTCAAATGCATCTTAGAGAGCTTGGGATCAACACCTTGAATCAAATCTCTAGTTGGGAAGAAAATATTAACCAATGGAAGGGTTGGTTATTCCCAAATATTCCCCCTCACCTCCTCAATGAAAAAACAAAAATGGAAGGAATGCTTCATGGCACTGCCCTTCTTGCAAAAGATGAGGAAGACAACTATAGATGGGACCCTTCTGGATCCTCTTACTCCATAAAAGCGGGATATGAGGTTCTTCACAATGAACGCTTCCCTTCTCCACTGTGGGCGATCTGGTTCAGCAGGTTTGGAAATATGAAGATCTCCCTAAAATCAAAATCTTCATTTGGACCCTGGTAAAGGGAAAGATCTTGATTGTTGATAATCTGAAGAAGAAAAAAAAAGGCATTCAGGGAGCCTCCAAATGCCCTCTATGCTTCACATTTGAGGAGTCTATACAACATCTCTTCATCGAATGCTCCTTTGCAAAAAATTGCTAGAACTCTCTCTCTGATCCCCTCCAAATCAAGATTGTTTCTAACACCACAATATTTGATTTGATAATTCGATGGAAGAAGAATTAATCTTGTGCAAAAAATGGGTAGAGTGTTGTCAAAAGAATCTAGGACACACTACCTTATGTTCTCCTCTGGAGCATATGACTCATGCGGAACAAAGTCATCTTCCATGAGCAAAAACCATGCATTCAAAAAGTGCACAGCAAGATCATGAGCCTGGCTGTTGAGACCATTTTAGCTAAAAACAACAGTTATTTTAACATCAACGACTTGCAGGTAGAGGAAACACATCTATTCAGAAGAGTGCTTGAAATCCTCCCAAGGTGCAATAAGCCTCCTGCAAGCCATCCATTTCACAAAGAATATTGGAAAGTAAGGCTCAAAGAAAAGGATTTTATATAATGGCTTGATGGGTTAAGCAAACCCAAGGTTTTCTTCGATGGAGCCTCAAAATCAAATCCTGGATCAGGAGGAGTTAGAGGTCTCATCTTGGATGAGCAGGGCAACAATGTTGCCTCCTTTGAGTGGGTTTTGGGTCGGCTATCGAACAATAGTGCTGAAGTGTATGCCTTAATGCAAGGCCTTCAAATAATTAAGAGGCTCAATATTAAGAAGGTTATGGTTTTTGGGGACTCCTCAATTGTAATTTAACTCTGGTTTGTCTCCCAACATCGCCCTCGGTAGATTGATCATCAGGTGTCGCAACTCGAATAATGATATAGGAGATCTCTCTTACTATCACATCCTCGGAGCCAACAATAAGATTATTGATTCTCCGGCCAATAAGGCTTACATCAGACCCCTTGGTCAACTCTCTTCCTAAGGTCGCACCATCTACTCCCTTATTCCATGAATACTCCCCTCTGCGCGCTCTCTGCCAACAAGATCTTCTGTGCCCCCTCGATTTTATTCCTATGGGCTTGTCATACCCGTCCCCTTCCTTCCTCCTATACCATGACCCTTTCCCCTGTGCTTCCCGCTCTTCTCTCTTCCTCAGCACATCCTCCACTTCCTCCCTCCCTATTTATCCTTCTTCCCTTCTTCACGCTGACCACCTCTCATAGCTGCTCTACGCTCATTATGCTGCTCAGCTATATTTCTAGAGTTTTCTTTCCCTTTGTCCCAAACCCTTTGTTATTATTTGTCTAACAAATCCTCTGTTTCCTCGAACCCTCCCTATCACAACTACGTTCTTGCCCTCTTTATCTTCAACCAAAGTCAGGAGTGAAAATTGCTTCAATTGCTCTGACATGCAAGCGTAAATGGACCCGATCAAAGCTCAGCCGAAGATTATGCAGGAGAAGCATCACAGAGACACCAAATTCCTCGAACACCAATCTCAATCACTCATAGAGCAACTAAGGGGAGAAAGCAATCGTTGCGTGCAAATAGAAGAATCTCTGGAATTGTTTCGCTACATGGCAGATAAACAAACTGTCCATAGCTCAAGCTCCAACAATGTAGCCAATGTCAACCCGAACAGAAATCTTGGCACCATGGAAAACTCAAATGCTCGGCAAGGCGACAGGAACTATTCTTCATTCCACCAACCGTTATCTTAAATATGGTGTCTTTTAAATTTATTGTTATGCTGTTTCAATTTGTTAGAATTTACAAAGAATCATATATGCAGCATAGTAGCAATAGTGAACATGTAGGAGGTTCGGTTTTTTCCACATCACCCCTCATTGACATTCTATTATGTAACTCAGATGTAATGGAGATCTCACTTCCCACTCTTTATGGAATATAATCAATAACCGGCTTTGTTAAAGAAAAAAATGCAACGGTAGGTTAGTAACTTAGACATGGTGCAATTGATAGCTTTATAGTAATAAACAATTTGAATATGTTTATATTTCAATAAACTTTTGAATATGATTATTATTTTAAGTAGATTTATGCTTGTTATTTTAAATTAAAGGTGTTTATTATAGAAATCTATATTGTAATTGGTTTTTGAAACTAATGTTTAGATTCTATTTGATTTATACATTTTGAAAATAATTTACAGAAATTGTCAAAGTATTTTATGGAATTTTACAAATTAAATATTGTGTTTTGAAATTTTTTAAAACGATAATTACGTTTTTTTGGTATTATTTTAAATTATAGAAATATCTTTAGTTTTAAATTATATTTCAATTGCGAAGAATGCAATCTCCAAGGTTCCTTATGCTTGTTTCCTCTACTTCTTTGTCATAGTGCTAGGTACTCATTTTCGGAGCATTTTCAAACAAAAACCAAGAAAAAAAGATAGTCACAAAGAAAATGTAGACTACATAATATAGAAGAGGTCTAAAAATGTTCTAATATGATACCTGGTAATTGAAATTTCAATGCAATCCATGCTCTTAATTTTATAAATCATTGGCACATTTGGAAATTTTGTCACATTGTCTCAATATACTTCATGGCAATGAAAAATAGTTTTGCGTTGAAAGGATCAAAATTGCAAGAAATTGATTACAAGTTATCTAGATTCAATTTACATATATTATAACAATTCTTCTATTATCCTCGTGACTGTTTATTTGACTCATTTTTTTTTTCTTCTTCACTTTTACTATACTTAAACTGAAATACGAAATGGAATTGTAAACCGATTTTGAAATTTCTCATCTCATGGACATGATGTTGTTTATTATTCATTGCATATAGAATTGACTCATGAATATCTTCAGGATCTTTGTTAGGTCCCTATATTACTAGTATAGTCCCTTATTGTTGTTAGTGTAACCCCCATATTGTTATTATTGTACCCTTGTAACCCCCATATTTTTATTATTTTGCCCTTAAATTATTATTGTTAGGTCGGCAAGGATTACATTATCGCCCCACTAGGATTACATTATGACCCCATGGACTCCTATATATAGAAAGGAGTTTTTTTAATTTGAATCATCCAAGAATTGTTCATTCATGTAATGCATTGGAGGTTGCCCCCTCGAAGTGGCTTATTTATAAGGCATTTATATCTCTTTTCTTCTCTTTTTGGAGCTGGTTTCACAACATTTGGTATCAGATATTTGAGATTATAGGGTTTCGCTGCTCCAAACAGGCCATCGTGGTATTTTCGCTATAAAAAAATTTCTACGAAGGTTCAGAATCTGAAATTTTTCGAGTGTGAAGCCAAAATCCTAAGGAACATCGTCACAAAATTTCAGAGCTTGGTTCGCAATATTTTCGGAGATATGATCTGTGCACGTTAGGTCATTTTGCAGGCTCCTGAATTTAACCTAAACAGGTCATCGTGGTATTTTCGTAATAACTTTTTTTCTATGAAGGTTCAGAAGCTGAAATGTTTAGAGTATGAAGTTACAATCCTAAGGAACATCGTCGCAAAATTTCAGATATTTGTTCGCAATATTTTCAAAGATATGATTTGTGGAAGTTAGGGATTTTTGAGGCTTCTGAATTTCATCTCAAAGAGGTGATCGTGGGAAAATATTCATAGCTCTCTCTCTCTGCATCGGATTGGAATGTTGTAAAAATTGGCTGCAAGTACATGGATTGTAGTGTTTGGTCTATCAATTTTAGAGCCAAAGGAAGAAACAATGACACGTGGTAAGTCGTACAAGTTCGCTCTACTGAACTAGTCCAAAATTGGGTCATTGTGGGAGATTGGACATAACTTTGCCTTGAAGAATCCAAATCAGATCATACCTGTGGAATTTGAAAGAAGCTTCAGAGGGCTACTACAGGGCTGAATTTCAGATATTGAGGATTCGCAATTATAGATATAATTCAATTTCAATATTGAGCTCCTTAAAAGCAAGTAAAAGGTGTGTATTTTTTTTTTTTTTTTTCTGAATTACATAAGTCTTGTTTGAAGAATAAAGTTGAATTGATTCCAAGGGCATATTGTAGAATAGATATCGGTATTGGATTCTAAAATGGCCCCTAAAGAGAATTCAACACCCATTAAGCCTCTAGAAAGCTCTACTATGACTCATGAAGACGAAGGATGGCAACATGACATATCAAAATTACAAGAGCAAGTGCAACAAATTTCGCTCTCGCAAAGAGCAACAAAAAATGACATGGAAGTTTTGAAGAAAGGCGTGGAAACTAAGATGGATGGTTTAAAGAAAGGCATGGAATCTAAGATGGATGGTTTGAAGAATGGCATGGAATCTAAGATAGATGGCATGGAAGCTGGCATGGAATTCCGATCTGGATGACATGGAAGCTAAGATCGATGAGAAAATGGAAAACATGAAGAATGATCTAAAAGCAGACATGGAAGGTTTGACAAAGTTGATAAAAGAAATGTTTCCTAATGGTGAAAATATAGTAGAGGAAATTCGTGATGAGAAAAAAATAAATTTTAATCGTGACTTCATAAACTTTAATGTTAGCGGGAAGAACCACCATATTCCAAAAATGGATATGAGGAAGTTTGATGGAAAGGATCCTGTAACATGGATACTACAGATGGAGCAATATTTTGATCTCCATAATGTGAAAAATACACAAAAGGTACGCATTGCAACTTTACATTTAGAAAAAAATACATTTGTATGGTATCGATGGCTTTGCTCCCGTAAAAAAATTGTCACTTGGTCAATTTTTACGGAAGAAATGATAGCACATTATGAGGATACAAAGAGCAACACCGTCTTTAGCCAATTGATAAATCTCAAACAAAAGGGTTTAGTGGGGCAGCACATTGAGGACTTCCAAAAATTGAATATAAGGGTAACTGATATTCCAGAGGAACACAAGATTGATCTCTTCATAGGCACTTTAAAGGATAACATCCAACATGAAGTTCGCGTTTTGGAACTTGATTCATTGGAGAAGGCATTCAGGTTGGCAAGAAAAATTGAATGTAAAATTATGGCGACAAGGAAGCCTACCACTCACTTCTATAAAGAGGGAAGTGTTGCTACTCCTAGATTTCCACAACCTACAAGGTTGACACCACAACAATTAGAAGAAAAAGGAGAAAAAGGGCTTTGCTACAGTTGTGATAGCAAATACACCAAACGTCATAAGTGTACTAAGAAGAAATTATTTTACATAGATTGTGAAGAGGAAGAAGAAAATGAACAAGAAGAGGATATGCACCAGGAACCAACCTAAGAAGAGGAAGAAATGAGTCTGACCATATCGTGTAATGCATTGGCAGGAATTACCACTCCTCAAACTCTCAAGATAGAAGGACATATCAAGAAGAAAAAGGTAATAGTGTTGATTGATTCAGGTAGTACCCATAATTTTGTTCATTGTAAGGTAGCCAAGGAATTGAATTGTTTCCTATACCCAGCACCAGAATGTCAAGTGATGGTTGCAAATGGAGGAACTATAAATTGCTCTGGAAAATGCCATAATATCAAGCTAACCATGGGAGGTGTTGATGTTGTACTAGGAGTACAATGGTTACAATATTTGGGGACAGTAGCTTTTAATTTTCAAGAATTTTTCTTGAAATTGTTTTCAGAAGGAAAGGAAGTCGAATTACGGGTTATTGCAAGGAAGCTGGGAAAGATAATAAGCTCTAATGTCATGACAAAGCTTCTAAAGAAAGAACAGCGAGGCACAATTGCAAAATTATGCTCACTAGAAGTTCTAACATCAAAATCTTCTATTTCTGCATATCTCCAAAAAGTCTTGGACAATCGTTCCAAGGCTTTTGAAACTCCAAAAGGACTCCCACCTATTCGTGATCATGATCATGCTATTCATTTGATTCTAGGAAGTTTTCCTTCAAAAATCAGGCCTTATATATATCCTTATGTCCAAAAGAGAGAAATTGAACGTACGATTGCAGAAATGTTAGAGGCGGGTATAATTAAACCTAGTCAAAGTTCTTTCTCTGCTCATGTAGTATTGGTACACAAGAAGGATGGATCATGGCGCATGTGTCCGGATTATAGGGAGCTCAATAAGCTCACCATTAAAGATAAATTTCCCATTCCTGTGATTGATGAATTATTGGATGACTTACATGGAGCAATTTATTTTACCAAATTGCATCTTCATTCAGGGTATCATCAAATTATAATGAAGACTGAAGATATTCCGAAAACGGCATTTCAAACTCATGAGGGTCATTATGAATTTTTGGTCATGCCTTTTGGCCTTACCAATGCACCTTCTACATTTCAAGGGTTGATGAATTCCATTTTCAAACCCTTCCTTTGAAAATTTGTGCTAGTATTTTTTGATGATATACTAATCTATAGCAGGACTTGGAAGGATCATGTTCAACATGTTGACAGGGTGCTCAAACTATTGCAGGAGAAACAATTATATGCAAAAACATCCAAATGTTTCTTTGGAGTACAAGAGGTGGAATATCTGGGTCATATTGTATCTCACGAGGGTGTTAAGGCAGACCCTAACAAAATTAAAGCCATTAAGGAATGAAAGTCCCCATAACCATAAAGAAGTTGCGACGATTTATAGGGTTAACAGGATATTATCACAAGTTTGTTAAGAATTATGGGAGAATAGCAGCACCTCTAACAACATTATTGAAGAAATATGCATTTTCATGGACTCCCGAAGCAACTAAGGCCTTTGAACATCTTAAAGAGGCAATGTGCCTAGCACCGGTCTTAGCTACGCCAGACTTCACAAAAACCTTTATTGTGGAATGTGATGCCTCAGAAAATGGAATTGGTGCTGTTTTAATGCAAGAAGGAAGACCCATTGCTTTTGAAAGTCATCCAATCAAAGGAAAGTATTTACAGAAACCTATTTATGAGAAGGAAATGTTAGAAATACTACATGCACTAAAGAAATGGAGAACTTACCTAATGGGAAGACATTTCAAGGTAAAAATTGATCATGATAGTCTTAAACACTTTTTGGAACAAAGCCTATCTTCAGAAGAGAAGCAAAAATGGGTCACAAAGATGTTGTGTTATGACTTTGAAATAATATACAAAAAAGGGAAGCTAAATGTTGTTGCAGATGCACTCTCAAGAAAGAATGAAGAGGTGGAAGCATTGCTTTGTGCCATTTCTATTATCCAACCAGATTGGATAACCGAAGCAAGAGATGAATGGAAGAAGGACTAAGATGTATGGACACTCATTCAAAAGTTGCAGCAAGATCCTAGTACATCTGATACATTTAGTTGGAAAAATGATTCCTTATGGTACAAAGATCACTTATATCTTTGTAAGAATTCCCAACTAAAACAAAAGATTCTTTTTGAATTGCACACTTCTCCTTTAGGAGGACACTCAGGATTTTTAAAAACTTACCACAGGGTGAAGAAAGAATTTTTTTGGGATGGCCTTAAATCTGATATTCAAAAGTTTGTGGAGGAATGTTTGGTTTTCCAGCAGAATAAAGTGGAAACAATTAAGACCCCGGGACTTCTACAACCTTTATCCATTCCAAGTCAACGTTGGGAGGAGATTTCAACGGATTTTATCATAGGTTTACCTAAGTCCGAAGGAAAGAGTGTCATCATGGTGGTAGTTGATAGACTTACCAGGTATGCACACTTTTGTGCATTATCTCATCCATTTAAAGCAAGTACAGTTGCTACTACATTTATGGACACAATTCAAAAGCTACTTGGAAACCTAAGGGTTATTGTGAGCGACAGAGATCCCATTTTTACTGGAAATTTTTGGACGAAGTTATTTTCTTGTTTGGGTACTCAATTAGCTCATAGCTCATCTTATCATCCTCAATCCGATGGTCAAACTGAGATAGTAAATAAATGTTTGGAAGGATATCTTCTTGGTTTTGTATCTGATAAACAAACACAATGGGTCAAGTGGTTACCTCTAGCTGAATGGTGGTATAACACTTCCTTCCATACTGCAACAAAAATGACCACATTTATGGCACTTTATGGATATCATCCACCATCCATCACATCATCTTTAAGAGAAAATTCGAAGGTTCAAGCAGTGGAAGATCACATCGAGCACCAACAAGAAGTTCTCCAACTCTTAAAGGACAACCTGAATTTGGCACAAAATCGAATGAAACAATAGGCAGATCAACATCGCAGCGAGAGAAGTTTTGATGTAGGAGACTGGGTATTTTTACGACTACAACCATACAAACAAATGTCCCTCAAGCAAGCTAAGAAGGATAATAATTTATCGCCAAAATACTATGGTCCTTACAAGGTGTTGCAAAATATTGGTACTATGGCATACAAATTGGAGCTTCCTGCTTCTTCACAAGTGCATCCAATTTTCCATGTTTCATGCTTGAAGAAGGTTATAGGTGAAAATCTTCCAGTTCAAACAATATTGCTAGAACTTGATGAGGAAGCAAAATTTAATATTGGAACCTGAAGTGGTCATGGAAACAAGAACTCGCCAGCTACTGAATCGATCAATTTCAGAGTATCTCATCAAGTGGAAGAACTTACCCACTTAAGATTCTACATGGGAGGATTAGAATTTTATACAGAAGCACCTAGAGCTACTCAAGCGTTGAGGACAACACTTTTTTGAAGGAGAGGGGCATGTTAGGTCCCTAAATTACTAGTATAGTCCCTTATTTTTGTTAGTGTTACCCCCTTATTGTTATTATTGTACCCTTGTAACCCCCATATTTTTATTATCGTGCCCTTAAATTATTATTGTTAGGTCGGCTAGGATTACATTGTGGCCCCATGGACTCCTATATATAGAAAGGAAGTTTTGTAATTTGAATCATCCAAGGATTGTTCATTCATGTAATGTATTGGAGGTTTCCCCCTCGAAGTGGTTTATTTCTAAGGCATTGATATCTCTTTTCTTCTCTTTTTGGAGCTGGTTTCACAACAATCTTCATCATGTTAATGATCTTGAAATGTACTTGGAAGGATTGTCTATACCTTCTTCTATTTGTATCTACAATTAGCTTATGCAGGGATGTGTTTTGTATCAAATGGTTCTCCAAATTGTTGTTAGTTCCAGTCAATGTTTGGCTATTTACAAATGGCCAAGAATATCTATGGTTCAATTCAGACATTGATGGCTATCAATATAATATTTTGCTACATAACCAAAATCCTACATTTGGACATTTTGAACCACTCTTGTTACATAGCACAATATATAGTGTAACTTTAATAGATAAATAAATTGGCTCATGTATTTGTCCATACCACTCACTTGGACACTTTGAGATATTTTCAATTCAACAAATCTTATTTGAAAGAGGCTTCTTGTTCTATCGACAAAATTTCAATGACTTCCATGACTATATGTTTGAGTCTATTTTCACACTTTCACCATGGTTTGATATGTATAATATGACTAAAGCAATTGCACAAACATTTTACAATTGTTTCATTTTCAATGACAATAGAGCTACCAATTTCTTAAAACAACACCTGAATGCTAGAAACATTGAACAAGAGAAATGTATCAATGATTGGAAAGCTTATATTATAAACTTATTAATGTGATATGCATATGGACATATAGAGGGAAAAGGCTTTGTAATACAATGGATATGTGAACTACTTGATGTTAACATATATATCTGGAATATAGAAACAAAATATATTTCCTTGAGATTATATTCATCAAAGACTTGCTCCAAAGTCTTGTACCTTATGCATGTACCAATATCTACATCACATGCACATTTCCATGCACTTATGGAAATTCAGAATGTTGAAAATATTAATCACAATGACAAGAAATCACAAGTGCTCCAAAGAATCTCAGAAAGAGAAAGTTACAAGTCAATCTCAAGTGTACCTTGTATATATCTTGTTAGGAAAGAATATAGTTTTACCAGATCTTGTACTCAATTAAAGAATTTTTCAGTTGACAATACAATATATATAAGAAAAAAAAAATAGTTCAAGTATCGAAGGATTTCACATCATTAAATGAGGACAATAATTGTTTTTCAATGGAGACACGAAATAACAAAGAAGTCTCTACCTCTTTTTCCAATGGATATAGTAAGTGGTACACTCACTTACATCAATTGAAATCTGTAATACGAGCACAATATGCTCTAATAGAATAAGAAAAAAAGCGGCATGTAAAGTCAAATAAAGAAATCGAGGCATATTTGTAATCAATCTAAGACACACCTACATATGCATGTTGCATTTGTGATAGATTGTCCTTTGGAAAGGACATGCAGTCTATTAACAAACACATATTAGTGACTATTTGATATATGAAGCCTGCATAAAAATTCAAAGCCATATAACTCAGTAAACAAATATGAAAATCTTGTAATAATGCAATACACAATGAAAAAGTTCCTACATTTGCATCACCTCTTCATATTCGACGAAACGAAAAATTGATCTCCATTGCACTATTGGCATATTTGGATGAGAGATTAGTTGCACCAAGAATGGCTTTTGCAAAAATAAGACAACTTGGTTACAAAATGTCACAAATTGGATTAACAGGAACAATCACAAATGTTCCTTCCAATCTAGATAGAATTCAAACAACATTGATGACAATAGGACAGTGGGAATTATGCTAAAAATAAAATTGGAATACAAGAATGATTATTTTTCTGGAAATATTAGACCCAAAAAAAGTGATGTTTGCATTACATGACTTGTGCAACACATCTCTATACAAGAGCGAACAAATAGTAAATAACCATGAATGGAAAAAATATTTTGATCAAAGTAGGAAAAATCATCAAAACAGTAGTCCAAAAATGAAGGAACTACACTCAACAAATGTAGATAATGATCTAGAGCCAGAAATGGAAACACTTGTATATGGTTATTCAGAGGCCCACCTCATCCATGATCTTGATACAAGAATAATACAAATTGCACCTTCTAAAGGGTTTTGTCCCCTCAAGACAAAATCTCTGAAGAATTGCACTTCCTGACATTGTATTTTGGATCAAGTCACCCTACTAATGTTACCAATTGCTTTTCATATCGAAAAATTGCACAATGGGAATTGTTGCACATGTCTAGTGAATTTTCAACACATATTACAAACATATTTTTTAAATCAATCCATATTTGATAAACCAGGTTTCTAACTCAACTTGGATTTCTATTCACAAAGGAGAACTAAAAGGAAAAAACTAGTTGTTAAAGATGTAAAAAATAAAAGAAATCTTGAAAATTTATTAAAATAACCAATTGCATATCAGTGTTTAAGAAGAATTTGCACATCTCCTGACTATTTTGAAAATTTACGAAAATATATATTTGCCATGATACGACAGCTTGGCCCTAAATCGACTTTCTTTGTCACATTCACTAGTGTTGAGAATCTTTGAGAACCATTGATAAATGCACTAAAAATACAAAGCACTGACTCCATAACAAATCAGACAAACAAATTTGATGATGAATGCATTGAAACATTTATCAAACGTCAATTGATTATCTAGAGTCAATATTATAGGTATATAATCTCATCATTGTGTTCCTTGATAACAAAAAACAATGAATTATTTGGTCAAGTGCAAGATTATTTTTTATTACAAAATTCCAAAGTAGAGGAACAGAGCATGACCATGGATTACTTTGGATTCAATATGCACAAATATATCAACAATCCCCTCATGTCGATGTCATATGTTTCATTGATCAGTATTTGGCTTGTGATTCAACAATTTTGTCGATTCAAATGATTCAATTTCAAACTCATCACCACACAAAAACTTGCAAAAAACATAAAATTTATACTTGTAGATTTGGTTTCCCTATTCCACCAATTGATGAAACTTGTATATTACAACCTTTGTACAGTGAAAAAAATGATATCCAAACAATGCAAAAGAAACTTTCATTTCTTCTATATGACAAGTCCTATTAAAAAAAAAAATGTTTGACATGTTTTTAGCCAACCTTGGAATTATTAAACAAGAATACATCATGCTCTTACGATTTTATATTACTCAGCCAATTGTACTACTCAAAATAAATCATTGCGATGTGTGGATAAATAAATTTGAAAAAAAAAAATCCCTTTGTTGTGGCAAGCAAACACAGATGCTCAATTTATTTTAGATGCCTATGATGCAACAACATATTGCAGCTCTTATATGACAAAAATGGATCACTTCATGACAACTGCATTCAAACAAATTTGAGAAAATTGCATATCTTGTGGAGATAACAAAATTGAAACTATTCGCAAACTTGGAAACACATTGCTAAATATGCAACAAATGTCAAGTCGACAAGCAATCCACATTGCTTTGTCACTGCCTTTGTATTCAACTTCTGGAAAAACAATTTTCATTAACACTGCTCCAGCTGAAAAACAAACATATGTTCTAAAAATTCCTATTTTTTTATAACTTTAAAGATATTGTTTGCATGACAACCATTGATAAATATGTTGCACGACTCGTTTCCCTTAAAAAAAATTTCTTAGCAGAATATGTTTCCTCTTATTCAATCACGAAAACAACATCAAAAAAAAGAAAACTTCCATGTGTCAAAAGATTTATTCAATACAATGAACACATGGACCCAGAAAACCATTGTAGAGAAAAAATGATGTTTTACATCCCATACAAACAGTTTGAATACAAATTAAAGAAAAATGAAGAGACATGGGCTAAAGCATACTTTTTGCATAAACACATTTTTGATATCACTGAAAAATAATTTTCTCGTTTAATCACACCATGGGGTGATATTGAAACCTCTTCTACTACAATTGCATCCCAAAGTGACGAAATATTTATACTTCACTTGCCCTTAGAAACTTAAAATATGGCTTTTTCTAATGAAAAATATGACATTCAACAAGACTCGCAGTAGAAAATGAAATTCAAAAACACTCAAACTAAATACACAAAAAACAATGAATTCAATAAGCATCCCTTTGTTTTGGACACATTGGTATACCATGAAATTATGAGACAATTAAATCAAGAGCAAGAATCAGTAATCAAACAAATAGTTTTATGGAAAAATAAATAAATAAATAAATACCTGGTAAGCCCTTCTATTTGTTCATTACTAGAGGTGCAGGTACGTGAAAAACATTCACTACATAAGCACTTTACCATGCACTAATATTTCTTTATAACAAATACTTACAAAGTGACCCCTTGAAAAAAACAAGTCTAATACTTGCATTTACAGGAAAAGCTACATATATTGCACATGGTATCACGGTCTATTCAGCTTTGCATTTGCCATTTTCACCTTGTCACATGGTGCCATTGTCTTCTAACACACTTGATATATTGAGAAAAGAATATGAACAACTTAAATTTTTGTTGATAGATGGGGCTTCATTAATTGGATCTCTACTGTTATATAACATTAACAAGCGACTTCATGAAATTATGCATACTCTAGCTTCCCCGTTTGGGAAGCTTGGCATAATATTCTATGGTGACCTATGTCAAGCACAACCTGTACGTGATTGTTGGATATTTGAACAGTCATGTCTTAAAGGAATTAGTGTTCCTTACAAATTTTGGAAATAAAATGTGAAAACTTATGAACTAAAACAAGTAATGTGACAAGACAATAAAGAATTTGTATCCATCTTAAACAAAATTAGGACATGTTCACATACTAACGATGATCTTGCATTCTTGAACAAACATTGTTATAGATCGACACCAAATGATCCAACTTTTCCATACCTTTTATATTTAAACAGGAATGTACATGAACATAATGAAAGAATGTTGTCTCTCATCAACAAAGAAGCAATCATATTAAATGCATATGACAGAACAATTGAATCAACAAATATAAATCACAATAAACACATCAAAATGCAACTGTCATCTTCCATTGTGCTCAAATAAAATATTATTATTGAATTAATTGGAGGAAATTACAATATTCAGGATGGCTTGGTCAATGGTGCTAAAGAAATTTTTAGAACATCCACGACATTTGAAAATGCCGCAATTTGGATTGAATTTTTTGATCTAGCTATTGGCACTTTTCAACGGAAAAAATGGCACATCTATACAAAGATGGAATAATGTCTACTTGGACACCTATTACTAGAGTTTGTAGAAATAATGAATCAAAAAACAAAATTAGTTTTACAAGAGAACAATTCCCTATTTAACTAGCATGTGCACAAACTATACATTGATCACAAGGGTTGACAATGGACAAATTGACTTTTGACCCAAAATGAGTTAAGCAACATGGGCTTATCTGCACTACACTTTCTCATGTCAAAGATATTAAATCCTTTTATTTTTTAAAAAAATTGGAACATATCAACTTTTCCCTCAATGACAAAGTTTTTGTTGAGCTAAATAGACTTAGACAAAATTCCTCTAATGAGCTTTAATATAGCATATATCAAAGTAAAACAAATGACGATTTGACAATATGTTCATTTATGACTCGTAGTTTCTCCTTGCATTTTGAAGATATCATTGTTGATTATGATCTAATGAGTGCTGAAATTCTTTATTTCCAAGAAACAAAAACAAAATTGCCTCCATCAAATCCACTTTTGTCAAGCAAATATCACTACATACATTTATACCATGTACATGGAATTCTCACATACTACAAAAAAATATTGTAGTTGACAATAATTTCTCTTATACAAGAAGACAAATTGAATCAACAATTGCAACATTCCATGTTGAAAAAAACCATTACAGTTGCAAATGTATACATTGCACCAAATGCAAGCATTGGAGAAATAATTAATTTCGTCAAGTTCATTTTAGAGCACGCATTCAACAACTACCCAATTGTGCTTGTTGTTGATTTCAATTTGAACATGTTGCAAAATAGCCATTAACAAAGAAAACTACTTTCATTTATGCAAAGTAATGGCTTCAATTTTCATACAAAAAAACAACTACTAGCTATAGCTCAATGCTAGACCACTTTTGGACAAACCTTTCAACTAGTACTGTTTCTTTCCATGTCTTATATTCTTACTACACATATCATCATACAATTTATCTCTCTGTATCTTTGTTGTCGGCTTGATTCATTTTTCCAATGTTCATGTTCTACAATTTCATTGTTGATCGTCACAATATTTGTCACATTTTCAGATCTGCACCTTTAACATGTGCTTTGATTTGAAAACATTGAAAAACAAAGTATTTTTGCACAAGAAAAAAAAAAAAAAAAAAAAATATATATATATATATATATATATATATATATATATATATATATATATATATATATAATTCTGGTAAGTCTTTGAACCATCAACTTAAATTTGTTCAGTTTGTCTTCCATAAATGTAATTTTTTATGTCATAGTTAGCATGGAATTTACGCATTTTGGTCTTCACTTTGTGACATTTTGTTCTATATACTAAATAGTATAATTTTTTTTAGCTTTCACTACAAGGAAAAGATCCTCTAGAGGAGGTTATAAAGGAGGTTTTTAGTGTTATAAAATTGGCCAAAATTGTCAAAAAAACATATGCTACCACATCCGTTTCTGGTAACGGAGGTTTTGGCGGAGGTTTTAACGGAAATTGAACACAACTAAAAAAAAATGGGTGCCCGGAGGTTATTACGGATGTTTTTCCATCGGTGCTCTTATCAGGTTTGAACGCACTGGTGCGTATTAGTAGACAGCGCATCGGGGCGGTCTAAGGAGAATGCACCGGGCCGTTAAGGAAAACAACAGCACCGGGCTTGGTGTTGGTGATACAATGCACGGGGCCGTTTTAATTGGTCTTGGGATTTGAGCGGTTAAAGCCCATAGGTCGTATAAGTGCACCAGTGCGTGTATCTTTATGAGGCACCAGTGCTCCGTATCACAGAAAGGAACCGAGATTTATATTTGTTATCGATATTCGTGCGGTGCATATGGCATCTACAAATGCACCGGTGCTTATAGATACATAAACGCGCCGGTGCGCATTATCACACAAATGCACTGATATTTATAACTGGAATCGATATTAGTGCGATGCCCATAGAATCATAAACGCACCGGTGCGTATAGACACATAAATGCACCAGGTTTCATTTTGTTTTTTTTAGAAACATCCACCTTTGACAATCCAATTATTGTGATTGTTTTAAATTCATTATTCATCAAAAGTCGACACATCTTATAACAATATTCATATTAATTACATTTTTATTAATGCATTTGAATGTGTTGTTTGGATTAATTTGTTATATCATATCAGAATTATTGTGGTTTTTTTAAATTCATTATTCATCAAAAGTCGACACATATATATAATCTTATAACAATATTCATAAGAATTAAATTTTTATTAGTGCATTTGAGAACGACAATGGAGAATGCAATAGCGACAATGGAGAATGCAATTGAATAAATTAAAACAAATATTATGATTATATATATATATAAGACAGTCTTTATCATACAAAATGGGACAATTATTCATATCCCTTTGTCTTTCAATTGGGACACTATGTCCATTACATTAAACAAAATGTCTGATTTCACAAACATATTTCAAAAAATAAAACGCCTTGCTTTGATATCCAAATTACATAGTAATCATCATTCTTCGCTTCAACTGTTGTAACTGCCAGAGCTACTTCCATGACTTGGGTTATTTTCAAGAATGTTGTGTTCACGGCGTTGATTGTTTTCTTCTTCTTCATTTTCCATCTACAAACATAAAAATAAATTGAAATGAGTGTATATACATTGGTGAGAATAATGAAAATTCCAATATTAAATAATATACATCAATGTAAATCGAAAAGAAAAATGACGTACCATGGCAACAATTGACTCATAAACTTTACACATTCTTTTAAAACCATGTACCATGCCATCTTTCAAAATTTCATCTGTTGGCGCAGTTCCATACTTTGTTTCTTGCAAGTTTTATACCCCATAACAAATCATATATTTAATATAAAATATGCTTTTGTTCTATTAATTATAGACGAAGCTAATTAAAACAAGATCGATATATGCTTACAAATTCCACAATTAAATTCTGATATGCCAACATATACTCACAACCCATATTTAACCCAATTTCAATCAATTCGTCTGATGATTCTTCTTTGTATGTTAGCACCTGTTTGAAGACATTCAATGATGATTTTTGTAAAATAACTTAAAAAATACAAAAATGAAATCTAGTTAAGTTGTTATAAGGAAGTAACAATTACTCACAAACTTAGAGATCAACCATTTTCTTCCTTGTTGCCTTGTTTTATGTGCTGAATGGGTTCCATTTTCTTTTCTTTTCTGCAAGAAAATTCTTGAAAATTAATATTTAATGTTAAATTGTTTATTTATTGTACCTAATGATTGAAAAATTCAATGATTACATATTACATTTGAAGCACGTTGTTCTATTTGATCCACTAGATCCCTCAAACTTTTGTAAAAGTTTTTCCCCCTTTTGTTAACTTCCAGCACCACTCCAGATGAGCCAAGGAGTAATTCATTTTCATTTTCATGTTCTATTTTTTTCTTTTCTTAGAACAACATTCCTTTTCTGAATTGTTGGTCCTTGTAGAACATTAAACAGAGGTGAATTAGTAGAGTGTTTGACACATGTTATTTAATAATTTTAAGTATATTATTAATGATAATTAAAAAAAGAAACTCATATTGGATCGATAGTATTGTTTCATCCACCTGATTCATCTTTTTGCAATTTTTCCATTAAAATTTTACGCCCTTCTGGTCATAGATCAAAAATAATCATATCGAGCTTCATCATTTTGTGGCTCTGCATGATACATAGTAAACAATACATATTAGCTAAAGTTACATATAGTTCAAAAATAATATTTTTTATAAATAATTTACAAAGAACTTGCCTTTTTTGCTTTTCTTGATGTGTTAACAGTATTTTTGTTACTTGATATCTCGTCAGTCATTTCTTTATCAATCTGAAACATGTAGCATATCATTCATTAATATATTTATAAATAAATTCTCAACTTTTCAATTATAAAATAAATCTCGAGACACTAGTGCGCCTTTCATGAAACCCGCACCACCGCCGGTACGTGTATATATTAAGAACGCACTGTAAAACAGTATAATACGCCGTACGGTGTGTTTGTTATTATAAATGCACCGCAAAAATAGTGTAATAAACCTAACAGTGCGTGGGGTATTATAAACGCACCGCAAAAACAATGTAATACACCGTACGGTGCTTTCCTAGTTAAAGAGAGCATCGGTGCCCTATTTCAGATTTGGTGCACGGATTTAAAAAAATGTTTTCAATCTTTTATGACACAGAACTTGCGCGGTGCACTGTAATAATATAGCGCACCGGTGCGGTGGAGTACGCAGGGCGCACTAATAAAGAAAAAACCATTTTTTCAAAAATTCACGCAATTGCCGAATGGATTGGGATCCGGCTATGCAAGTCGTCCCGTGGGTTGGAAATAAATCTAAAATGAAAAACCTTAATTCTAAAATCACAGAAATAGGGATAAGAAAGGGCAAAAACAAACAAATAAATGATTTAGGGTAAAAATGGATAAAACTGCAGGAAAAAATAAAAAAACTGCAGAAAAAAAAGTAAAAAAAAGAATTAAATTTAATCACGAAATGGTTTAAAATTTTGTGATAAAGGACTTGAATCACCAGAGTTTTGGTTTCTGATTGTCTGAATACTTCTGTTGGAACGTATTTCGCCATCCACAGTGCCCTCGTGCTCTCTTGCTCCAAGTCAGTCTCCTGCAAAAATCTGACTGAAATTTTTTAGCAAAAATAGTGAAATAATGAAAAGTCTTTAGTATTTAAAGAATTATTTTATCAAATTAGATTTTCGAAAATATTTTTCCCCCCATTTTTCAAATTGTTGGTTTTTTTAACTTAAACAAAATAGAGATGCATTTTTTTTATTTGCATTTATTCGTTTCCGGTGCGCGTAAATGTGACGCGCCGGTGCGTTTTATTAATACTACACACCGGGACCTGTTAGGATAATAAGCGCGCCGGACTTTATAAAAAAACAATAATAATAATAAATAATAAATAATTATTATTATTATTATTATTTGTATGTAAGATCATAAAAAATAATGATAATGATAAAGTACATGAATTTATTTTCATTATTTTCTAAACTTTATATATGTAAGATCATAATAAAATAATGATAATTATAAAGTACATGAATTTTTTTTCATTTTTTTCTAAACTTTATGTTACAAAAATTCGTATTATTCTAGGATTGTTATTTTACAATTATTTGCAAATTTACAAATTTAAATATTTTAATAAAATCATTTCACATTAATACAATTAAATTTTTCACATTAATAGAATTAAAATTTTACAAATTAATATTTTACATACAATTACGTTAATTAAAATTACAATTACAATTACAATTAAAATTACAATTACAGTTTTACATTAATTTCACATACATGAATTACGATTAGAATTACAATTACAATTTTAATTTTACATACAATTACATTTACAATTTTACATATAATTACATTTACAATTACAATTACAATTTTACAAATATTTTATAGACAATTCAATTAAAATTACAGTTACAAATACAATTACATTTACAATTTTACATAGAATTACATTTACAATTACAATTACAATTTTACAAATATTTTACATACAATTCAATTAAAATTACAATTACAAATACAACTACAATTTGTGAAATTTACATACAATTACAATTACAATTACAATTTTACAATTTTACAATTTTTCATATATACAATTACAATCATTTCACAATAAATTAAATATTACAATTACAATTAAAATGTTACATTAATAAATATTTTACATACAATTACACTTTAAATTACAATTAGTACAAATACAAATAAAATTTTACAATTTTACATAGAATTAAAATTAAAATTACAATTACATTCACGACATAATATTTAATAAATATCATGGTCATTTAATAATATTAAATTAATTAATAAACATTATCACGATCATGATAACCATCGTACAAACATCATATTCGACTAATAAACACATTCAATTAACATCAAATTAACATTATATATTAACATCATCACAACACAAACATCAAATATACATCTCAATATAATGTCAAATAACTCATGCGCCTATCACACATACACATCTATCTGCAAGATAAACATTAAATCAACATATTTAGATGACTAACAATATGCGCCACATCATGATGATCATGAACATGAAAATTAAGTACAACTGCAACATGAACATAAAAATACATGGACCATATATATATATATATATATATATATATATATATATATATAACTGAATAATGTTAAAAATATACAACTGTAATATAAATCATGTCATGGATCAAGCTTTGGTGGTAGTATAACAGCATCATGAATAACACTAGTAGAAGTGGATGCGGCCTGCTCAGTAACGCTGGGTGCAACCTCGACAGTCGATGGTCGACTAGCCTGCTCATGATCATGATGATCACTAGTACTGATGGATGCATCCGCTCGTGGTAGTACAACATGATCATGAATATGAGGCAAAATAGTAGTGGAGGCGACCTGCTCAGTCAATAGTACTGCAGCCTCGGCGGTCGATGGTCCAGCCTGCTCAGGATGATCGTGACTAGTACTCATGGTGGATGCTGCAGGCTGCTGACTGGACGTGGCCGATGGTCCAGCCTCATCTCCATGATGACTAGTGTCAGATGCTGGCAATGGAGCCTCATGCTGATCATCAGGCGCGCCGCGAGGTGAACGATCATGAGATGCATCTGAGTGGCTGCTGGCAGACTGTCCATCACGTGCCGCAGCTCGACTATGCCTATAGCTATGGACAATCCTCCTCAATCGCGTAACATCTGTCGTAGCTCCTACGACATGCTGCATCAGGTCGTACATGTCATGTGGCATGCCTCTCCACATCTGTATCAATCTATCATCACCCTATATATCTCTGTGATGAGCAGGCCTGATGCCCGCATCTGAAATCAGTCCACAGAGTTGGCTACCCAACTCCATCTGGTATCTGGTCTCAGGTCGACCACGCCTAGCAAAATGCAGTATCAATGCACCATGAGGCGCATGAGGATCATCCCGATCATCTGGTGCATCAACAATCTCCTGATCGAAATCATCAGGCTCGACACCTGGATCATGTGGTGGATCTGGCATCTCATCGCCATCAAAAGACCCAATGTCTTCAAAATATATACAAGTACACAACAATAATTAGACAATTTCATTACATAATTTAATAAAAACAAGTTAAAGAACATGTTAGAATAAATATAAGTAAAACAGTAATATTACCTCTATCATCTGGCAGCTCATAAGGAGTGAAGAGGATGTTGGGACACCCTCGCCAATCTAGTCCAGCATAAGGACATGGAACTATAATGAAGGGATGTAGCCCGCCAATGCTGGCTAGTAAGTCCAGCGAATCATGTGATATCCTCGCTGGAAACATAGTGTCTCCCCTCTTGGGCATCATCTGCCCCCACATGCACATCTAAGCCTGCAACATCGGCTTACGAGGCTGTCGAACAAATATCGGTCTCATCTCTGGAAACCTCTGAAAAAAAAACAAAACAGCTCTGAATCAAAAGGGAAGTTGACCCTCCCTTGTGCATGAGCAAGAAATCTATCTAAGGTCATACAAAACTGTCGCAAAAAATGGCAAACCCCCTAACAAGTCGTGGCTATCGTACTAAAGAATCAACGTAATATAAAAGCGAGCAACTAATGCGTTTCCCGTCACTGGTGTTGTGCTAAATGATCGAAGCAATAATAGAGAAGCATTGCATGTCCTGTCTACCAAAAGCACCTATACGTAACTGACCTCCAGGTACCTGAAACTCTGAAGGAGATAGTACATGAGCTCCGATGTATCTCTGGGAGTATCCCTGCTACACAACCAGGTGGCACGTCTGGGAATGAGGGAAAATCCACCCCTCTCCTCGATAGTCCTGTAATAAAATAAATTTCCTCCTCAGTGGGTGTGTACCACTGGTCAGGACCAACCTGAAAAGCCTGTCGGTGCGTATTCCACCTGCCGATAAGATGTCTCAAAAGCACACTATGGGCCTTTAGGCCAGAAATATCCTCCTCATAGAACTTGAGGAGGCCTACCTGCTTAAGGATCTCCTGGGTATCTGCAACAATAGGGCGAGGGCATCCATCTCTCTCCCTCTCTCTCGCCTCCCATTGGCGAATCATGTCATATTGTTCTGCTTGTTGTTGTTGTTGTTGCTCCTATTCTCTCTAAATCATTGCCATATTAAATAAAAAAAATTTATTAAAACAGAAATGTACTTATAAATATACATATATAATTCTTTTTGAAAAAAAAACACACATAAAAGTCGGTGCTCCACAAAAACAATCACACACCGGTACTGGTGCGTTATAATATTTTAGTGCACCGTCCTCGGGGCCGCTAAAGAAAATGACTGCACCGACTTCGGTACCGATGTATATTTTTCAAGCACCGCGGACTATTTATAATTCAGAATAGCGGTGCGCTGACTGAAATATACGCCCCGGCGCGTATAGTCGTGTCAGCGCACCAAGTTCATGACAATGACATAGTTGACGGTGCGGTCTTTTACCCGGCTACACCGTTGACCCTCTCGGAATGCAAAATGCGGTGTGCTGACATAAACCGGGGCGGAATATGCAGTCAACGCACCGCACTGTGATTTCCGGGGTCAACGGTGCACCTAGATAAATGAGCGCACCGCCTTTTTATTTTTTATTTTTTATTTAAAATTATTTGGGGCGCCTTCCGGAACCGCCCTGAAAACGGTGCGGTTACCATTGGCACCGGTAGCGGTGCTACCTGTAAATTTTACAGGTAGCACTGCGACTGGTGCAAGCCGAACAGCTCAAGCGCACCGCGCGACAAATTTTTTATTTTTTATTTTTAATGGTTATTTTTAGTTTTATTTCAATATCTAATCCGGTAAAAGGCTTAATTATAGAAAAACTAGAAAAATACCTGTACATTTCGCGGTCGAGGCATATTGGCTGTAAAATTTGGAAAATAAAATTTGGCCACTGTTTTTCAAAATGCAAGCTACAAATTGGTTGGCAATGCAGAGTAGCAGTGCGTGCAATGGGTGCAATGAGAGCACCGATGGCAGGGCGGCTCAAAAATAAGAAAATAGCACCGGGGCTTGAGAGCTTTGGAGCACTGAGGAAAGTGAATAATGAAGTTTTTTGGCCGTAATTTTTTTTTTTATTAACCCTGTTCCGGTGCGCGTGGTTTTATAAGCGCACCGGTGCAGTTAGAAAAACCACACCAGCCCGTATCAATTTTGGCGTGTTGTTTATAACGCCCCGGGGCATTTCCCTAACCGCACATAGGGATGTTTCAACTTCGGCGCGAAAATTTTATGATGCACCGGGGCAGCGTAATGGTAAAGCACTGGTGCGTAATAGTCGCAAAGCACTGATTTTTTGGCCTTAATTTTTTTTTTATATAACGCTATTCCAGTGCGTGCTGTTTCTGGTGCACTGGTGCTCTTAGAGAAGAATGCACCGATTCATTTCTGTTTTGGCGCGATGTTTTATGATGCACCGACGCGGAAGAGTATTGACGCCCCGGTGCGTTACAGTAATTGGACGCCCCGGTGCGTTACAGTGCGCACGTTGTCCGGTGTGCCAATGTTTGGTGCGCACCGGTGCGTTCTATGGTATCGTGCATACTGGTAATTGATAGCTCAAGAACACTGGAAAACTGAAAAATCTGGGTTTTTTATCGTTTAATTTAACCCTTTACCGGTGTGCATTATATATATATATATATATATATATATATATATATATATATATATATATATATATATATATCACTGTAGAGAATACATTGTTTTAAGGGTTATTTATACACTTGTTTCACACTTAATGACTTGCATTTTCATTTTTTGGCAGCGATTGGTCTAGTCATTTCGAACAATATCATGGAAACACCTAGCTGATGCAGAAAAACTACATCTTTTATATAATCTATGGACTGTGGGTTATGGGCCCACAATATTTTCCTTAGCGCACATGGCTCATCGCATAACTTTAAACTCCACCGATCGCAGCTTTTATTTATCGCAATAATAGCGATTTTGCGATTTCGCAAATCGCAGCGAATACCTTGTCGCATGTCGCAAGGTTTACGATGTCACGTATCGGGTATCGCACTATCACACTGTCGCAAATATATACTCATCTCAAATCAGGGCTCCTCTTATCATATGCGATATGCGATCACATCCAATACCACTTCTCATCGCATCGCAGATTGCATATTTAACCATTTCATTTGATCGCAAATTTGACTTATCGCAATATCGTGAATACCAATCTCCTCATCGCATTTCCCAGGCTTCCCCTACCAATTGCGATGTGCGCTAAAGTCTTATGGTCATATTCGATGTAATCTAGTCTGCCCATCTCTCGCTATCATTTCTACGACTTGCTCACGACCACCCATTCCACTTGCACACTGATATCTATCGATAGAATCATGTCTTAATGAACCTGTGTTCTACCATAACATTTGATTTACAACAAAAAGAATACGTATACACAGATAAATCAAATTAAAATAACAGGCACAAATACCACAAGATCCATATTATTCCTAGATACATAAAAACACATGAATTCCATTACTGTCTTGAGCTCGAATTACAGGTTAAGGCCACTATGGGCCTGAATCACAAATTCACCCCGAGGTTACATTGTGTTTCCCTTCATACACAAAAACAAATTTCGTATTTAAAGAGATTACAAAACGAGTGGATCATCTAAGATCCACGATTTCCTCCCACAATTGCTTAACTAATCCCTAGAATCACTCTATTTTAATTACATGGCAGATTTTTAAAACAAATCATATCTTCTAGATGCATCGATTCCACCTTTGAGATAACAAATTTATCATTTTAACCAAATTTTATGGAAATCAACCCCCTTTTCAAATGATTGTCCACGTCTCTCCTTACACAATATTGAATTTCAATTTTGATTAAGGGTGGTCCAATGCTCCTGCATTAGACTCCCGAGGTACCAAATTTTTCTGACCTCCTGGTGATATGTCTTATTCATCTCTGTAACAAGTCTGCTACTTGCTATCAGTACCAAGTCCTCTTCTTAGTATCCTTTTCTTTCTCTTTAGTAATTCTACCCACACTTTCTATGGAATTTCCTTCATGATCTTTCTGTAACAACACTCATGAGTTGCAACAAAACCTCTGCAGTAGCAAGCCTCCTGCTTGCTACACGATACCTCACTAAGCTTCTCTCCTCTGAGCTCAGTCTTTCGGAATCTCTCTGGTTCTCTCCTCTGGAACCATTTAAGCACTCCTTGCTCTAGGCTACTGCAAATCTTCTCTTCTTCCTCTATTTCTACCTGCACAAAATATAATTACCACACGCTTACCAATTTTCAACATATTTGTACCTCCTTCCTTTGCACACATAATTTTCTTCTGCTCTGATACTACAAATGATGCAACAAAATTGCATCTTTTATATAATCCCTGGACTATGGGTTATGGGCCCATAATATTTTCCTTAGCGCACACGACTCATTGCATAACTTTAAACTCCACCGATCGTAGCTTTTATTTATCACAATAATAGTGATTTTGTGATTTCGCAAATCGCAGTGAATACCTTGTCGCATGTCGCAAGGTTTACGATGTAATGTATCGCGTATCGCACTATCGCACCGTCGCAAATATATACTCGTCTCAAATCAAGGCTCCTCTTATCATATGAGATATGTGATCGCATCGCATCACAAATCCCACTTCTCATCGCATCACAGATCGCAGATTTAACCATATCGTTTTATCGCAAATTTGAATTATCGTGGATTTACCAATCTCCTCATCGCATTTCCCAGGCTTCCTCTGTTGATTGCGATGTGCGCTAAAGTATTATGGCCAGATGCGATGTAACATGGTCTTCCCATCTCTCATTTTCATTTCTGCAACTTGATCACGACCACCCATTCCACCTGCACACTGATATCTATCGATAGAATCATGTCTTAATAAACCTGTGTTCTACCATAAACTTTGATCAACAATGAAAAGAGTACGTATACACAAATCAATCGAATTCAAATAACAAACACAAATACCACAAGATCCATATTATTCCTGGATACATAAAAACACATGAATTCCATTATTGCCTCGAGCTCGAATTACAGGCTAAGGCCACTATGGGCCTTAATCACAAATTCGCCCTCAGGTTACATTGTGTTGGCCTTCATACACACAAAAAAAATCGTATTTAAAGAGATTACAAAACGATTGGATCAGCTAAGACCCACGATTTCCTCCCACAATCGCTTAACTAATCCCTAGAATCACTCTATTTTAATTACATGGCAGATTTTTAAAACAAATCATATCTTCTAGATGCATCAATTTCACCTTTGAGATAACAAATTTATCATTTTAACCAAATTTTATGGAAATTAGCCCCCTTTTCAAATGGTTTTCTGCGTCTCTCCTTACGCATTATTGAATTTCAATTTTGATTAAGGCAGTTTGATGCTCCTGCATCACTAGCTCTAGAAAACTATCATTTGAAGAAGAAATGGTGGAAGACGAGAATCCAAAAATTTTAGATTTGTGTTGCATTGAATATTTGTATAGTCAAATGACATATTTGCATTAAATTAATGGCGATATTTTTTAAAACATATTGTTCTAAATTTTCATATAAACAAACCAAAAGCAATGGAACCGACATCCTCGCCAATCATTGAAATATGCTCAGGAGCATATGCAAAGACTTTTGAAGGTGATATCTTGGTTATTTATGGGCCAACACAAACTAAAATGCCTAACTCTCCTGCAAAGGCGCGGTTTCTCCATGCTGATTTGGTTGATAGGCACGGTCAACTAACTATCACAGTGAACATGGAGAACAATCATATAGAGCATTTCCAAGATATGTTTATTGTAGGAAACAGTGTTCAAATTACAAATTTTGCGATAAGAAACACGGGAATTTATGAACGAGGAGATGCACAAAGTTGCATAGTGTTACAGGACAAAACCACGATTGAATCAATTGCACAGGTTTGCAAAAAGCATAGACTAGCTCTAGATACAAAAATACACCGTCTTCTTATCTCAAATGATACATATGCAGTTGGTACAATAGGAGCAATAATGATAGGCCTTCAACAAAATAACAAGAAACTTGAACTCAATATAAAATATGGTGAAGTCAAAGATGACATTGCAATTGTAAGTTTGTTGCTACAATAAATATACTTGCATTTTAAGCAAAAGCTAATAGTTTCTTTGAAATTGGGTTCTTTTATCTTTTTGTTCCATTGTTTTCAATGTAGCAATTATCTCATTATTTCTTGCACAAATTGCTTAACAAAAAATATGTTACCTGATTGACTGCAACTGTTATTGAATGCTAGTCATAGAGAAAAAAAAAAATCAACATATAGTATGAATTGGCATCAAAGACAACTCTGCTATATTTGTTCAAAAACATTATTAGAAATGATGTGAAAGGCAATCAAAAATTGCGCTCTAGATCAACAACTTTCGTTGACCCATTGAATGATGAATTTGCAAGAGTGAATCTATTATCTTTTGTCATGTCAAGAACACATGTATGTTTCCTAATAGATTCTTTGTTGAAGTAACAAAATATTTCATTTTGATGATACATATTTGAATCTAACAATTCAATTTTCTGGAAAAAAAAAGATCGAAGGAGTGACGAAAGCCAAAAATGTTTTCTCTCCTCCTTTTCAGCGAATTTGTAGTAAATACAAGCAACTCGTTCATCCAAACACATCTAAATGCACAATCTATAAAGATGGCATCACACTACATGCCAGCAGCCAAGAGGCTATATCCGCAGGAATAACACTGCATGTCAGCGTCCAAGGCCCCAAATGATCAGTTTCGTGCCAACGATCTCAGGATTTGAGCCACCTTTTCAGACCCATAATCTAGTTCCATGCCCATAAATTCATGAAAATTTTAGAGATGATAATAAACAACAGGATAATGATACGGAAGCAATCACATCAATAAGAACTCATCTGGAGCCCTCCTAGCCATGACAGGAATTTTGTCAAACATATCACAAACATGAAAGCTACAGGTATGAACAACATAACAAAGCATAGGGGTCTCCTGCTTATATGAGAATCACTAAGAAGAATTCCTCCCCTACATCATTAACTACATTACAATTGATTTGAACATAGATAAGTGTTGAATGCACATTGGAAACATATAGATGCAAAATTGATTGTATGTTGCAAATGTCGCAGATAAAAGAACATTGTCCAGTTATTGTTGAGACGAGCTTTCAACAATACATGAAAAGCATATCATCTACAGTTTTCAAATAAGAAAACTTTATATTCGAGGTATTTTTACTTTAACAGTTAACAACATTATTGTTGAGATAAAAGAGTTGTGACAAGCAGAAAAAAAATCTTCCTCTGTACATCAACTTCATACATTTTGTGAGTTAGTATATTCTTCCTCTTTCCATTTTTACTCCTTGTATTTCACCAACTCATAATTCACAAATTATTGCACCAACAGTAATGTATAGTTTTGTTTTTATTGCAGGTTCCAAAATTACAAAGCACAAAAAACATATAGTCCAGTATTTTTTGGATATATATAACTAGTTCTTGTTTTCTTTTTTTTATAACTTTTGAGTCAAACATATTTTCCTGTTGCAAATGAAAAAAGTGATCCAGGTGGATATTGGTGGTCACTCGCCTATTCCACTTGGGGTCCCGCCATTGTCTCTTTCAGTTTTTCAGTTTCGGCACAACTTACTATTTTTAGCAGTTTTTCGGGTCCTGAACTTTCGGAGCCGTTTTGAGGCCCTAAACGATGTTTTTTGGGAAAACGGGGAGCAACATGGGTCCATGCTCAAAATTTGTATTCCTCATATAGATATTTCTAACGAGTTATGGTACGCGTCAAATGGAGATGAAGCACCAAAACTATGGGCCCCGTTTGGGTAACTTGGTGTTTCAACTTGCCGGGGGCGTAACTTTTTGATGTGTACCATACCTCGTTAGAAAGATCTATCCGAGGACTACAAATTTCAAGTGAGAAACATCGGTCCATGGACCCATGTTGCTCCCCGTTTTCCCAAAAAATGTCGTTTAGGGCCTCAAAACGGCTCCGGAAGTTCAGGACCCAAAAAACTGCTAAAAATAGTAAGTTGTGCCGAAACTGAAAAACTGAAAGAGACAATGGTGGGGCCCCAAATGGAATAGGCGGGTGACCACCAATATCCACCTGGATCACATGTACATATTTGTCTCCATTTTTTTGCTTAAGGATTGAGGAATTTAACCATGAAAAATAAATGAAATTGTGAATTTTAAGCATGAAAATAAGCCTAAATAACACTTAATAGCAGTGTATAAGAGAGAAATAAAACCACACATAATATTTACACAGCATGCATGATGAAGCAATTCACCCCTCTTGGGCTACATCTGTTGGTCCAGTTCCCAATGGCATGTCCATCTTTCATTATGCTCAAAATTTTGTAAATACATGTGTTTACAAGCCTCCAATGGTTATTTTCACTGCACCAATGGCTCCAGAATGCTCAAATTAGTCTAGGTAGACTTTTGTTTCACCCAAATTGGTTGAAAATTGACTTGGCTAGGCTTTTTCCCAATATCCCCTACAAAACCTCCACTAAATTTGGAGGACTGAAGTTAGTTGCAGTTAAAAGTGGCATAATCTTCGTATTTGGAGGGCGCACTAGAAAACCCGCCAGTTGACAAACCTTCATATTTAAATTTAAAGTTAGGGGAGGTGGTGGCCACATGCCGACCCCCTTAAATGCCGCGGTCACATTAAAACTAGAGTGGAACTGCCAAGCGGAACTTTGCTTGGAACTGGAGTTCCACAACCGTAACTGTCGGAGAAAGTTAATTGCGAAAGTGGAATGTGATTGTGTTGGCAGTTTAAATGTCGCGAAGGCTTTGGACGGTTTGACGTTACATGTGATTTTTCGGTTAGGTGAACGTAACATGTGACCAATCAACGGGGCTGCTGGCGGGTTGGGACTGTCGGCGGTCCCCAACCCCCACTTATAACATTAAAAAGCAATATATATAACATGTGACCCTTAAGGGTTAAGTCACACACGCAGCAGATTTGGTGGAGTTCTTTGCGCGCTTACTGGAGGTCGCGGGGTCGAACCCCCCGGACCTCAACAAAATTTTAGACCACCATACAGGGGACACATGGCAGCCTTGGGGCTGGCCACGTGTCACCCAACCATTGGCTCATCACACATACGTACAACACATTCAACAATCCAGAATGTGCCATGTGGCAGCCTCAGGGCTGGCCATGTGTCACCCAACCATTGGCTCATCACACATACATACAACACATCCGACGGTCCAGAATGTGCCACGTGGAAAAATATCATTGGTTTAGAAAATGGAATATTCTCATAATATTCCCCTTTTTGCTGACTGTACACCTGCATGCTAACTGAGCATCCCAGTCAACCTTGTCACAATTTTAGCTATTTGGGAAATCAATCAGAACACGATATATCCCTCATACAACATCGGTTTTTCAAACCATTCACGGTGCCAGAATCATAACAATGAGATCTACCTAGTCGCTCAGGTTCGGTACAGTTTCGAGCACCTTTAATTTTGAGCAAAATTCATGATCTCCTGATCACACCTCCCCATTGGGAAGCTTTTGGACCCCAAAAGACTTGATTACATGTTCAGTAGATGAGGGTACAACTCCCTCACCTTTCCAACTTCCATCCACTTTTCCTTGCTTGGCTTACTGCCTTTGAGCCCAACTCGAAGGTAGTCAACACTTCCCCTCTTGGATGCTCTTGTCTTCCTGTCAAGAACGGTATCCTCTTTGAGCTCATCCAGAAAGTCCGGTGAGAAATATTCAATAGAAGGCAGCTGAACATCACTTCCTTGAACATCTATCAAATGTGGCTCATACAAACGTGGGTTTTCAACATTAACAATTTAATACATTTGCATATATTAAGGCAATTCAAGTTGAAATGCATTGTTACCAACATGCTTTATGATCTTGAATGGACCATAGCGAATGGGATTGGGCTTTTTACCTTCTCCTTGCATCCTTTCTTTGCTTATGTGCAACCATACCTCATCTCCTTCTTGAAACTTGTGATCGACTCTATGTTTGTCATGCCTCTCATTGTATTTTATTTGACTCTTCTCAAGCTATTCTTGAACTTGTTGATGAATAATCTGAATTTTCTCAATGAACTTTCGACCCTTGTCAACATCACTACGTCCATCAATTGCAACATCCTTCTCAAAGATGAAGTCTAATGGCGATTTCAGCAAATACCCAAAGCATGCTTCAAAAGGTGAAGTATTTGTAGAAGAGTGCTTTGTCCGGTTGTAAGCGTGTTGAATGTAATGCAGTTTTTCATCCCACAACTAGTGATGTTTGCTGCAATATCCTCTCAATAGATGCACAACGGTTTTGTTCACCACCTCAATTTGGCCATCATTTTGTAGATGAAAAGCATTACTCTTTTTCAACTTTGTGTCCATCATCTTCCAAATATTGGACCAAAAATTCCCAATGAACCTAAAATCCATGTCACTAACAATAGAAGTTGGAAATCCATAATGAACCCATACATGTTGAAAATAAATTTCAGTAGTTTGTTCAACAGTTATGGTTTTCTTAAATGGCATAAGTATACACATTTTACTGAATCTATCCACAACTACATAAAGATAATCATGTTGATTTCTTGACATAGGTAGACCTCCAACAAATTCCATGGAGACACTCTCCCATGGCCTTGAAGGTACCGGTAGTGGCATGTACAACCCAAGCTTCCTATTTCTAGGCTTTCTTGTTGCACACATAGAACAAACTCTTATAAAAAGCGACACATTATCTATCATGTGAGGAAAATAGCAATACCTCTATAAATGTACCACTGTTTTTCTTACCCCAAAGTGTCCAGCGATAAGAGACGAATGAGCCTGTCTCATGACACTTAGCCTCTCTCCTTGTGGTATACACAACTTGCCCAAATAAAACATCAAATTGTTATGCATGTGATAATCATTTTCCTCAACTTGATTCCCTTCACTCAAATTAGCATACACATCTTGAAAATCAACATCATGTGCATATTGTTCTATGTAACTCTCATGTACAATAGAATCATTTTTAAGTAAAGTAGAAGCACTTATAATTGGCCTTGAAATCATATCAGAAACTTGATTGAAAATACCTTTCTTGTACCTTATAACCAAGTGAAACTGTTGAAGGAAACCCATCCACCTGAAATGTCATGATTGTGCAATTTTGTTTGCGACTGCAAGTACTGTAATTGTTGGTGATCTGTATGTATAATCATCTCTTTACCCATCAAGTAGTATTTCCACTTCTTGACGCTTTGTACCAACACATACAATTCTTTTTCGTATGTAGGATAATTAGTTACAGCACCATTGAATGTTTCAAAATGAAAAGCGATAGGCTTACCATGCTGCAAAAGAACTACGCCCATGGCATAATCATTAGCATCAATTTGTATCTCGAATGGTTGTCTCAAATTTTGTAATGCAAGGACTAGAGCTGAACTAATCTTGTCTTTTAAAGCTTCAAAAGCTTGATGTTGTTTTCCTCCGCATTGGAAGTATTTCTTCACACTTGTCACTGCATGCATAGGAGCTGCTATGGCAGAAAATTTAGCGATAAACTTTCTCCAATACTGAGTTGCACCTAAGAAAATTATTACCTCGGTTATTGTTTTGGGAGTGGGCCAGTTCACAATGGTTTCCACTTTAGAGGGATCAATTCTCAACTCGCCTCCTCTTACAATGTGTCCCAAATAAAACAAAGAAGTCTTTCCAAACTCACACTTTGACATCTTAAGAAATAATTTCTCTTTCTTCAAAACATCAAGCACCCTTTTCACATGCAAGACATGTTCTTCTCTTGTTTTGCTGAAATAAGTATATCATCTAAATACACAATCACAAAGTCATCAAGAAAAGGACGCAAAACATTATCCATAACACGCATGAAATTTTTTGGTGCATTACACAAACCAAATGGCATAACCAACCACTCAAAGAGTCCTTGTTTGGTTTTGAATGCAGTCTTCCATATATCACTTTTTTCAATTCTTACTTGACCATTATCTTGTTCAAAGCTCTGAAGTCTACACACATGCGTCAAGTCCCATCTTTCTTCGGAATCAAGAATATGGGTGAACCGCATGGCGAAGTACTTGGCCTTATGAGTCCCTTGTCCAACATGTCCTTGATTTTCCTCTTTATTTCAGCATTCTCCATTATCGACATACGATACATGCTGATTTTTGGAAGAGGACAATCTTGCTGCAACTGAATCTCATGTTGAATCTCCCTTTTTGGAGGCAATCCTGTTGGATCTTGAAACATCTCATGATGTGCATCAACTACATCATATAAACATGATTTCAACTTAGGATCACAATCCTCAAATGATTAATGATTAACATCATCTTTAGGCTTAATCATTAGAAGAACAAAATTCTTACTTGAATTCACCAGCCTCTTTACCTGTCCAGCATTTACCATAGCAATATTTGTCTTCTTGCGATGTGCTCTAACAATGTAGTCCTTTCCATATTTGAATAAATGGTAGTTATTCTCATGGCAATGGAATATCTCTTTCCTATCTTACAATTAAGGACTACCCAACACAATACCTTTAATATCAAGCATAACCACATCTAATTCAACTGTGTCAACCAAATGTGTAGTTATTGTAAACCGCAATATACACTTCTTTGAAACCTGTAAATTTGCATCCTTACAAATCCACCCAAGTGGATATGGTTTTGGATGTGGAATGGTCTCAAGATTAAGTTTCTTGAACAAGTATTCGGAAATTAAGTTTTCTTGTGACCCACTGTCAAACAATGTGTCAATCTTAGTATGTTTGGATATGACCCTCACATGAAACAGATCAATTATCTCTTCTTCATTTGGAGCTTGCATGTCACAGTTTGATGTACTAGTACTGGGTTTAGTTTCAATTTCTTTCCCCTTCATTTTCTTCAATCCCATGGCTGTAATTTTAGATTCATCACCTGAATCCTCTCCTAAATCATGTTGAGTTGTAGATGCAGTTTTATGTTTCCCTTTGTTGTTCTAATGTTTGGGCCTCTTTTCAGGATGTAATTTCCAACAATGATTTTCATCATGGCCTTCTCTTGAACAATGTTTACAGACCACTTTTTCTCCCTCTTTCTTGACAGATGCATTTTTTTTGCCTTTACCTTTTGAGGTCTTCTCTTTGTTTTTCCCCTTAAAAGGTTTCTTCCTACCCTCATCAGTAATGTTTTTCCCTATAGCTTCTAGATGGGTGGCTTGAACACAAACTCCATCTAAACTTGTAGGGTTAAACATGGGGATAGTATGTTTTAGGTAGCTATGTAAGCCTCCTATGTACTTGAGCAAAGTATCTTGGCTCTGCAAATCTACCCCTAATAAGAGATCTCTTCTCCTAAATTCTTGGGTGTATTCTTGCACATTCTATCCTTTCAATTGTCTAAAATTTTTCTAGCTCATTATGGATTTCTGCATATGAGCCAATGGATAAAATTATTGTTTTATTGCAGTAATAAAATCATTCCATGATAGGATAATCTTACCATGCTTCTTGATCTCCTCCTTTGTCTTGGCTTACCACCAAACAAGTGTTGCACCTTCCATTCTCAATGAAGCTAATTGGATTTTGGTATCATCATCATGACGGTTCTGAAATAGACCTCCAATTTCCTAATCCAATTATCAAGCTTTTCTACATTGACTTCACCATTAAACATTGGCAATTCAAACTTAACATCAAGTTTTAGAAAAGGAATTTTACCAATGTTCTTTGACTTATGTGGCTGATGTACTGAAGATGAAGTAGAGGATGATGATGTTGAGGGTGAGGACGGTGACTTTCCACTTCCTCCATTTCATCCATTGCCCTTCTTTGATTTATCTTCATCATTTTGAACTCCTGACAATCCCTGTCCTTCCTTGTGAAGTTTGGATCCTTCTCCTTCTAGTCTTTCATTCCTTTCTTGATAAATGATTCTCACCATATCAGTCATGTCAATGAATTCTTTCCTGAACACTCTTTCTTCTTCTTTGGGATCCATTTCTTCATGGAATTATACTTCCTCTAGAGGCATGCTTAATGATGTTTCTACTTCCTTAGGAGGTGAACTAGGTGGTGGAGAATGTGGCAATCTTGCCCTCCTTTGTTGTGGGTCACTTGAAACCCTCTTGCTTCCACCAATTTTCCTTCTCCTCTCTTAAGCTTGAGCCTAGTAAGCATGTGAAAACTTGCAAATAGTTAAACAAATCTTTGCACACAACAACACCAAAGAATAAACTCTAGCTCTGATACCAACCGGATTTGAAAGGACTGTATTATTTTGTTGTGCTAAGTTTCCTTTCAATTATAAAACATGTACATATTTGTCTACATTTGTTTGCTTAAGGATTGAGGAATTTAATCATGAAACATAGATGAAATTGTGAATTTTAAGCATGAAAATAAGCCTAAATAACGCTGAACAACAGTCTATAAAAGAGAAATAAAACCACACATAAGATTTACACAGTAGGAATGATGAAACAATTCACCTCTCCTGGGATACATCTGTTGGTCCAGCACCCAATGGCATGTCCATCTTTCATTATGCTCAAAAATTTTCAAATACATGTGTTTACAGGCCTCAAATGGTTGTTTTCTCTGCACCAATGGCTCCATAATGCTCAAATTAGTCTAGGTAGACTCTTTTTTCACCCAGATCGGTCAAAAATAAAAAGGCTAGGCTTTTTCCCAATGTCCCCTACAAAACCTCCACTAAATTTGGAGGACTACAGTTAGCTGCAGTTAAAAGTGGCATAATATCTTTATTTGGAGGGCGCACTAGAAAACCCACCAGTCGAAAAACCTTCATATTTAAATTTAAAGTTAGGTTAGGGGGTATCCACATGCCGACCCCCTTAAACCTCGCGGTCACATTAAAAAACTGGAGCGGAACTCCGCTTGGAACTGGAGTTCCATAATCGTAACCGCTGGAGAAAGTTAATTGTGAAGGTGGCATGTGATTAGGTTGGCAATTTAAATGTTGCAGAGGCTTCGGACAATTCGTCGTTACATGTGATGTTGTGGTTTGATGAACGTAACATGTGACCAATCAATGGGGCCGCCAGCAGGTTGGGACCATCAGCAGTCCCCAACCCCCGCTTGCAACATTAACAAACAATATATATAACATGTGACCCTTAATGGTTAAGTCACACACGCAGTGGAGTTGGAATTAGGGGAATTTTGAGGTCTAAAATGGGCCTCCTAAGGAAATAATAAAATAATAGCTAAACCATTAAAATAATATTTATGAATTTTCAATTCACTTTTTGCACCACAATCAATGTAACCATAGTTAAATTCAATTCAAAAGTTGTACCAAAATAAAATTAATAAAAAAATTGTATTGATGTGACTATAAATAAGAATGACTTTTTCAAGAAAAAATCATTATCATTGAACAACTAATGCATTTTTCCTTTGTACTTAAATAACTTAAAATAACCCCGGATGCGGGTGATCAAAGGGCATGATACGTGGCAGAGGGTATGGGTCTACGCGTGGGATTCTACCCGCCACCCTTCCTCTTGTCCTCGTCCTCATTAATAGCATTTACGACGAGGCTGCCAACTGCCCCACTGCATTTATGCAGCGCAAGCACACATGCTCGCGCCCATTCTTCAGCAATATGGCTTCCTCCGGAGGCTTCATGCCTACTTTGTTGCCTTTGTGCTCTTTTTTCTCCCTGGCTATCTCAGAGCACAACTCTAGAACTAGCACTGGGCGTAGATGTTCAATTTTTTGTTGCATTGATTTCATCCCAGGTTTTCATGTAACGCAGAGCTCCCATTGTCCTCGGGGACTCTGGTCTCCCTCTGACTCTTTCCCTATTCCGTTAGCCCATTCTCTGCCTTCAGAGCTTTGCACTGGTATGCCCGCTCATTCCCTGCCCTCCGAGTCTTGCTCTGTCCCGCTCAGTCATTCTCATCTATGTCCAATGCCAAGTCAGCGTCAGAGGATGCGATGTCGTCGTGGCTCAAGCCGTGGTCGTCCACCCCGCCACCCTCCCTCCACCTCTCCGAGCTCCTCGTCTCCTTCCTCATATAACTCGTTGGGCCGTTTCCCTGAGACCAGAAGTGGTCGTGGCATCAGTGTTGGTCGTGGGCTTTCTCAGCCAGCAAGAGGCATTTCCATTCTTGTCCCCGGTCATCAGCATTCTGCCCAGCTCTGTTTCCCTTGTCTGCTCAACAAGCCGACTATTATAGCCACCATTACCATTGATTTTAAAGAGGAGCCCCCTGAAATGAGTACCGCGCTTCCAAGAACTAATCTGGCGCATAAGGATGCTGAAAGGCCTAGCTCTCCCTCCAAAGGCGGCCAGAAAAGAAAAGCAGTCGAGTGCAGCACTTCACAGGATCTCAGATTTGAAGTTGGTTCGAGCGACACCAAGCGAGGCTGCTCCAATGCTAAAGATGATAAGCATGACGAGGATGACCCTTACGCCTATGCTTGTCGCGTGGTCGAATATCCCCCCTCCTCTATAGGTACTTAAATGGTTAATCTCCATTTCTGCATGATTTTGGATGGACGACGGCCCAAGTTAGTCACTGTAACTTTCTCGCTGCCACTGCTTGGTCACTTTCAGATTTACAGTTTGTCAAGTCGTCGGTTTCCCCTTTGCGGGCGGCTATGTTTTTTGACTGGGAACAATTTTGTATGCACAATTTCTCTTCGTTACTGTGTTTTGATAAACTGTCGGAGCTTCATGGTCGGTTTCCCCTATGAGGGCAGCACTCTCCTATTGATTTGCTTGATAAATTATGAACATGTCTGCTGTATCAGAATGCCCATACCATGGGCCAGAACTTCTGAGGCCCTGGCCTCCATGTAACCTTTTTTGTATACAAATAGATTAGACTTATTCAGAAAAAAATAAATAAATAATAATAATAACTTAAAATAAAATATAAATATAAATTAATAAATTCTTAATTATATTATATGTTATTGATTAAAATTTATATTATTTAAATTGTATAATAACATGTAATTAATATACTATATAATAATAATATAATATAATATAATAAATATATAGGGATATGCATTGTTTCTTTCAAGAAATATGAAAGGACAATAATATATTTTTATTAAAAAAGTGTGAAATGACATTTATTATGAGTACTTTACTTTGACTTTAAAAGTACTTAGAGCACTACTATGGTTAACCATGAGTTTTTATCCACCATTGAGAATGTGACAAGTAAGTACCTTTAACTCAAGCAATGCCACCTCAACCATTATGGATGATGTCATCCCCTAAAATGTGATTGGTTCTCATAAAGTGAATTTTGATTGTACATTTTCCTTAGGAGGCCCATTTTAGACCTCAAAATTCCCCTAATGTGGAGTTCTTTGCGCACTTACTGGAGGTCGAGGGGTCGAACCCCCTGGACCTCAACAAAATTTTAGACCACCATACAGGGGACACATGGCAGCCCCAGGGTTGGCCACGTGTCACCCAACCATTGCCTCATCACACATACGTACAACACATCCAACGGTCCAGAATGTGCCACGTGGTGAAATATCATTGGTTTATAAAATGGAATATTCTCAGAATATTCCCCTTTTTGATGACTATACACCTGCATGCTGACTGGGCATCCCAGTCACCCCTGTCACAATTTTAGTTGTTTGGGAAATCGATCAAAATGCGATATCTCCCTCATACGACATCGGTTTTTCGAACTATTCACGGCACTGAAATCAGAACGATGATAGCTACCTAGTCACTCATGTTCGGTACAATTTCGAGCACTTTCAATTTTGAGCAAAATTCATGATCTCCTGATCAGACTAACATAAATTCAATCTAAGGATCCTTGGAAATAGAAATCATCTCCATGCAACCCTAATCAGAGTACTTATTCATAAATTTTTGTTAACAAAGGACACAACGTATATCATCCAATCATTGAGAAACATTCCATTTTCCTACTCATTTTCCACAGTTCTGATTGAAATAGAGGAAAATGTTACATTACTATTTACTCTCATGTACCTAGTCAATTTTAATATATTTAGTCTTGTTTACTTTGGAATTATGCATTGTGCAGGATACCCTAAAATCTCTACCACCAGAGAGAAAAGCAATGAAAAACATGATAACTATGATATTTATAGCGATCTTGGTTATACTCTTCTTTGTTCAGAGATTCAGAATCCTAAAAGTTTGTTACTCATTTTTCCCTGCTATTTTGATGTGTTTATTATTCATTTCCTTCACTGGAACATCGTCAGACATGATACAAGCGTCTTCAAAGATTTTATCCCAAAAATATCTTTGATTACTTTGGAAAAAATCAAAACAACCTTTTATTTTACTTGGAGGAATAGTTCTATGGATAGTAGGTATGTAATATGCTTCCAACTGCCTGAAGAATTTTCTTGGAGATTATCAAACACGGTCTACATTAGTAACATTAACTATGACACATGTAAACAATTATTTAGAAATTACAAAAACTAGCATTCATTGCTAGCTTCAAGTAACTAGCATCCAAAAATTCATTTAGACATTGACAAATCCAATCTTTATTGCTAATATTAAGTAAGTAGCACACAAGAAATGAAGCTAGAATTGCATATGTGAGTCATTTTTCAATCTCATATGTACTTAAGACATTAGCATAAATTAATTGAACACAAGAGGAATAGAAAGGATCTGTGTTATTGCTAGTGTTGTTTCTTATTCGAAATCAAAATTCAATGCTCGTTCATTCCATGACCCATGTTTTATAATTTTTTGATATGAAACATATAATTTAAAAATTCACGGAAAAAATTCCATTCATGTTATCAGGTTTACAAGCCTTTTTTCTTTTGTGCATCATAAAATGAATAAATAAAAAAATCCTTAAACAATTTTTTTCTTTTTTGAAGACTTAAGCAGAGGTCGGATCCCGAAAGATTTTGTAAAAAAAATTATAACCCCCTCACTACCTAACCTTTCGACCACCCAAATTGCAAGTCGGGGTGACCATGTTTTTTTTTTATAAATAATCCATATGACCTCCCGACCTCAGCATTTCTTGACTATCTACCTACTTGACCAAATGAAACCATCGAACTATGGTATAGTCGGGGTTGCAATAAAATAAATGAATCATAAAACAAACAAAAAACTGCCCGACTATACGACCTCCCGGGGTGTGCATTTTTATATAGATATTCAAAATTTTAGGTTTCACGTTCAATTGATTCTTTTTTAAGACAATAATTAATTTCCTCGTACTTTCTCGATTCAAGAAAATCAAAAAAGTTGACCGACTTACGAGAAATTAATGAACACATTTAATTGCAATATTTTCGTATTTTAAACAAAATTTTAAGAGTTTAGAATGATTTCCTTGCATGTTGTTTTCTTAAAACTGGCTCGAAGAAACATTGAATTAAGAAAATATAGTACCACTTTCAAAAAAATATTGTGTAACCAGAATATCATTTTACAAATTACTGAATTCAATTTCAAATTTTAAATAAGGAAAACATATATATATATATCTATATATATATATATATATATATATATATATATATATATATATATATATATATATATATATACTTTGTTATCCCATAAGTGATTAAATGTGGAGAATGTGGAAAACCCACTCGATCACCTAATTGACCAACCTGACAACTTAGCGACAACTTGATTTAAAGTCAAAGCCCGACTATGGTATAGTTAGAGTTGGGATAGAACAAATTAATCATAAAACAAAAAGCAGTCGACCGCCCAACCTCCCAACCGTATGATCATCTGAATAAAATATTATTTTTGTTGATTTGTGTGTAGTGTGCTTTTTAATAAATATTTTCAAAATTTCTTGTTTCACATTTAATTGATTATTTGTTAATTTAATAATAAATTTTCTAATTATTTCTCGATGCCCGAAAAGAAAATCAATTGGCATGTTTACAGGAAATCAATGAACACGTTCAATTGTGATTTTCACGTTTTTCTAAACAAAATTTTAAGATTTTAGGATATTTTGCATACATGCTCTTTTCTTAAGCCTTGTTCGAAGAAAAATTTGATTGAGGAAACATAGTAGCAGTTTCAAAAAACTTTGTGTAAGCATAACGTTATTTTCTTTTTAATTCCTAAATTCAATTTCAAATTTTAAATAAGAAAAACTTATATATTCTCTATTAGCATTTACAGGTCATAAAATGGAAAAAAGGGGAAACTCTCTTGCGAAAAATTTAAGATTTTAAGGTTTCCTTCCTGCATGCTCTTTTCTTAACTCTTGTTCGATGAAGAATTGAATTAAGGAAACATGGTACTAGTTTCAAAAAAAAATTGTGTAAGCATAATGTTATTTTTTTTAGAAATTCCTAAATTCAATTCCAAATTTTGAATAATCAAAATTTATATATGCTCTCTTAGTATATACAACTCATAAAATCCCAAAAAATGGAAAATATCCAAAGACAAATTTAATATTTTAAGGTGTTCTTCTTGCATGCTCTTTTCCTAAGTCTTGTTCGAAGAAACACTAAATTAAGGAAAAAAAGTACCAGTTTCAAAAAAGTATGTGTAAGCATAATGTTATTTCTTTTAGAAATTCTTGAATTCAATTTCAAATTTTAAATAAGCAAAGCTTATATATCCTCTGTTACTATTTACAGGTTATAAAATGGGAAAAGGGGGAAAATCTCCAGCGAAAAAGCAACAAATGGGGCAATTAGAGAAATGATTAAGGGGATGGATGATCCACCACTAGAGCAACTCAACTTCAACGCATTCCTCATCTCGGATTCAACTTAAAAAACAAAAAAGCAGGTACGATGAGCTGGGAGGAGATATTTGAATTGTTTGAGCAAAGAGAATGGTTAAAAAATACAAGAACTATTGAAATAAAGAACAATCAGTTTCACGCAATCAGAGCAACAAAGTTACATAAAGTGGGAACTAAGGCCAAATTTTTTCCCTGTTATGACATGGTTTCATGGATTCTCTCTCGTGTTGATATTAAAGCCCGAATAATATCATACCATCAAGAAATTGTCATAGCCTCCTGGAAATTTGAAGTCTTATCGACCATATACAAACTCGGTCCCCCGTAAATCCACCTTAATGTTGACTTCCTTTATAAGTTTTTAAGTATTATCATGAAAAAATGGCAAGAGAATTATGATATAGTAATTGAAGACTAGTTGAGAAAAGAAGAGTAAGGTTTCAATCTCAAAGCCAAAAAGGAGTATCCCAAAGTTATTTTTAAGAAGCCTGTTAGATTTCTTATGAAAATGCTAACCAAATTATAAGGGGAACAAGATCATGAGAATTGAAAAATTAAATGGATCCCAATAATCCATAGCATTTTTAATGAGGGGAAATGCCTAAACTGGGTTGACATATTGTCGCAGAATATCACAAATTCATTAAAATTGTCATTATTATCTCCCCTGGGTTCAAATATATTTTATGTATGTCTTCCTATTTGATAGATGTTGTTATTTCCTTGGTTCCATTCCCACTCATGAAATGTAATTACTCGTTTAACCAGCAACTACCAATACAAAAATATGCTCCTATTCTTTGGGAGTCTAATTTTAAATAACATTTTTATGATATTTTCCATTTTTGTTTATTCCTTTCTCTTGTTTAGAACAATACCTCCCAGAATAAGTGATCATTTGAAGGAATACTTAAAATAAATAAGTCACTGGTTTGTTGAAGAATTATTTTCCTACGTCAGAGTTTTTGGAAGTGAAGTTGGTCCCCATCTTCCAAAAACTCAAGAATCTTGTCAAGCTTTAGGAGATTTTGTTAATTACAATAAATATCATTTGAATTAGCTTGCAACTTCATATGATGATAGTTTTCAAAAAATTAAAGTTTTGGAAGAAGAATGAATTTTTCAATGAAGAAAACTAGAAGCGGAATTTTTCCACTTTAGTTCAAGTATTTGTTGTAGAAAGAGAAAATCTACAGAAGAATTTTCAGAAACAATTGAAAGAAGAAAATGCAAAACATGAATAGGAGATTCAGGAATTGAGAAAATTACATGAAGATCAAACCCGCATCTGGAAGCAAGAAGCAGAAAACAATTCTGACATTATGGTCATAGCTTTGAAAGAGAAAATTGAATCTCTTAAATATCAACTCAATGAGAATCAACAGACAACACAGAGTCTCAAAGTTTTCAAGCATCAAGCTTTGCAAATTTGTCTAATTTTAAGGAAGAATCAATCAAATTTCTATAAAAAGATGGATAAAATCTCAAGATTTTATTAAGAAATTACAAATTTAAATAAAAGTTTTGATTCATTGGTAGAAGAAGAAAAATCAATTAAAACAAATTTATGTCTATTCTTGACTTGGAAAAGGAATTTCAATCTAATGAAATTCCAAAAGCTTCTAAGAGAGATAAAATATTGATGCTTGCATCATTAAGTTGCGCGAAGAAAGAGGAAAAAGAAATCATAACATGCATACAAATGATATATGAGCAATGTTTATCAATTTGGGAAAAAGGAACAAACTTTATAGAATAATGTGACCTATCAGATGGCAAGTCATTAAAGGAAGCAGTTCCAGGAAAATTGAAACAAACTACATAAGATCGTGTTACTAAGGACCGGGTAGAAATAAAAAACATTAAAGTTTGGAAACAACAAAGTTTCCAAAATTTTCTACAACTGCCTTTTGAACAAATCAAACTTATTTCCAAGTTTGAGGTCAAATATCAAAAGAAGAAGAAAAATGAAAAGGATTAATTTCCAACTAGCAGATCAACATAAATCATTTTCCTTCCATTTAGTTCTTTGCATTGTATGAGATATATTCACAATGGGAAACTTATATTCAAGTACATGCACCTCACCTGCTACTTTGTATCAATTACGAAGATTCTGAAGATGAGGAAAGGATGTCTGCTTTCCTACCAGATATCAATTCAAAAAACATATTTTTAGAATTGAGTATTTTCTTTCAGAAAATATGTTGATTTTCATGTTTCAAACCTATTTTATTATTTTCTAGTATTTATAGACCTTTATGCGTTGGTGCAAAGGTTCCAGAATCAGTGAAGACTATAGACTTTGATGTTTTTAGTCAATTTTGAAGTACCATCTTTTTTCAAAGCCATTTTTAGTGTTCATGTGTGATGACATATGGCATTTATGTCAGTACATGATTTTAATTACTTAATAAATGCCTCTGGTTTTACTCTATGACTTATGTTGTTTGATTCTCAATGAATATTTGATAATTCTTTTTAAGATTCCTTATGATAATTTTGCAATTTACATATTTTTATGATCAGGAATTAAAAAAAAAATGTGGATTTACTTATTGTTAGTTGATCATTGCAATCCGTTATTCAAATATAGACATATTTGTTGGAATAATCACAGCGGAATTCATTAAACAATTAACACACAGCAGATTTAATCAAGCACATAAAGACACAGTGTTTTTACCGTGGTTCACCCAAACCTCCTGGGCTACGTCCACACAACAGGCATCGGCAGTCTTTATTATTCAAAACAGGAGATTATGTGAGTTAACTAAAAAAACACCCACACAACAACATCCGTATGGATACCTGTTATATAGCAGGAGAATCTAACAGCCATCAACTCAAATTTAGGATGCATTAACTCCCTCCCAACAAACTGGAGTTAATCTAGCAACAAATTCCTAATTTTTGTCACCTACTGAGATTTTTGCCTATTCTATTCAAAACAGAAAATCTCAACAATCTCCACCTTGACAACAATTAGCCTGATGCCCTGTTCTTTATTATTTTATCTTTTCTGCAAGCCAAGAGAAGCCAAACACCAACGTAGCTTCTCTAACAAAACTGGTTTCATGAACATGTCTGCACAGTTTTCCTTTGTATGCACCTTTTCAAGAGAGACTCCCCTTTCAGTAATAACCTGTCTTACAAAATGGTACTTTAGAAATAGGGTCCCTTTCTCTCTTTTTATAGAAATAAAAGACTTGGGAATAAAGATTCATTGTTTTGAAAAAACTCATCTTTTGTTTACTAAACAAATTCAACATTCAAAACTTATGATCCGATCCAATATAGAAGGCCTTATCATAAAAAACAAATCAAGTTTAAAAATCCAATCACAATCGGAGAATCGGAGATAACCCTTAAAAGAAGTTTCATATACTTATTTCAAATCCTTCGATGCGATTAGTTCGATCGGAAATCTTCAATCGCTAAGAGTTTAAATTGTTTATTTGTATAACTTCCGATGCGATGCGGCCAGTCGCAATCGAATAATCGGGATATTATTTAATAAACTCTTTACGGTCAATTGAAATTCCTCGATCCGACGTGCATTATTACAATAAACGTTTTCAAAAGAAAATCAAACATTTGTTCGTTTAAATTTTATATGGTAGACCTCACCATTAGAAATCGGAAAAGTTTTCAATCGGAATCGGCCAATCGAGAAAAACGTATTGTGATGTTTATGTGCCATTCGAAAACTTTCGATGCGATTGATAAATGTCATTTATTACATGCGAAAAGTTTAGAATGGATGAATATTTTAATATTTCACAAGCGCCAAATATCTATTTGTACGAGGGCATTCAATAACGAATCAAATGAATATTGTTAATGATTTGGTTTTTAATACATGAGTGTGACCTAAAAGGAGCATTTACGCGGTATACGAAACAAATAAATAAAAAATCATAAGTTCATAAATCATCCCGTTTGAGTTGCTTGTTTGTCACGACTGAGAGTTTATTGTCTTGCAGAGTCAAAGAACACTAAGCCCGTTCATTCACAGACAAAGGGAAGCAATAGCAAACGCAGAAATGTCGAAGAGAGCGAGAAGAAACAAGACTGCTGTTCCAGTTAAGTTTGTTGAGACTCCTACGGTTTCAAAAGAAAAGCCCACAAAACTAAGATTAGTCACAGATACATCATGCCAGGGGCTTGGGAGAATGACGTGGGAAGGAGTCTACAACCTATTGGAAAGGGAAAACCCCAAGGTCACAGTGGAAAAGGCATCGGTTCCAGACGAAGATAGCTCAGATTCCGACTCTGAGACCACTGAAAAATCACTTGCAAATTCATTTTTGCATCGAATTGCAGCCAGAGCGAGCATCATGCCTTATTATGATGCAGTTCAATGGGTTATTGACATTGTGAAGATACAAGACAAAACGTTTGTTTCAGCATCTGGAGTGTCTTTTGGCTCGTTTAAAGCAGAAGACCTAAAGGCAATGTATCACCTTCCAGACCCGCAGAAGGTGTATAACAAGGAGTTTATCAAAGACTTTGCTGATAATAACAAATTCCAATCTGACCCCATCAGATATTGGAAGAAAAATCCAGAGAAGCACCGAAATGAAGCGTCTGGTATGTATTCTGTAGAATCCCTTTTACCTCCGTATTGCTATGCCGCTGCCATGATGTGTAGATTATTTGGAAATGATAATTCAGCTAGGTTTTCTATACAAATGGTCCCATTAATCCTAGCTGCTGTCAATTCCGACATCATGGATTGGGCTGTTATTCTTTCTGATAGAATGGCCAATAGGATACTTGAGTACAAACAAAAAAAAACCGCTGGAAATTCCACTCCCTTTTTCTTTTGTGCCTATATTCTTGATGCTCTTTGTTTCAATTCCGAGTTTCCCTTATTTGGATGGAAATGGACTCCCAAAGACCCTACCCCAATTCATATTTATCATAAAATACTTTGGAAGGTTCATTTCCAAGATAATGTATATAGAATCTGCCATGGTTTCCTTATCCCTGTTTTCAAAACCATTTTTAATCGCTTTCCTCCTAGATTCTCTGATAAAGCTAAGTCCGACTTATCTGCAATAGGAGATTGGTTTGGGGAGGAGAAATTCACATACATCAGAGTTTTTGGTAGTATTTTGGAACCACATGTTCTTCCTCTTATTGTTCCAGACAAACTTCTTGCTCAAGAAATTTCCTATCAATTAACAGTTGAAGGAATATCTAGGTCTTTGAATAACAGTAAGAAGAGAATGTGGCCTCAATTCCCACTCAATTGTGGTCAGTTTACTTTAAATGACTTCAAGCATGCTGAAAAAGAAGTCTCCAAGATAAAAGGTTGTAAATTTGCAACCATTCCTGGAAGACAATATGATCCGCGACAGATAGCCTTTAATGTTACTACTTCAGTTTCAATTGCTCGATTTGAGCATGAGCCAGATCCGTTTGATGATTTGTTTGTTTCGTTAGATAATTTTCCTCAAATTTATGACTTAGCCAAGTCTAAATTCCAAAAGGAGGAAATGAATAAATTTTTGTTATTCAGAAGCCAAAGATTGTTAAGAGTTCCTCTGGACCAACTAAGAATTCCAACACAAGGGTCAGAGACAGAAGGTACATCCAGCAAAACGCCAGTAGAAACATCTACTGGAAAAATCATTACACAATCGGCTGTTAACCAGCCAACTGTACATACTCAAAAGGTGGTCGCTGTTGGCAAGCCTGATGCCCAAAAGGGAAATACTGATGATAAATCCGATCAAAATACTGGTCAGCAGTCTACTGCTCAGACAACAGGAAAATGCACAAGTGCCGATGATGATTTGCATAATAAAAAAGGTGGATCGGATGGCAAAAGCACTGAGCAGAACATAGATACAGAAAAAGGAAAAGAAACAACTAAGGAGATTATAGTTTCTGCTGATCTTAATGTAACTGAAACAATATGATCAATTCGCTCAACAGCTGGGATTGCAAGATAAAGATAAAGAACAAATAGAGCAGGATGTTGAAATCATTCCTGAACATCCGACAGGGCAGATTGTATTGAAGGTTGAGGAGATCCCTCCTTTAGATGTATTTTACAGCCCCAAACATAAGGCTGTTGTTAGAAGACAAAGGAAAAGAAGGAAGACATAACAGGACATATTTTCTACTCCATCGGAAGAGTTTATGAATATTGTTTACAAAAACAATGAAGTGAATCCATCCGAAGACCTCACAAAATTATCCCAGTATGCAGGAGCTTATAGTGCTGCGACAGTTGATAAAGCTGTAGAAGTTTCTCAGATGATAACTCAGAAAGATCTCCACATAGCTTCACTTGAAGAGCAAGCTAAGGAAAGTCATCAATAGATTACCCAATTGCAACAACAACTACAAAATCAGACACTCAGGTCCAAAGAATTGGAAAAACAACTTGCTGAAGAAAAGAAGAAAGTTGATGAACAACTCTTAGGCAAACAACAACAACTAAATGAAGAAATTTCTAAGTTACAAAGTCTATTACAAAATGAGAAAAATGCAAAAATGATTCAAGAAAAGGAATTTCAAACAACTTTGGATAAGTTTAAAGATTTCCCGAAGTTAAGTGAATTCAAAACAGAAGCCCTTGAGGCTAATAAACTATTGTCTCAGCAATTGAATGAATTTTGTGCAAAGCTGTCACAGGTAGAACCTTTTTGTGATATTACTTCATCTTTGATCCAAAATGTTATTACTCTCAGACAAGAAATAGATGATGCTGATGAAAAGATTTCCAAATTTCTCAATTGGCAAGACACAAAAAAGGGAAAAGAAGCCAATCTTCCTAGAATAGAGGAAAAACACAAAGAAATCTTGTTTACAGAATGGGAACATCAAATAATGAAAGCTGAGAGATCAATATCAAGGGCCAGGAGTATGATGAATAATATCACGCAATTCATAAATGACAGCTTATACTCAATCAATCTCATTTCAGACTGTGTTCCTGGCAGTTTGCCAAAATTAAAAGAAACTGAAAACAGATGGAGAGAAGAAATGGAGAAGAAAAGTCAACAAATCAACAAACTTCAAACAATATCCTGGGACAGTATGTGGACTCATTTAATCAAACCAAACAATCAAAAAATGGCTATCAAATTCCTTTCAAATGCCATTGATTGTTTAATTCCAGAATTTTCCGATGCCACCTATGCTGGACAGCTGCATTCCGAGATGAGTCATCCACCGAGACTCCAAGATATGTTGAAGATTTGCAACTTGGCTTCATCAAGCGAGAGAGAGAAACAATGAATCAGTTTCATTCAAGATAGCCTTTCAGTTTTTAATTTGATAGATTGTAGCAGTAGTAGTAGGATTTTGTTATGTAATTTCTTATTTAAATCCCTCTCATGCATTTAGAGAGGGATCTGAAATTGTAATATTTTTTGGACTTGGAGCTAACATTTCTGTACTCCATTCCTTATTATATTTTATGAAGGATCACATCTGGTGATTTTTGTGCTGAAATTATCTTTGAAGTGTTGCATTTCTTTACCTTTGGATTTAATTTTACATCGGAGTTACTAGATCAGAGTATCACATTTCATTTGACAGCCTTCAGGATGAATGAGGTATTTCTATCTGTTCACGGTTGATTTTCTTTGTTATATGGTATTCGTTTGAAGAATTTGCTATCATTTATATATTTGGTTTTCATAACATTTCCTTTTATATATCATTTCTGAGTATAATTGAAACGTTATCATTTATAAGCATATATGAATGGTATATAATGATGAATGCAATATGCTAATACAACTCTGTTTAATTTCTTAAACAAAGTTATCTTTATTCGTTTCTACACATTTCAATTTGATTAATAATACATTTTCATGGTTATTATTAGATTGAAACAATCTTAAGTTGTATTCACATATAATTACCCGGGTTAGTATTAGTATTTCTTTATCAGTATTTAGCTTAGATTAGATAGTTTTATTTCTTTTAATTTAGTCCCATTTTCATCCATCCAATTCAATCCAATTAGTTATAAGGAAACTGGTCCTTTAAATCCAGTCGGAGCCACCATCCAAAACGGAAAAGGAGCTGTCTTAAGGTCCCGACCGGGTGGTTTTCCCCAATGTTTGAAGCAGAGATTTTCTAGGCTTCAACATTTTTGGCGCTAGAAGGAGGGCCAACTATGAATGGCGAGTAAATCAAAACCTACAGACCATTCTCAGAGTAAATCACCCTCCACCTCACCTCAGACCTCCCGTTTGCATTCTGAATCACCAGTGTCCAAACGAGAAGAAGATGGATCAACTATCACTGCTCAATCACACCATACTTCAGAACATTTAAGTCCGGAGTCCCCTGAAGTTCAGTCTATCATCCAGAAACTTCAAGGCTTCTCCATATCACCTCAGAGATTTGAAGTATCTCAAGGCAGTCAGACTTCGCAATTTCACCTACCTCATCATCTCACCAGACTTCAAAGCGAAAAACTTGGCATTGAACCAGCTGAGTTACCTTTACCTCGAAGGAAAAGGGCAAAAAAGAACACTGAAGGTTCTGATAGTGAGACCTTTTCTCCATCATCTTCCATCTCATCATCTCCAGTGCGAAGTCAAACACCCACTTCCCCATTACATATTATTGTTCACCAGGGGTCACCACCTTCAACATCACAACCTCTTCAGTCTTTATTACTACCTCCTCCCCAATCACCTCAAACATCATCTGTTCCAACAACTTGCACTCAAACACCGCCAGTTACTACTCCTCCAATAGTCGTTCCGATAATGGCTAGACCATGGGCTACTCCAGGAGCAGTCAACATGGCTGCACCTTTACATGATTTACCAGACAATCCTGGAAAATGGCTTCCGAAATTTAGTCCAGATCTTAACATCCAAGCTGAAGAACATATTAATAAATTTATGTTGGCTGTTAATTTAAATGGAGTCACACATGAAGATGTTGTAGTCAGACTGTTTCCTTACACTCTTCAAGGAGCGGCAGGATCATGGTACTTCTCATTACCTTCGGGATCCATAACAAGTTGGGACATTTTTGCAGATCATTTCTTAACCAAATTTGGAGATGATCAATCAGTAGCTACTTTACTCAATGACCTCTCAAATTTGAAAATAGAGCCCAGAGAACCCATTAAAGATTTCAACGCTAGATTCAACAAACTCTTGAACAAAATTCACACAGATTCACGACCCAGTGAACAGGTTAGAATAGAATGGTACATAACTTCCTTACCCTCAAACATAGCTATTTTCGTAGACAGAGCTGCAAAGCCTACATTAGCTGAAAGTATGAAAGAAGCTATTGCAGTGGAAAAACGAATTACTTCTCTGGAAAAGAAAAATGCTCTTGAGGAAAGAAAATCGAAGAAAGTCAGCTTCAAATATGATTCAAAGAAAAAGGCCAAAGATCCATATGACATGGAAGGTTTACAAAAAGTTCTTAAAACCATGTCGAATGAAATGGTCGAAATTAAAAAACAAGTAGCTGAAACTTCTACCAAAAAACCGTTCCGAAATTTTAGAAGAAACCAAGTTGAATCTAAACCTCCTAATGCAATCTCTAATGCAGAATCAAAGGAAGAAGAAGAAGAAGAAGACACATCTTTAATATCAGATGAGGAAGATGAGAATGAAGAAATCGCTGAATTACATGGAATGTGGGATTTTATTCTCCCTAATTCTGACGGTGAGGTAGAGCAAGAAGCTATGCCTGTAAGTACTACGAGTAAATCTACAGCAGAGCCTATACAAACAACTCCTAAAAAGAAAAACACAACTCCAAGTATCAAAGACAAATCCCCTGCAAAGAAAGCTTCTCCATTACCTACTCAGAATCAACCATCTTCTTTTAATCCTCCCACATCGACAACAAAGACTTTAGTAGTGTCAGATCCTATGGAATACAACATTGTTGAGGACATGAAAAAGATCAAAGCTAACATTTCCTTACATGAACTCAGCAAATTGAAACACCAGCAGAAGTTGTTATTGAAAGAATTAAATGCTACACCAATTGCTCCTTTACCAAGCGGTGTAGTTGCAAAAGCAGCAAGAGGAACTTGTAAGTCACCAGATAAAGTGGATGCTACTGATACTGTACTCATTGGGGAAAAGTCAAATTCTCAAACTCCTCCTTTTCTTTTGACTTATGAGATGTACAATAAAAATCTGCACAATTGTTTGATTGATTATGGAGCTTCTTCCAATATAATGCCTACTTCTGTGTGTGCCAAATTGAATATCGAACCACAGAAATCGGCAGTACATATTGTTCAATTAGATCGATCCAAAGTTCAAGTTGTAGGAGAAATCAATTCAGTAACTATCAGACTAGCTTCCGATCCTAGAATTGTCCAAAGAATTGATATTTTGATTGCTGATATTCCTGAATTCTATGGATTAGTTTTAAGTAGGGACTGGTCTGCGAAACTCAATGGTTATATCTCGACTGATTATTCTCATATGTGGCTCCCCTACAAAGGGAAACCAAATCAAATTAAAATTGAACGAGAAAAACATATGAGACATACTGTTACTGAGTTTGAACAACCTAATGAACCTGTGGCATTCAACAACAATATTCTTGGAGGTTATTCTGTTGAATCATTTCTTGGAAACTTCAAAGCACCCCGATCACCGTTTTCTGTTAATACTTTTGTTTCTCAAGTAGAAAATTTTTCACAATCTGATTCTTCCAGAATTGTAAATACTTCTGATGTAATTGTAGATAAGTCAATAGATAAATCTTTGTTTTGGTCATTATATTTTGATGGATCAAAGTCTAGTGATGGAGCTGGAGCTGGATGCATTTTAATCGATCCAGATGGAGAGAAAACCATGCTGTCATGTAGGCTAGAATTTGAGTGTACTAACAATACTGCAGAATATGAAGCCTTGGTTCAAGGACTTTATAAAGCCATAGGGTTAGATGTTAAATACTTGAAAGTCTTTGGTGATTCTGAAATTGTCATAAAACAAGTTAGGAATACTATTCATTGCCTTTCAGGACATCTTAAACACTATCAAACCCTAGTACAAGACCTCACCACTCATTTTTTAGCATTCAATATTTCTCCTATTCCTAGGAATCAGAATACATCAGCTGACTTGTTAGCTAATGTTGCATCTAAACTCTTACCTGCTGAAGACTGCAGTCCTGATAGGTTTTCTGTAGAATTAATTTTTCGTCCATCTGTCCCAGACAATGTCACAAATTGGAGAGTTTTCTATCATGATCAAGATATTTTAATTTTCATGACTTCATAGAAATCATATGATGATCAAATTATTGATGAAGAAGATCATGATTTACAAATTGCTTCAAAATGTAATGAAAATCCCATTCCGAAATCTGTTGTTAAATTGGAGGACTTATATGATATTAAAGACAGATTCAAGAAAGTCACTAATACCAAGCTTCAAAGTTCTACTTTGAAGTTTGAATTAGTGAATCTTGGTTCTGATTCCAAACCTCAAAATGTTAATTTAGGACTTAATTTAACATCAGAAGAAAGGAATGCTTTCATTAAACTCTTGAACAAATATAAAAATGTTTTCGCTTGGAATTATGATGATTTAAAAACGTATGACACTTCAATTATTCAACACACAATTCCAATGCTTCCTGATATTAAACCTGTTCAACAAAAACTAAGGAAAGTTCATCCAAATCTTGAAGGTCAAATCAAATTAGAACTTAATAAACTTTTAAAAGCCAAAATCATTTTTCCAGTCAGACACTCCAATTGGGTTTCCAATATGGTACCTGTAAGGAAGAAAAATGGTGATATAAGAATCTGTATTGATTTCAGAAATTTAAACAAGGCATGTTTGAAAGACAATTTCCCATTGCCAACCATGGAACAGATACTTCAAAAAGTAGCTGGTTCTAAACTTATGTCCTTTCTTGATGGATTTTCAGGCTATAATCAAGTCTTAGTTCATCCAGATGACAGATTGAAAACAACTTTCAGAACAAAATGGGGAACTTATGCTTATCAGAAAATGCCTTTTGGTCTAATAAATGCAGGAGAAACTTTCCAAAGAGCCATGGACATAACATTTAAAGGTCTGATCAATAAATCAATTGTTGTTTATCTTGATGACATAACAGTATTTTCAAAAAAGAGAGCCAATCATCTACATGATTTAAAGCAAATATTTGAAAGATGTAGAAGGTTTGGTATTTCCTTAAATCCAAAGAAATATTTCTTTGCTTTGGATGAAGGAAAACTCTTAGGATTTGTTGTGTCGAAAGATGGTATATACATTGATCCAGATAGAGTAAAAGAAATTTCTGATATTTCTTTACCTCATAACAAAAAATCCATGCAATCATTTCTTGGACAGATCAATTTTGTTAAAAGATTCATTCCTGATTTTTCTTTAATTGTTTTACCTATGCAAAATATGATCAAGAAGAATTCAGTATTCAAATGGGGGCATAAAGAGAAAGAAGCCTTTGAGGCAATCAAACAGGCAATCATTAATGCACCAGCATTGAGTACCCCGGATTTTTCTAAAGATTTTATATTGTATACCTTAGCCACAGAGACATCCTATGCAGCTGTTTTAACACAGCTCAATCACCAGAAAATTGAAGCACCAATTTCTTTCTTTAGTTCAAATCTGCAAGGAGCTGAACTGAATTATTCTGATGTTGAAAAACAAGCCTTTGTTGTGTTCAAATCAATCAAGCATTTCAGACCTTTTCTCTTAAAAACTCATACAAAAATCATTGTCCCATTCTCTGCAGTGAGACAATTATTAATTCAGAGAGAAGTAGGAGAAAAACGAGCTAACTGGGTAACAACTTTACAAGAATATGATGTTGATATTAAACCAGCTAAGATTGTTAGAGGACAAGGATTTTGCAGATTATTAGCAGGAGCTCATAACATACCAGAGAATGAACATTCAAATCAAGATATTCAAGTAAATCAGATAAGTACTACGGATTTTGAATCTCAGTATGCTGATCTTATCTATTACTTGAAAAATGGGTATGCTCCTTCTGATCTCAACTATAAGAAAAAACGTGCTTTAAGATTAAAAGCTATTAAATATGAGATCATTGATAATGTGTTATTTAGAAAAAATTATGATTCAATTTTATTAATATGTCTTGAAAAGACTGAAGCTGAAAAGGTTTTGCAGGAGTTGCATGATGGACCAGCAGGAGGTCATTTTGGAGGTGATACCACAGCTCACAAAATAATTCGTGCTGGCTATTACTGGCCTACTCTTTTTAAAGATACACATGACTATGTAAGGAAGTGCAGAATTTGCCAAACTGCAAGTGGAAGACAAAGGAAACCATATTTTCCTTTGCAACCAGTGAGTATTGAGCAACCATTTGAACAATGGGGGCTTGACATTATTGGTGAGATAGTACCTCATTCTTCCAAACAGCACAAGTACATTCTTACTGCAACTGATTACTTTACAAAATGGGTAGAGGCAATCCCTTTGAAGGTAGCCAATTCTGATGCAATTATTGATTTCATAGATCAATTTATCATAACCAGGTTTGGAGTACCTCAAGCTCTTGTCTTTGATAATGCATCTTATTTTTCTAGAAACAGTTTAATAGAATTTGTAGTTAAAAGAGGTTTTAAACTCAAATATTCAGCAAATTATTACCCACAAGGTAATGGTTTGGCTGAATCCACCAACAAAAATCTCATCAAAATTATTAAAAGGACTATTGATCAAAATCAAAAGAATTGGCATAAATCTTTAATCTTTGCATTATGGGCTGATCGTATTACTGAAAAAGCTTCAATAGGAACTTCACATTTTAATTTAGTTTATGGAAAAGAAGTTGTGATACCATCAAATTTAACTCTTCCATCATTAGCCCTAGTACAATTTATTGAAGAAAATCCTTCTTCATCCATTCAATTGAGATATGATCAAATCCTTAAATTAGAAGAAGAAAGAGATAAAGCTAAAATTGTTCATGAAAAACATCAGCAGCTTGTAAAATCTTCTTTTGATGCAAGTTCTACCGGCTCAAAAATTTTGTCAATTGGTGATCTTGTTCTAAAATGGGATAAGGCACATGAAGAAAAATGTAAGCATACCAAATTTCAGAAAATGTGGCTTGGACCATTTCAGATCATTGAAAAGATAGGCTCAAATACATTCATGCTCCAAGATCTAACATGTAAGAGAGAATCTCTTCCTGTAAATGGGCTTATCTTGAAGAAATTCTTTTCATAAGGAGGTAACCCCTTCTTAAACTGTACATATTCCTTTCTGCAAAAATTTTAATTGTTTTTGCAAATAAAGGTGGTTAGTAAGTCTCTAATTGACTGTTTACTTGATAGAAAATTCTTAAGAAGAATATTATAAATATTTATTTGGTGTAAATAAGAATTTTTAAAGAAATGATTATATTCTTTTGATAGTTTTAAATAAGATGTTAAACTTTGAAAGATTGTACTAATTATTTGCATGATCTTTTTGAAAAACTTGAGGGAAATGTAAATCATTATAAGTTTATTAAGCAGAGAAAGGTTATCTATAAAAGTAAATATTATTCAAGTCTTGGTACTCAAAAAACTCAGAAAAATTGTCATCCATTGATTCTTAAGGATAAAACTAGTTCACCCCATTCATTTAGGTTGTGATTTTTTAGAATATAATTCTAAGAAATTATGTTAAAATTTTTAAGAGATAAGAGGTCTCATCATGAGCCGACTTACCATATTCATAAGAAGTAATAAAACTGACATTACCAATACTGCATATCAAAACAGGGTAATGGCTTATAAATATAAGACAAGGGGTCTCATCACGAGCCAGCTTGTTCAGTTTAATTATAACTATTGAATGGCATTGTTATCAACTGGCTACCAAACTAGAACAATGGCTCTTAAAAAGAAATAAAAAATAAATAAAAGACAAAAACATGAGATAATATGTCTTATGAATTTATCTTTTAAAAAGTCATAATCTTAGTTGAATGGGACAATGAATAGTTAATGGTTAAAAGGTAACCCTGTCGAGACTATGAACGTTTGCAGGCAGCAGAGGCAATACCTATGACAATAGAGTATATTATAAAACCAAACTTGGAAAAATCCAATTACTTCATTATTAATACCAATCAAAGCTTAAGATAACTCAAAATGTTTTTATTCTCAAGAAACTAGAAAGAAATTGTTAATAATTTTTATTCTTTTTCATAAGTTAGATTTTATTTTTGATTATCCTAGGATAGTTTTCATTATCTTTAAAAATCTTTACTTACTTAAAATATAGTATTCATTTTATTTTTCAGAGATAACTGGTTCTTTCAGTGAATCGCCAATTGTTGTACTACACAACAACCCTCCCTTTTTCTTAAAATTTTAGAAATAAAATTCATTTAGAAATAGGGTCCCTTTCTCTTTTTATAGAAATAAAAGACTTGGAAATAAAGATTCATTGTTTTGAAAAAACTCATCTTTTGTTTGCTAAACAAATTCAACATTCAAAACTTATGATCCGATCCAATATAGAAAGCCTTATCATAAAAAAAAAACAAATCAAGTTTAAAAGTCCAATCGCAATCGGAGAATCGGAGATAACCCTTAAAAGAAGTTTTATATACTTATTTCAAATCCTTCGATGCGATTAGTTCGATCGGAAATCTTCAATCGCTAAGAGTTTAAATTGTTTATTTGTATAACTTCCGATGCGATGCGGCCAGTCGCAATCGAATAATCGGGATAGTCTTTAATAAACTCTTTACGGTCAATTGAAATTCCCCGATCCGACGCGCGTTATTACAATAAACGCTTTCAAAAGAAAATCAAACATTTGTTCGTTTAAATTTTATATGGTAGACCCCACCATTAGAAATCGGAAAATTTTTCAATCGGAATCGGGCCAATCAAGAAAAACGTATTGCGATGTTTATGTGCCATTTGAAAATTTTCGATGCGATTGATAAATGTCATTTATTACATGTGAAAAGTTCGAAATGGATGAATATTTTAATATTTCACAAGCGCCAAATCTCAATTTGTACGAGGGCATTCAATAACAAATCAAATGAATATTGTTAATGATTTGGTTTTTAATACGTGAGTGTGACCCAAAAGGAATATTTACGCGGTATATGAAACAAATAAATAAGAAATCATAAGTTCATAAATCATCCCGTTTGAGTTGCTTGTTTGTCACGGCGAGAGTTTTATTGTCTTACTAGAGCAAAGAACACTAAGCCCTTTCATTCACGGACAAAGGGAAGCAATAGCAAACGCGAAATGTCGAATAGAGCAAGAAGAAACAAGATTGTCGTTCCCGATTAAGTTTGTTGAGACTCTCCGGTTTCAAGAAAAGCCACAAAACTAAGATTAGTCACGGATACATCATGCCGGGGGCTTGGGAGTATGACGTGGGAAGGAGTCTACAACCTATTAGAAGAGAAAACCCCAAGGTCACGGTGGAAAAGGCATCGAGTTCCCGGACGAAGATGGCTCGATTCGGCTGCGGATCTTGAAAAACACTTGCAAATTCATTTTGCATCAGAGTGATGACCATAGCGAGCATCATGCCTTATTATGATGCGATTCGATGGGTTATTGGCCCGGTGTGAAGATACGAAGCGAACGTTTGTTTTGACATGCAGGTGTCTTTTGGCTCGTTTAAACGAGAAGACCTAAAGACGATATATCACCTTCCGGACACGCCGAAGGTATATAATAAGGAGTTTATCAAAGACTTTCTTGATAATAACAAAGTCAATGCGGCCTATCGAGAGATTGGAAGAAAAATCCAGAAGCACCGAAAGTGGGCTTGCTCCCAGTGTGTATTACGTAGTTCCCTTTACCTACGTATTGCTATGCCGCTGCCATGATGTGTAGATTATTTGGCAATGATAATTCGACTAGGTTTTCTATACAAATGGTCCCATTAATCCTAGGCTATTGTCAATTCGACATCATGGATTGAGGTGCATTATTCTTCCGATAGAATGGCCAATAGGATACTTGATCTGAGACAAGAAAAAACGGCGGAAATTCCTCCCTTTCTTTTGTTACTATATTCTTGATGCTCTTTGTTTAATTCCGAGTTCCCTTATTTGGATGGAAACTGAATCCCAAAATTTCCCCCAATTCATATTTATCATAAACTACTTTGAAGGTTCATTTCCAGATAATGTATATAGAATCTGCCATGGTTTCCCCTTATCCTGTTTTCAAAACCATTTTTAATCGCTTTCCTCCTAGATTCTGATAAACTAAGTCCGACTTATACGCAATAGGAGATTGGTTTGGGGAGGAGAAATTTATACATCGGGGTTTTTGGTAGTATTGTGGAACCACATGTTCTTCCTCTTATTGTTCGAGACAAACTTCTTGCTCAAGAAATTTCCTATCAATTAACGAGTTGAAGGAATATCAAGGTCTTTGAATAAACGGTAAGAAGAGAATGTGGCCTCAATTCCCATTCAGTGTAGTCGGTTTACTTTAAATGACTTCCATAAAGCATCTTTGAAAAAGAAATCGCCAGATAAAGGTTGTAAATTTGCGACCATTCCTGGAAGACAATATGATGTTATGACAGTTAGCCTTTAATGTTACTACCCGATTTCAATTGCTCGATTTGAGCATGAGCCGGAATCCGTTTGATGATTTGTTTGTTTCGTTGGATAATTTCCTCAAATTTATGACTTAGCCAAGTCTAAATTCCAAAAGAGGAAATGAATAAATTTTTGTTATTCAGAAGCCGGAGAGATTGTTAAGAGTTCCTGCGGACCAACTAATAATTCCAACACAAGGGTCGGAGACGAGAAGGAACATCTAGCAAAACACCGGTGGAAACATCCTGCGAAAACTGAGAGTCATTACTGATAATTTATTTAACCGGCCAAGCGTACATACTCAAAAGGTGAGTGAATTGCTTGTTTGATGCCTGCAAAAATGCGATGATGAAATCAAGTCAAAATGCGTCGTGATCTCTTGCTCAAACAACAGAAAAATGCACAAGTACCGATGATGATGTGCATAATCAAAAGGTGGATCGGATGGCAAAACGCGGCGAACATAGATATAGAAAAGAGAAAGAAACAACTAAGGAGATTATAGTTTCTGTTGATCTTAATGTTTCTTCTCGAGTTATTAAAACAATAACGATCGAATTCGCTCAACGGTGGGATTGCAAGATAAAGAATAAAGAATAAATAGAAGCGAGGAATATTTGAAATCATTCTGAACATCCGGCAGGCGATGTATTGAAGGTCGAGGAGATCCCTCCCTTAGATGTATTTTACGACCCCAAACATAAAATTTTGTTGTTAGAAGACAAAAGAAGAAGACGAACGGGACATGTTTTCTACTCCATCGGAAGGATTTGTGAATATTGTTTACAAAAACAATGAGGTGAATCATCCAAAGACCTCACAAAATTGTCGCAGTGTCAAGGGCTTATAGTCTTTGAAACGTTGGATAAAGACGCAAAGTTTCTCGAGATGATAACTCGGAAAGATCTCCACATAGCTTCACTTGAAGAGCTGAAAGCTAAGGAAAGTCGACAACGATTACCCAATTGCAACAACAGCCACAAAATCGGACACTCGAGGTCCAAAGAATTGGAAAAACGACTGGCAAGAAGAAAAGAAGAAAGTTGATGAACGGCTCTTGAGTAAAGCAACAACAGGCGAATGAAGAAATTTCCAAGTTGCAAAGTACATTACAAAATGAGAAAAATGCAAAGATGGTACAAGAAAAGGAATTTCAAACAACTTTGGATAAGTTTAAAGATTTCAATTAAGTGAATTCAAATCGGAAGCCCTTGAGGCTAATAGCTATTGTCCTCGACGATTGAATGAATTTTGTGCAAAAGTTGTCATAGGCAGAACCTTTTTGTGATATTACTTCATCTTTGATCCAAAATGTTATTTCTCTCGGACAAGAAATAGATGATCTTGATGAAAAGATTTCCGAATTTCTCAATTGGCAGAGACACGGAAAAGGGAAAAGAAGCCAATCTTCCTAGAATAGAGGAAAAACACAAAGGAAATCTTGTTTACGAATGGAACATCAAATAATGAAAAGTTTGAGAGAGCAATATCAAGGGCAGGGAGTATGATGAATAATATCACGCAATTCATAAATGACGCTTATACTCGATCAATCTCATTTCGGTGTGTTCTGGCAGTTTGCCAAAAGTAAAAGAGCGAAAACGGATGGAGAGAAGAAATGGAGAAGAAAAGTCAACAAATCAACAAACTTCAAACAATATCTGGGACGATATGTGGACTCATTTTAATCAAACCAAACAATCAAAAAATGGCTATCAAATTCCTTTCAAATGCGTTGATTGTTTAATTCAGCAGGTATCGATGCCACCTATGCGGGCCCAGTGCATTCCGAGATAGGTCATCCCAAGACTCCAAGATATGTTGAAGATTTGCAACTTGGCTTCATCAAGCGAGAGAAGAAACAATGAATCAATTTCATTCAAGATAGCCTTCAGTTTTTAATTTGATAGATTGTAGCGATAGTAGTAGGATTTTGTTATGTAATTTCTTATTTAAATCCCTCTCATGCATTTAGAGAAGGATCGGAAGTTGTAATATTTTTTGGACTTGGAGCTAACATTTTACGTACTCCATTCCTTATGATATTTTATGAAGGATCACATCGTGATTTTTGTCTTTGAGGTATCTTTTAGTGTTGCATTTATTTTTAATGCCTTTGGATTTAATTTTACATCGGAGTTACTAGATCAGAGTATCATTTCATTTGACGGTCTTCAAGATGAATGAGGTGTTCTATCGTTTGTTCAGCAGTAATTTTCTACGGTATATGGTATTCGTTTGAAGAATTTGCTATCATTTATATATTTGGTTTTCATAACGTTTCCTTTTATATATCATTTACGAGTATAATTGAAATGTTATCTTTTATAGCATATATAAATGGTATACATGATGAATGCAATATGTTAATATAACTGTTTAATTTCTTAAACGAGTTATCTTTATTTGTTTCTGCATGTTCAATTTGATTAATAATACATTTTCATGGTTATTATTAGATTGAAACAATCTTAAGTTGTATTCACATATAATTACTAGGGTTAGTATTAGAATTTCTTTATCGGTATTTAGCTTAGATTAGATAGTTTTATTTGTTAATTTAGTCCCATTTCCACCCATCCAATCCAATCCACTCGGTTATAAGGAAATTGGTCATTTTAAATCCAGTCGGAGCCACCATCCCAAACGGAAAAGGAGCTGTCTTAGGGTCCCGTAGGAGTGGTTTTTCCCCAATGTTTGAAGCATAGATTTTCTAGGCTTCAACATTTACAGCGTAAGAAGGAGGGCCAACTATGAATGGCGAGTAAATCAAAACCTACAGACCATTCTCGAGTAAATCACCCTCCACCTCACCTCGGACCTCCCATTTGCATTACGGAATCACCCGGTGTCCAAACGAGAAGAAGAGGGATCAACTATCGCTGCTCCAATCACACCACACTTCCAGAACATTTAAGTCCGGAGTCTGAGGATTCGGTCTATAATCCCGGGAAACTTCAAGGCTTCTCCATATCACCTCGAGAGATCAAGTATCTCAAGGCGGTCATACTTCGCAATTCCACCTACCTCATCATCTCACCGGACTTCAAAGCGAAAAACTTGGCATTGAACCCGAGTGGGTTATTTACCCAGGAAAAGGGAGCAAAAAAGAACAACGAAGGTTGATAGTGAGACCTTTTCTCCATCATCTTCCATCTCATCATCTCCGGTGCGAAGTCAAACACCCACTTCCCCATTACATATTATTGTTCACGGGGGTCACCACCTTCAACATCACAACCTCTTCGGTCTTTATTACTACCTCCTCCCCAATCACCCAAACATCATCTATTCCAACAACTTCTATTCAAACACACCTTCGATTACTACTCCTCCAATATTCGTTCCGATAATGGCTAGACCATGGGCTACTCCGGGAGAGCGATCCAACATGCATTTCGCACCTTCATGATTTTCGGACAATCACGGAAAATGGCTTCCGAAATTTAGTCGAGATCTTAACATCGAAAATTTTGAAAACATATTAATAACTTTATGTTGAGCATTGAATTTGAATGGAGTCACACATGAAGATGTTGTAGTCGATTTTGTTTCCTTACACTCTTCAGGAAGCGGCGAGGATCATGGTACTTCTCATTACCTTCGGGATCCATAACAAGTTGGGACATTTTTGCGGATCATTTCTTAACCAAATTTGGAGATGACCAATCAATAGCTACTTTACTCAATGACCTATCAAATTTGAAAATAGACCCCGAACCCATTAAAGATTTCAACGCTAGATTCAACAAACTGCCGAACAAAATTCACCATGATTCACGGCCAGGTGAACGGTCGAGAATAGAATGGTACATAACTATTACCCTCAAACATAGCTATTTTGAAAGTGGCTTCGGAAGTATAAAGCCTACATTAATTTGAAAGTATGAAAGAAGCTATTGCGGTGGAAAAAACGAATTACTTCTACGGAAAAAGAAAAACGCTCTTGAGGAAAAGAAAATCAAGAAAATCGGCTTCAAAGATGATTCAAAGAAAAGGCCAAAGATCCATATGACATGGAAGGTTTACAAAAAGTTCTTAAAACCATGTCGAATGAAATGGTCGAAATTAAAAAACAAGTAGCTGAAACTTCTATAAAAAGAAGCTTAGATTCAAAGAATTTTAGAAGAAACCAGAAGTTGAATCTAAACCTCCTAATGCAATCTCTAATGCGAGAATCGAGAGGAAGAAGAAGAAGAAGAAGACACATCTTTAATATCGGACGAGGAAAGATGAGAATGAAGAAATCGGCCCGAATTACATGGAATGTGGGATTTTATTCTCCCTAATTACGACGGTGATGTGAGCAAGAAACTATGCTGTGAGGTACTAGGAGTAAATCTACGGCGGAGCCTATACAAACAGCTCCACAAAAGAAAAAACACAACTCCAAGTATCAAAGACAAATCCCACCAAAAGCTTCTCCATTACCTACTCGAGTCCCGGCCATCTTCTTTTAATCCTCCCACATCGACAACAAAGACTTTAGTAGTGTCGAGATCCTATGGAATACAACATTGTTGAGGACATGAAAAATATCAAACTAACATTTCCTTACATGAACTACGATAAATTGAAACACCGACGGTTGTTATTGAAAGAATTAAATGCTACACCAATTGCTCCTTTACCAAGCGGTGTAGTTGCAAAAACGACAAGAGGAGCGTAAGTCACCGGATAAAGTGGATGCTACGTACATGCTCATTGGGGAAAAGTCAAATTCTCAAACTCCTCCTTTTCTTTTGACTTATGAGATGTACAATAAAAATCTGCTGGTGTTTGATTGATTGCGGAGCTTCTTCCAATATAATGCCTACTTCTGTGTGTGCAGGTGGTATCGAACCACGAGAAATCGGCGGTACATATTGTTCAATTAGATCGATCCAAAGTTCAAGTTGTAGGAGAAATCAATTCGGTAACTATGATTAGCTTCCGATCCTAGAATTGTCCAAAGAAATTGATATTTTGATTGCTGGTATTCACGAATTCTATGGATTAGTTTTAAGTAAGGGCCAAGTCTGCGAAACTCAATGGTTATATCTCGTGATTATTCTCATATGTGGCTGCCCTACAAAGGGAAGCAAATCAAATTATAATTGAACGAGAAAAACATATGAGACATACATTAATGAGTTTGAACAACCTATTGAACCTGTGGCATTCAACAACAATATTCTTGGAGGATATTAAGCAGATCATTTCTTGGAAACTTCAAAGCACCCATATCACCTTTTTTAAATTTAATACTTTTGTTTCTCCAGTGGAAAATTTTCTGATCAGTTCTTCCAGAATTGTAAATACTTACGATGTAATTGTAGATAAGTCAATAGGAGTAAATCTTTGTTTTGGTCATTATATTTTGATGGATCAAAGTCTAGTGATGGAGAATTTTGGAGCATGATGCATTTTAATCGATCCGGATGGAGAAAACCATGCTGTCATGTAGGCTAGAATTTGAGTGTACTAACAATGCGCAGAATGAGCTTGGTTCAAGGACTTTATAAAGCTATAGGGTTAGATATTAAATACTTGAAAGTCTTTGGTGATTCCGAAATTGTCATAAAACAAGTTAGGAATACTATTCATTGCCTTTCGGGACATCTTAAACACTATCAAACCTAGTACAAGATCTCACCACTCATTTTTTAGCATTTAATATTTCTCCTATTCCACAGGAATCGAAATACATCGGCTTACTTGTTAGCTAATGTTGCATCTAAACTCTCCTACTGCTTCATTGCAGTCTGATAGGTTCTCTGTAGAATTAATTTTTCGTCCACTCCTTCGAACAATGTCACAAATTGGAGAGTTTTCTATCATGATCAAGATATTTTAAATTTCATGACGGAGAAATCATATGATGATCAAATTATTGATGAAGAAGATCATGATTTACAAATTGCTTCAAAAAGGTAATGAAAATCCCATTAGAAATGTTGTTAAATTGGAGGGGACTTATATGATATTAAAGACGATTCAAGAAAGTCACTAATACCAAGCTTCAAAGTTCTACTGCTGAAGTTTGAATAGTGAAAATTGAATTACGATTCCAAACCTCAAAATGTTAATTTAGGACTTAATTTAACATCGGAAAAGGAATACTTTCATTAAACTCTTGAACAAATATAAAAATGTTTTAGCTTGGAATTATGATAATTTAAAAACATATGATACTTAGGTTATTCAACACACAATTCCAATGCTTACGATATTAAGCCTGTTCAACAAAAACTAAGGAAAGTTCATCCAAATCTCGAAGGACAAATCAAATCACAACTTAATAAACTTTTAAAAGCCAAAATCATTTTTTTCTGTCGGACACTCCAATTGGGTTTCCAATAGTACACGTAAGGAAGAAAAATGGTGATATAAGAATACATATTGATTTCGAAGTTTAAACAAGGCATGTTTAAAAGACAATTTCCCATTACCAACTATGTAAGACTGATTCTTCAAAAGGTAGCTGGTTCGAACTTATGTGTCCTTTCTTGATGGATTTTATTTTATAATCAAGTCTTGGTTCATCCGGATGATTAGAAAACAACTTTCGAACAAAATGGGGAACTTATGCTTATCAAAAAATGCCTTTTGGATTAATAATCAGAGCAACTTTCCAAAGAGCCATGGACATAGCATTTAAAGTCGATCAATAAATCGATTTGTTGTTTACCTTGATGACATAGCAGTATTCTCAAAAAAGAGAACCAATCATCTACATGATCTAAAGCAAATATTTGAAAGATGTAGAAGGTTTGGTATTTCCTTAAATCCAAAGAAATCTTTCTTTGCTTTGGATGAAGGAAAACTTTTAGGATTTGTTGTGTATAAAGTTGGTATATACATTGATCCAGATAGAGTAAAAGAGATATCTGATATTTCTTTACCTCATAACAAAAAATCCATGCAATCATTTCTTGGACAGATCAATTTTGTGAAAAGATTCATTCTGATTTTTCTTTAATTGTTTTACTATACAAAATATGATCAAGAAGAATTCGGTATTCAAATGGGGGCATAAAAGAGAAAAGAAGCCTTTTTGAGGCAATCAAAGGGGCAATCATTAATGCACCGGCATTGAGTACCCGGATTTTGCCTAAAAGATTTTTATTTTGTATACCTTAGCACGAGAGACATCCTGTCACAGAAATTTGTTTAACACAATCGCGACCAATTGAAGCACCAATTTCTTTCTTTAGTTCAAATCTGCAAGGAGAGTGGAGAAGCTGAATTATTCCGATGTTGAAAAACAAGCCTTTCTTTGTGTTCAAATCAATCGAAGCATTTGAGACCTTTTTCTTAAAAACTCATGCAAAAATCATTGTCTCATTCTGCGGTGAGACAATTATTAGTCGGAGAGAAGTAGGAAAAAACGCAGGCTAACGGTATGACTTTACAAGAATATGATGTTGATATTAAACCGGTAAGATTGTTAGAGGACAAGGTTTTTGCAGTTATTAGCGAGGGCTCATAACATACCGAGAAAATGAAGATTCAAATCAAGATATTCAAGTAAATCGGATAAGTATTACGGATTACGAATCTCGGTATCAGTCATCTATTACTTGAAAAATGGGTATGCTCCTTACGATCTCAACTATAAGAAAAAACGTGCTTTAAGATTAAAAGCTATTAAATATGAGATCATTGATAATGTGTTATTTAGAAAAAAATTATGATTCAATTTTATTAAGATGTCTTGAAAAGACTAAATGCGAAAAGGTTTTGCGGGAGTTGCATGATGGACCAACGGAGGTCATTTTGGAGAGTGATACACGGCTCACAAAATAATTCGTGCGCTATTATTGGCCTACCCTTTTAAAGATACACATGACTATGTAAGTACGAGAATACGTAAGTTTGCAAGTGGAAGACAAAGAAACCAGCTTTTCCTTTGCAACCGGTAAGTATTGAGAAACCATTTGAACAATGGGGGCTTGACATTATTGGTGAGATAGTACCTCATTCTTCCAAACGGCGCAAGTACATTCTTGCACCCAGCAGGTTACTTTACAAAATGGGTAGAGGCAATCCCTTTGAAAGGTAGCCAGTTACGATGCACAATTATTGATTTCATGAATCAATTTATCATAGCGAGTTTGATGCCTCAAGCTCTTGTCTTTGATAATGCATCTTATTTTTACGGAAACGATTTAATAGAATTTGCGGTTAAAGAGGTTTTAAACTCAAATATTCGGCAAATTATTACCCATGAAATAACAGTTTGGTGAATCCACCAACAAAAATCTTATCAAAATTATTAAAAGGACTATTGATCAAAATCAAAAGAGGTGGCATAAATCTTTAATCTTTGCATTATGGGCTGATCGTATTCTTGAAAAAGCTTCAATAGGAACTTCACCTTTTAATTTAGTTTATGGAAAAGAAAATTTGTGATACCATCAAATTTAACTCTTCCATCATTAGCCCTAGTACAATTTATTGAAGAAAATCCTTCTTCATCCATTCAATTGAGATATGATCAAATCCTTAAATTAGAAGAAGAAAGAGATAAAGCTAAAATTGTTCATGAAAAACATCAACAAGCTTGTAAAATCTTCTTTTGATGCCAAGTTCTACGGAAGCTCAAAAATTTTGTCAATTGGTGATCTTGTTCTAAAATGGGATAAGGCACATAGAAGAAAAGGTAAGCATACCAGAATTTCAGAAAATGTGACTTGGACCATTCGGATCATTGAAAAGATAGGCTCAAATGCATTCATGCTCCAAGATCTAACGAGGTAAGAGAATCTCTTCTGTAAATAGACTTATCTTGAAAATTCTTTTCATGAGGTAACCCCTTCTTAAAGCGTACATATTCCTTTCTGCAAAGTTTTTAATTGTTTTTGCAAATAAAGGTTGTTAGTAAGTCTCTAATTGACTTTTTACTTGATGGAAAAAATTCTTAAGAAGAATATTATCAATATTTATTTGGTGTAAATGAGAATTTTTAAAGAAATGATTATATGATTTTGATAGTTTTAAATAAGGTGTTAAACTTTGAAAGATTATACCAATTATTTGCATGATCTTTTTGAAAAACTTGAAATGTAAATCATTATAAGTTTATTAAACGGAGAGGATTATCTATAAAAGTAAAGATTATTCAAGTCTTGATACTCAAAAAACTCGAAAAATTGTCATCCATTGATTCTTAAGGATAAAACTAGTTTTCACCCCATTCATTTAGGTTGTGATTTTTTGAGAATATAATTCTAAGAAATTATGTTAAAATTTTAAGAGATAAGAGGTCTCTCATCATGAGCCGACTTACCATATTCATAGGAAATAATAAAGCTGACATTACCAATCACATATCAAAACGAGTAATGGCTTATAAATATAAGACAAGGGGTCTCATCACGAGCACGACATTCGGTTAATTATAACTATTGAATGGCATTGTTATCAACTAGCTACCAGAAAGAACAGAACAATGGCTCTTAAAAAATAAAAAAATAAAATAAAAGACAAAAACATGAGATAATATGTCTTATGAATTTATCTTTTAAAAAGTCATAATCTTAGTTGAATGGGACAATGAATAGTTAATGGTTAAAAGGTAACCCTGTCGAGACTTGAACGTTTGGAGACATTGGAAGGCAATACCTATGACAATAGAGTATATTGTAAAACCAAACTTGGATAAATCCACTTGCTTCATTATTAATACCAATCAAAACTTAAGATAACTCAAAATGTTTTAAGTATAAAAAACTAGAAAGAAATTGTTAATAATTTTTATTATTTTTCATAAGTTAGATTTTTATTTTTGATTATCCTAGGATAATTTTTCATTATCTTTAAAATCTTTACTTACTTAAAATAATAGTATTCATTTATTTTTCAAGATATTTGGTTCTTTCAATGAATCGCCAATTGTTGTACTATACAACAACCTCCCTTTTCTTAAAATTTAGAAATAAAATTCATTTAGAAATAGGGTCCCTTTCTCTTTTTATAGAAATAAAAGACTTTGAAATAAAGATTCATTGTTTTGAAAAAACCATCTTTTGTTTACTAAACAAATTCAACATTCAAAACTTATGATCCGATCCAATATACAAGGCCTTATCATAAAAAAACAAATCAGGATTTAAAAGTCCAATCGCAATCGGAGAGATAGGAGATAACCCTTAAAGTTTCATATACTTATTTCAAATCCTTCGATGCGATTAGTTCGATCGGAAATATTCAAATACATTTCTAAGAGTTTAAATTGTTTGTTTATATAACTTCCGATGCGATGCGTCCGGATGTAGTCGAATAATCGGGATATTCTTTAATAAACTCTTACGGTCCAATTAAATTCCCCGATCAATAGCAACGTTATTACAATAGCAAACTTTCAAAATAAAATCAAGCATTTGTTCATTTAAAATCTTATATGGTAGACCCCACCATTAGAAATCGGAAAAGTTTTCAATCGGAATCGGCCAATGACCAAGAAAAACGTATTGATGTTTATGTACTGTTTGAAAATTTTCGATGCGATTGATAAATGTCATTTATTACATGTAGAAAAGTTCGAATGGATGAATATTTTTTAATATTTCACAAGCGCCAAATCTCAATTTGTACGAGGGCATTCAATAACAAATCAAATGAATATTGTTAATGATTTGGTTTTTAATACGTGAGTGTGACCCAAAAAAGGAATATTTACGCGGTATATGAAACAAATAAATAAGAAATCATAAGTTCATAAATCATCCACGTTTGAGTTGCTTGTTTGTCACGGCGAGAGTTCATGTCCTTTGCGAGCAAAAAACACTAAGCCACTTTCATTCACGGAGACAAGGAAGCAATAGCAAACGAAATGTCGAATAGAGCAGAAGAAACAAGATTGTCGTTTTCCGGATAAGTTTGTTGAGACTCCTACGGTTTCAAAAGAAAAGCCCACAAAACTAAGATTAGTCACAGATACATCATGCCGGGGGCTTGGGAGTATGACGTGGGAAGGAGTCTACAACCTATTAGAAAGAGAAAACCCCAAGGTCACGGTGGAAAAGGCATCGGTTCCGGACGAAGATAGCTCGATTCCGACTGCGAGATCAGCGAAAACACTTGCCAAATTCATTTTTTTGCATCGAATTGCGACGAGCGAGCATCATGCCTTATTATGATGCAGTTCGATGGGTTGATGACGAGTGTGAAGATACAAGACGAACGTTTGTTTCAGCATGCAGGTGTCTTTTGGCTCGTTTAAAGCGAGAAGACCTAAAGGCAATGTATCACCTTTGAGACACTGCAGAAGGTATGTAATAATTTATCAAAGACTTTGCTGATAATAACAAAGTCCAATCTGACCCTATCGAGAAGTTGGAAGAAAAATCCGGAAAGCTTGCAGAAATGAAGCATCCGGTATGTGATACATGGAATTCCCGCTTTTACCTCCGTATTGCTGTACACATTTGCCATGATGTGTAGATTATTTGGCAATGATAATTCGGCTAGGTTTTCTATACAAATGGTCCCATTAATCCTAGGCTGGCACATCCAATTCCGACATCATGGATTGGGCTGTTATTCTTTACGATAGAATGGCCAATAGGATACTTGAGTACGGACAGAAAAAACACATTTGGAAATTCCACTCCCTTTTCTTTTGTGCCTATATTCTTGATGCTCTTTGTTTTAATTCCGAGTTTCCCTTATTTGGATGGAAATGGACTCCCAGACCCTACTGATTCATATTTATCATAAACTACTTTGGAAGGTTCATTTCCAAGATAATGTATATAGAATACGCCATGGTTTCCTTATCCTGTTTTTCAAAACCATTTTTAATCGCTTTCCTCCTAGATTCTCTGATAAAGCTAAGTCAAACTTATACGCAATAGGAGATTGGTTTGGGGAGAGAAATTTACATACATCAGGGTTTTTGGTAGTATTGTGGAACCACATGTTCTTCCTCTTATTGTTCCGGAACAAACTTCTTGCTCAAGAAATTTCCTATCAATTAACGATTGAAGGAATATCCGGAGTCTTTGAATAACGGTAAGAAGAGAATGTGGCCTCGAATTCCATTCAATTGTGGTGGAGTTTACTTTAAAATGACTTCAAGCATGCCGAAAAAGTCGCGAAGATAAAAGGTTGTAAATTTAGAGCCATTCTGGAAGACAATATGATCCGCGACGGATAGCCTTTAATGTTACTACTTCGAGTTTCAATTGCTCGATTTGAGCATGAGCCGGATCCGTTTGATGATTTGTTTGTTTCGTTAGATAATTTTCCTCAAATTTATGACTTAGCAGTCTAAATTCCAAAAAGAGGAAATGAATAAATTTTGTTTATTCGGAAACGAGGAGATTGTTCGAAGTTCCTACGGACCAACTAAAATTCCAACACAAGGGGTCGGAGACGGAAGGTACATCTAGCAAAACACCGGTGGAAACATCTGCGGCAAAGTCATTACACAGTGTTTTGTGCTTGACCAGCGCTTCACATACTCAAAAGGTGGTCGTTGTTGGCGAGCACGATGCCCAAAAGGGAAATGCGATGATAAATCCGATCAAAATACTAGTCAATGAGTCTGTTTGCTCAAACAACGAGAAAAATGCCTGATACCGATGATGATGTGCATAATCCAAAAAGGTGGATCGGATGGCAAAAGCAACGAAGCCCGAAACATAGATATAGAAAAAGGAAAAGAAACAACTAAGGAGATTATAGTTTCTGTTGATCTTAATGTTTCTTCTCGGTTATTAAAACAATATGATCGAGATTCGCTCAGCAGTGGGATTGCAAGATAAAGATAAAGAACAAATAGAGCGAGAATGTTGAAATCATTCACGAACATCAAGCAGAGCGGTGTATTGAAGGTCGAGGAGATCCCTCCCTTAGATGTATTTTACGACCCCAAACATAAAATTTGTTGTTAGAAGACAAAGAAAAAGAAGAAAGACGAACGGGACATGTTTTCTCCATCGGAAGAGTTTATGAATATTGTTTCCAAAGAAACAATGAGGTGAATCCATCCAGAAGACCTCACAAAATTGTCCCGGTATGCGGGAGCTTATAGTGCGCGACGGTGGATAAGGCTGTAGAAGTTTCTCGAGATGATAACTCGAAAGATCTCCACATAGCTTCACTTGAAGAGCAAGCTAAGGAAAGTCAGCAGTTACCCAGTGCAACAACAACCACAAAATCGAGACACTCAGGTCAAAAAGATTGGAAAAACTGACTTGCTTGAAGAAAAGAAGAAAGTTGATGAACAACTCTTAGGTAAACAACAACAAGCTTGAATGAAGAAATTTCCAAGTTACAAAATCTGTTACAAAATGAGAAAAATGCAAAGATGGTACAGAAAGAATTTCCAAACAACTTTGGATAAGTTTAAGGAATTTCCGAAGTTAAGTGAATTCCGTCGGAAGCCCTTGAGGCTAATAAACTATTGTCTCGACAATTGAATGAATTTTGTGCAAAGTACATGCATAGAACCTTTTTGTGATATTACTTCATCTTTGATCCAAAATGTTATTTCTCTCGGACAAAGAAATAGATGATCTTGATGAAAAAGATTTCCGAATTTCTCAATTGGCAAGACACGAGAAAAGGGAAAAGAAGCCAATCTTCCTAGAATAGAGGAAAAACACGAAAGAAATCTTGTTTACGAGAATGGGAACATCAAATAATGAAAGTTTGAGAGAGCAATATCAAGGGCCGGAGTATGATGAATAATATCACGCAATTCATAAATGACGGCTTATACTCAATCAATCTCATTTCGGTACAATGTTCTGGCAGGTTGCAGTAAAGCGAAAACGGATGGAGAGAAGAAATGGAGAAGAAAAAGTCAACAAATCAACAAACTTCAAACAATATCCTGAAAGGACGATGTGGACTCATTTAATCAAACCAAACAATCAAAAAATGGCTATCAAATTCCTTACAAATGCGAATTTGATTGTTTAATTCGAGAATTTCCCTGTACCACCTATATTTTGGACAGGCACATTCCGAGATGAGTCATCCCGAAACTCCAAGATATGTTGAAGATTTGCAACTTGGCTTCATCGAGCGAGAAGCAGTAAGATCGGTTCATTCAAGATAGCCTTTCAGTTTTAATTTGATAGATTATGGCAGTAGTAGTAGGATTTTGTTATGTAATTTCTTATTTAAATCCCTCTCATGCATTTAGGAAAAGGATCGGAAGTTGTAATATTTTTTGGACTTGGAGCTAACATTTACCATGCTCCATTCCTTATGATATTTTATGAAGGATCACATACGGTGATTTTTGTCTTGAAATTATCTTTGAAGTGTTGCATTTAAATACCTTTGGATTTAATTTTACATCGGAGTTACTAAATCGAGTATCATTTCATTTGACGGTCTTCAAGATGAATGAGGTATTTCTATCTTGTTCTTGTTGATTTTCCACTGTTATATGGTATTCGTTTGAAGAATTTGCTATCATTTATATATTTGGTTTTCATAACGTTTCCTTTTATATATCATTTAAGGTATAATTGAAATGTTATCTTTTATAAGCATATATAAATGGTATACATGATAAATGCAATATGTTAATATAACTACATTTAATTTCTTAAACGAGTTATCTTTATTTGTTTACGCATATTTCAATTTGATTAATAATACATTTTCATGGTTATTATTAGATTGAAACAATCTTAAGTTGTATTCACATGTAATTACTAGGGTTAGTATTAAATTTCTTTATCGATTATTTAGCTTAGATTAGATAGTTTTATTTCTGTTAATTTAGTCCCATTCCACCCATCCAATCAATCCCTTGATTATAAGGAAATTGGTCCTTTAAATCCGATCGGAGCCACCATCCCAAACGAAGGAGAGTTGTCTTAAGGTCTGACCAAGGTGGTTTCCCCAATGTTTGAAGCGAGAGATTTTCTAGGCTTCAACATTTTTGGCGCTAGAAGGAGGGCCAACTATGAATGGCGAGTAAATCAAAACCTACGAGACCATTCTCGGAAGTAAATCACCCTCCACCTCACCTCGGACCTCCGGTTGCATTACGGATCACCGGTGTCAAACGAGAAGAAGAGGATCAACTATCACTGCTCCAATCACACCATAGCAGAACATTTAAGTCAGGGTCGAAGTTAGGTCTATCATCCAAAAACTTCAAGGCTTCTCCATATCACCTCAGAGATCTGAAGTATCTCAAGGCGATCGGACTTCGCAATTCCACCTACCTCATCATCTCACCGGACTTCAAAGCGAAAAACTTGGCATTGAACGGTGGAGTTACCTTTACCCAGAAAGGAAAGGGAAAAAAGAACAACGAAGGTTCGATAGTGAGACCTTTTCTCCATCATCTTCCATCTCATCATCTCCGAGTCCCAGTCAAACACCCACTTCCCCATTACATATTATTGTTCACCGGGGGTCACCACCTTCAACATCACAACCTCTTGATCTTTATTACTACCTCCTCCCCAATCACCTCAAACATCATCTATTCCAACAACTTCTATTCAAACACACCTTGGAGTTACTACTCCTCCAATAGTCGTTCGATAATGGCTAGACCATGGGCTACTCCGGGCCGGTCAACATGGGCGCATAACTACATGATTTGAGACAATCTGGAAAATGGCTTAAAATTTAGTCCGGATCTTAACATCCAAAATTTGAAGAACATATTAATAACTTTATGTTGGCTGTTAATTTGAATGGAGTCACACATGAAGATGTTGTAGTGTTGTTTCCTTACACTCTTCAAGGAGCGGAGATCATGGTACTTCTCATTACCTTCGGGATCCATAACAAGTCGGGACATTTTTGCGGATCATTTCTTAACCAAATTTGGAGATGACCGATCAATAGCTACTTTACTCAATGACCTCTCAAATTTGAAAATAGAGCCCGGAGAACCCATTAAGATTTCAACGCTAGATTCAACAAACTCTTGAACAAAATTCACAGTTCACGGCCCGGTGAACGAATTCGAGAATAGAATGGTACATAACTTCCTTGCACCCTCCAAACATAGCTATTTTCGTGAAGAACGGAGAAATTTCGCAAAGCCTACATTAGCTGAAAGTATATGAAAGAAGCTATTGCGGTGGAAAAACGAATTACTTCTACGGAAAAGAAAAACGCTCTTGAGAAAGAAAATCAAAGAAAGTCGGCTTCAAAGATGTTTCAAAGAAAAAGGCCAAAGATCCATATGACATGGAAGGTTTACAAAAAGTTCTTAAAACCATGTCGAATGAAATGGTCGAAATTAAAAAACAGAGGCCATGAAACTACCAAAAAACTTCGTTCCGAAATTTTAGAAGAAACCAAGTTGAATCTAAAACCTCCTAATGCAATCTCTAATGCAGAATCAAAAGGAAGAAGAAGAAGAAGACACATCTTTAATGTCGGATGAGGAAGATGAGAATGAAGAAATCGCTGAGTCACACATGGAATGTGGGATTTTATTCTCCCTAATTCGACGGTGAGGTAGAGCAAGAAGCTATGCATGAAAGTACTACGAGTAAATCTACGGCGAGCCTATACAAACAACTCTAAAAAGAAAAAACACAACTCCAAGTATAAAGACAAATCTGCCAAAGAAAGCTTCTCATTACCTACCTACAGAATCAACCATCTTCTTTTAATCCTCATCGACAACAAAGACTTTAGTAGTGTCGAGATCCTATGGAATACAACATTGTTGAGGACATGAAAAGATCCAAAGCTAACATTTCCTTACATGAACTCGACAAATTGAAACACCGGCGAGAAGTTGTTATTGAAAGAATTAAATGCTACCAATTGCTCCTTTACCAAGCGGTGTAGTTGCAAAACGACAAGAGGAGCGGTAAGTCACCGGATAAAGTGGATGCTACGTCTGTCTCATTGGGGAAAAGTCAAATTCTCAAACTCCTCCTTTTCTTTTGACTTATGAGATGTACAATAAAAATCTGCACAATTGTTTGATTGATTGCGGAGCTTCTTCCAATATAATGCCTACTTGTGTACTTAGGTGAATATCGAACAAGGAAATCGGCGATACATATTGTTCAATTAGATCGATCCAAAGTTCAAGTTGTAGGAGAAATCAATTCGGTAACTATCGGTTAACTTGATCCTAGAATTGTCAAAGAATTGATATTTTGATTGTCGATGTTCACGAATTCTATGGATTAGTTTTAAGTAGGGTAAGTCCTGTAAAACTCAATGTATATCTCGGCCTGATTATTCTCATATGTGGCTGCCCTACAAAGGGAAACCAAATCAAATTAAAATTGAGCAGAGAAAAACATATAGGGCCATGTTATTCTTAAAGTTTGAACAACCTAATGAGAACTGTGGCATTCAACAACAATATTCTTGGAGGATATTAAACGGAATCATTTCTTGGAAACTTCATACCCATATCACCTTTTATTTTGTTAATACTTTTGTTTCTCAAGTGGAAAATTTTTCACAATCTGATTCTTCGAGTGTAAATACTTCGATGTAATTGTAGATAAGTCAATAGATAAATCTTTGTTTTGGTCATTATATTTTGATGGATCAAAGTCTAGTGATGGAGGAAGTGGGCATGATGCATTTTTAATCGATCGAGATGGAGAGAAAACCATCTTTGTCTGTAGGCTAGAATTTGAGTGTACTAACAATCTTGCGAGAATATGAAGCCTTCAGTTCAAGGACTTTATAAAGCTATAGGGTTAGATGTTAAATACTTGAAAGTCTTTGGTGATTCCGAAATTGTCATAAAACAAGTTAGGAATACTGTTCATTGCCTTTCGAGGACATCTTAAACACTATCAAACCCTAGTACAAGATCTCACCACTCATTTTTTAGCATTTAATATTTCTCCTATTCCTAGGAATCAAAATACATCGGCTTAGCAACAGCTAATATTTGCATCTAAACTCTGCCCTGTTTGAAACTGCTGCCGGTCCACGATAGGTTTTACCTTGGGAATTAATTTTTCGTCCATACGTACGAGACAATGTGTCACAAATTGGAGAGTTTTCTATCATGATCAAGATATTTTAAATTTCATGACTTCAGAGAAATCATATGATGATCAAATTGACCAGTGAAGAAGATCATGATTTACAGTGCTTCAAAAAGGTAATGAAAATCCCATTCCGAAATCTGTTGTTAAATTGGAGGACTTATATGATATTAAAGGCAAGTTCAAGAAAGTCACTAATACCAAGCTTCAAAGTTCTACTTTGAAGTTTGAATTAGTGAATCTTGAATTCGATTCCAAACCTCAAAATGTTAATTTTAGGACTTAATTTAACATCGGAAGAAAGGAATGCTTTCATTAAACTCTTGAACAAATATAAAAATGTTTTCGCTTGGAATTATGATGATTTAAAAACATATGATACTTAGGTTATTCAACACACAATTCCAATGCTTCGATATTAAACTTTATTCGACAAAAACTAAGGAAAGTTCATCCAAATCTCGAAGGACAAATCAAATCACAACCAATAAACTTTTAAAAGCCAAAATCATTTTTCTGTCGGACACTCCAATTGGGTTTCAATATGGTGCACAGCAGAAGAAAAATGGTGATATAAGAATACGTATTGATTTCAGAAATTTAAACAAGGCATGTTTAAAAGACAATTTCCCATTACCAACTATGGAGTGATTCTTCAAAGGTAGCTAGTTACGAACTTATGTCCTTTCTTGATGGATTTTCGAGGGCTATAATCAAGTCTTAGTTCATCCGGATGACGATTGAAAACAACTTTCGAACAAAATGGGGAACTTATGCTTATCAAAAAATGCCTTTTTGGATTAATAAATGCGGGAGCAACTTTCCAAAGAGCCATGGACATAGCATTTAAAGGTCGATCAATAAATGGGTTATTTGTTTACCTTGATGACATAACGGTATTCTCAAAAAAGAGAACCAATCATCTACATGATCTAAAGCAAATATTTGAAAGATGTAGAAGGTTTGGTATTTCCTTAAATCAAAGAAATCTTTCTTTGCTTTGGATGAAGAGAAGCTTTTGGGATTTGTTGTGTATAAAGTTGGTATATACATTGATCCGGATAGAGTAAAAGGAATATACGATATTTCTTTACCTCATAACAAAAAATCCATGCAATCATTTCTTGGACGGATCAATTTTGTAAAAGATTCATTCTGATTTTTCTTTAATTGTTTTACCTATGCAAAATATGATCAAGAAGAATTCGGTATTCAAATGGGGGGCATAAAGAGAAAAGAAGCCTTTGAGGCAATCAAAGGGCGTCATTAATGCTGACATTGAGTACCCGGATTTTCTAAAGATTTTATTTTGTATACCTTAGCCACGGAGACATCGGTATGCGGTTGTTTTAACACGGCTCAATGACCGAAAATTGAAGCACCAATTTCTTTCTTTAGTTCAAATACGAAATTTGAACTGAATTATTCCGATGTTGAAAAACAAGCCTTTACGTGTTCAAATCAATCAAGCATTTGAGACCTTTTTTCTTAAAAACTCATACAAAAATCATTGTCTCATTCTCTGCGGTGAGACAATTATTAATTGAGAGAAGTAGGAAAAAACGAGCTAGCTAGTGCATGACTTTACAAGAATATGATGTTGATATTAAACCGGCTAAGATTGTTAGAGGACAAGGTTTTTATGATTATTAGCGAGGGCTCATAACATACCAGAAAATAAATATTCAAATCAAGATATTCAAGTAAATCGGATAAGTATTACGGATTACGGATCTCGGTATGCGATCTCATCTATTACTTGAAAAATGGGTATGCTCCTTCTGATCTCAACTATAAGAAAAAACGTGCTTTAGTTAAAAGCTATTAAATATGAGATCATTGATAATGTGTTATTTAAAAAAAATTATGATTCAATTTTATTAAGATGTCTTGAAAAAGTGAAGTTGAAAATGTTTTGCGGGAGTTGCATGATTGGACCGGCGGAGGTCATTTTGGAGGTGATACCTGACTCACAAAATAATTAAGTGCGCGCTATTATTGGCCTACCATTTTTAAAGATACACATGACTATGTAAGAAAGTACGGTGCAATCGAGCGCAAGTGGAAGACAAAAGGAAACCGGCTTTCCTTGCAACCGATAAGTATTGAGCAGCCATTTGAACAATGGGGGCTTGACATTATTGGTGAGATAGTACCTCATTCTTCCAAGCGGCACAAGTACATTCTTTTTGCAACCGATTACTTTACAAAATGGGTAGAGACAATCCCTTTGAAGGTAGCCAATTCTGATGCAATTATTGATTTCATAGATCAATTTATCATAACCAAGTTTGGAGTACCTCAAGCTCTTGTCTTTGACAATGCATCTCCTTATTTTAAAATGAGTTTAATAGAATTTGCAGTTAAAGAGGTTTTAAACTCAAATATTGACAAATTATTACCCACAAGGTAATGGTTTGGGCGAATCCACCAACAAAAAATCTTATCAAAATTATTAAAAGGACTATTGATCAAAATCAAAAGAATTGGCATAAATCTTTAATCTTTGCATTATGGGCTGATCGTATTCTTGAAAAAGCAGTAGGAACTTCACCTTTTAATTTAGTTTATGGAAAAGAAGTTGTGATACCATCAAATTTAACTCTTTATCATTAGCCCTAGTACAATTTATTGAAGAAAATCCTTCTTCATCCATTCAATTGAGATATGATCAAATCCTTAAATTAGAAGAAGAAAGAGATAAAGCTAAAATTGTTCATGAAAAACATCGGCCCCGACTTGTAAAATCTTCTTTTGATGCAAGTTCTATGACTCAAAAATTTTGTCAATTGTTTGATCTTGTTCTAAAATGAGATAAGGCACATGAAGAAAAAGTAAGCATGCCAAATTTCAGAAAATGTGGCTTGGACCATTTCGGATCATTGAAAAGATAGGCTCAAATACATTCATGCTCAAGATCCTAGCAATTAGAGAGAATCTCTTCCTGTAAATGAAACTTATCTTGAAGAAATTCTTTTCATAAGGGTAACCCCTTCTTAAAGCATACATATTCCTTTCTGCCAAAGTTTTTAATTGTTTTTAAAAATAAAGAGTTGTTAGTAAGTCTCTAATTATTTATTTTACTTGATGGAAAAAATTCTTAAGAAGAATATTATAAATATTTATTTGAATTGTAAATGAGAATTTTTAAAGAAATGATTATATGATTTTTTGATAGTTTTAAATAAGGTGTTAAACTTTGAAAGATTGTACCAATTATTTGCATGATCTTTTTGAAAAACTTGAAATGTAAATCATTATAAGTTTGTTAAGAGAAAGGTTATCTATAAAGTAAAAAGATTATTCGAAGTCTTGGTACTCAAAAAACTCGAGAAAATTGTCATCCATTGATTCTTAAGGATAAAACTAGTTCACCCCATTCATTTAGGTTGTGATTTTTTAGAATATAATTCTAAGAAATTATATTAAAATTTTAAAGTAAGAGGTCTCATCATGAGCCGACTTACCATATTCATAAGAAATAATAAAAATGACATTACCAATATTGCATATCAAAACGAGATTAATGGCCTATAAATATAAGACAAGGGGTCATCACGAGCCGGCTTGTTGATTTAATTATAACTATTGAATGGCATTGTTATCAGCGGCTACCAAACCGAGCAAATGGCTCTTAAAAAAATAAAATAAGATAAAAGACAAAAAACATGAGATAATATGTCTTATGAATTTATCTTTTAAAAAGTCATAATCTTAGTTGAATGGGACAATGAATAGTTAATGGTTAAAAGGTAACCACAGCGAGACTTGAACGTTTGCGGGCGGCGGAGAAATACCTATGACAATAGAGTATATTATAAAACCAAACTTGGATAAATCCACTTACTTCATTATTAATCCCAATCAAAGCTTAGATAACAAAAATGTTTTTATTCCTAGAAACTAAGAAAGAAATTGTTAATAATTTTTATTATTTTTCATAAGTTAGATTTTATTTTTGATTATCCTAGGATAATTTTCATTATCTTTAAAATATTTACTTATTTAAAATATAGTATTCATTTTATTTTTCGGAGATAAGCTTGGTTCTTTCGGTGAATCGCCAATTGTTGTACTATACAACAACCCTCCCTTTTCTTAAAATTTTAGAAATAGGGTCCCTTTCTCTTTTTATAGAAATAAAAGACTTAGAAATAAAGATTCATTGTTTTGAAAAAACTCATCTTTTGTTTATAATAAATTCAACATTCAAAACTTATGATCCGATCCAATATACAAGGCCTTATCATAAAAAAACAAATCAAGTTTAAAAGTCCAATCGCAATCGGAGAATCGGAGATAACCCTTAAAAAGTTTCATATACTTATTTCAAATCCTTCGATGCGATTGGATTCGTCCGGAAATCTTCAATCGCTAAGAGTTTAAATTGTTTATTTATATAACTTCCGATGCGATGCGTCCGGAGTGATCAAATAATCGGGATATTCTTTAATAAACTCTTTACGGTCAATTAAAATTCCCCGATCGACGCGCGTTATTTACAATAAACGCTTTCAAAAGAAAATCAAACATTTGTTCGTTTAAAATCTTATATGGTAGACCCCACCATTATAAATCGGAAAAGTTTTCAATCGGAATCGGCCAATCAAGAAAAACGTATTGTGATGTTTATGTGCCATTTGAAAATTTTGGATGCGATTGATAAATGTCATTTATTACATGCGAAAATTTCAGAATGGATGAATATTTTAATATTTCACAAGCGACAAATCTCAATTTGTACGAGGGCATTCAATAACAAATCAAATGAATATTGTTAATGATTTGGTTTTTAATGCGATAGTGTGACCCAGAAAAAGGAATATTTACGCGGTACTCTGAAACAAATAAATAAGAAATCATAAGTTCATAAATCATCCCGTTTGAGTTGCTTGTTTGTCACGGCGGTTATTGTCTTGGGAGACCAAAGAACACTAAGCCCACTGAACTTTCCGCAGACAAAGAGCAATAGCAAACGCGCGTGCCGAATAGAGCAAGAAGAAACAAGGCATCGTTCCGGAAGTTAAGTTTGTTGAGACTCCTACGGTTTCAAAAGAAAAGCCCACAAAACTAAGATTAGTCACGGATACATCATGCCGGGGGCTTGGGAGTGGCGTGGGAAGGAGTCTACAACCTATTAGAAAGAAAACCCCCAGATTCACGATGGAAAAGGCATCGGTTCAGAACGAAGATAGCTTGATTCCGACTGCGAGATCCTTTGAAAAACACTTGCAAATTCATTTTTGCATCGGTGCCGACGGGCTTGAGCATCATGCCTTATTATGATGCGAGTTCGATGGGTTATTGACGGTGTGAAGATACAAGGCAGGCGTTTGTTTCCAAGCATGGAGTGTCTTTTGGCTCGTTTAAAGCAGAAGACTGGTAAGTATATACCTTCCCGGACACTTCGAAGGTATATAACAGTTTATCAAAGACTTTCTTGATAATAACAAAGTCCAATACGATCCTATCGAGGAGATTGGAAGAAAAATCCAGAGAAGCACCGGAAATGAAGCATGGGTATGTGTGCAGCAGATTCCCTTTTACCTCGGTATTGCTATGCCAATGCCATGATGTGTAGATTATTTGGCAATGATAATTCGGCTAGGTTTTCTATACAAATGGTCCCATTAATCCTAGTTCACTTTGTCAATTCAAACATCATGGATTGGGCTGTTATTGCTACATTAGAATAGCCAATAGGATAACGAGTACGAACGAAAAAAACATTTAAAATTCCTCCCCTTTTTCTTTTTGTGCACTATATTCTTGATGCTCTTTGTTTTAATTCGAGTTTCCCTTATTTGGATGGAAATGGACTCCCAAAGACCCTACCCCAATTCCTTATTTATCATAAACTATTTCAGTTCTTGTTTCCAAGATAATGTATATAGAATATATGGTTTCCTTATACTGTTTTCGAAACAGGCACCATCTTTCCTCCTAGATTCTACGATAAAGCTACCGTCCGACTTATACGCAATAGGAGATTGGTTTAGAGAGGAGAAATTTACATACATCAAGGTTTTTGGTAGTATTGTGGAACACATGTTCTTCCTCTTATTGTTCCAGGACAAACTTCTTGCTCAAGAAATTTCCTATCAATTAACGAGTTGAAGAACTTCTCCGGTCTTTGAATAACCCAGTAAGAAGAATGTGGCCTCAATTCCCATTCAATTGTGGTCGAGTTTACTTTAAATGACTTCAAGCATGCGAAAAAGTGACGAAGATAAAAGGTTGTAAATTTGCGACCATTCTTTGAGAAGACAATATGATACGTGACAGATAGCCTTTAATGTTACTACTTGATTTCAATTGCTCGATTTGAGCATGAGCCAGATCCGTTTGATGATTTGTTTGTTTCGTTAGATAATTTTTCCTCAAATTTATGACTTAGCCAGGTAAAAATTCCAAAAAGAGAAATGAATAAATTTTGTTATTCGGAAGCCGAGAGAGATTGTTAAAGAGTTCCTCTCCCAGACCAGCTGGGTCAACACAAGGTCGGAAGACGGAAAGGTACATCTAGCAAAACACCCGGTGGAAACATCTGCGGCAAAGTCATTGCACAATCGGTACATTGCTTGACCAGGCGCGCATACTCAAAAGGTGGTCGGCTGACGCTTTGATGCTTTAAAGAAATGCGATGATAAATCCGATCAAAATATTTTGAGTGGGCGGTCTCTTTGCTCAAACATGTGAAAAATGCACAAGTACGGAAGTGATGATGTGCATAAATGCGAAAAAGGTGGATGGGATGGCAAAAGCAACGGGCGAACATCGTCGAGAAAAAGGAAAAGAAACAACTAAGGAGATTATAGTTTATAACAGTCTTAATGTTTCTTCATAAGTTGTTAAAACAATATGATCAATTCGCTCAATAGTGGGATTGCAAGATAAAGATAAAGAACAAATAGAGCGGAGATGTTGAAATCATTCACGAACATCCGACGAGACGGTTGTATTGAAGGTCGAGGATCCCTCCCTTAGATGTATTTTACGACCCCAAACATAAAGAAATTTGTTGTTAGAAGACAAAGAAAAAAGAAAGAAAAACGGAAACCGGGCATGTTTTCTACTCCATCGGAAAAGTTTATGAATATTGTTTACAAAAACAATGAGGTGAATCCCGTAAGAAGACCTCACAAAATTGTCCCGGTATGCGGGAGCTTATAGTCTTTGCGACGGTGGATAAAATTTGTAGAAGTTTCTCGAGATGATAACTTCAGAAAGATCTCCATAGCTTCACTTGAAGAGCAAGCTAAAGAAAAGTCGACAACGGAATTACCCAATTGCAACAACAACCACAAAATCGGACACTCAAGTCCAAAGAATTGGAAAAACGACTTGCTTCCGAAGAAAAGAAGAAAGTTGATGAACGGCTCTTAGGTAAACAACAACAGAAATTTGAATGAAGAAATTTCCAAGTTACAAAGTACATTACAAAATGAGAAAAAATGCAAAGATGGTACAAGAAGAAATTTCAAACAACTTTGGATAAGTTTAAAGAATTTCCCGAAGTTAAGTGAATTCAAATCAGAAGCCCTTAGAGCTAATAAACTATTGTCTCGGCAATTGAATGAATTTTGTGCCATTTATCCTGTTGAGAACCTTTTTGTGATATTACTTCATCTTTGATCCAAAATGTTATTTCTCTCGGACAAGAAATAGATGATGCTGATGAAAAAGATTTCCGAATTTCTCAATTGGCAAGACACGAGAAAAGGGAAAAAAGCCAATCTTCTAGAATAAAGGAAAAACACAAAGAAATCTTGTTTACGGAGATAGAACACTCAAATAATAGAAAACGAGAGAGAAATATCAAGGGCCGGGAGTATGATGAATAATATCACACAATTCATAAATGACGAGCTTATGCTAAATCAATCTCATTTCGGGTAATGTTCCTGGCAGTTTGCCAAAAGTAAAGCTGAAAGCAGGATGGAAGAAGAAATGGAGAAGAAAAGTCAACAAATCAACAAACTTCAAACAATATCCTGAGACAAGGTATGTGGACTCATTTAATCAAACCAAACAATCAAAAAATGGCTATCAGAATTCCTCCGTCTGGTTGATTTGTTTAATTCCGAAATTTTCCGATGCCACCTATGCGGGCCCGACACATTCCGAGATGAGTCATCCAGAGACTCCAAGATATGTTGAAGATTTGCAACTTGGCTTCATCGGCCCGAAGAGAGAAACAATGAATCGAGTTTCATTCAAGATAGCCTTTCGAGTTTTTAATTTGATAGATTGTAGCGGTAGTAGTAGGATTTTGTTATGTAATTTCTTATTTAAATCTCTCTCATGCATTGGGGTGATTGTAATATTTTTTGGACTTGGAGCTAACATTTTAAATACTCCATTCTTTATTATGTTTATGAAGGATCACATACGGTGATTTTTGTCTTGAAATTATCTTTGAAGTGTTGCATTCTGTTACCTTTGGATTTAATTTTACACATCGGAGTTACTAGATCGGAGTATCACATTTCATTTGGCAGGTCTTAAGATGAATGAGGTATTTCTATCTACATTTACGTGATTTTCTGTTAAATGGTATTCGTTTGAAGAATTTGCTATCATTTATATATTTGGTTTCATAACGTTTTCCTTTTATATATCATTTTACAGTATAATTGAAATACTTATCTTTTATAAGCATATATAAATGGTATACATGATGAATGCAATATGTTAATATAACTATGTTTAATTTTCTTAAACGAGTTATCTTTATTTGTTTACGCATATTTCAATTTGATTAATAATACATTTTTCATGGTTATTGTTAATTGAAACAATCTTAAGTTGTATTCACATATAATTACCCGGAGTTAGTATTAGAATTTGTTTATCGAGTATTTAGCTTAGATTAGGAGTAGTTTTATTTGCTGTTAATTTAGTCCCATTTCCCGCCCATCCCAGTCAATCCACTCGGTTATAAGGAAATTGGTCCTTTAAATCCGGTCAGACCACCATCCCAAACGGAAAATGAAAGTACATCTTGAGTCCCGACCGGGTGGTTTCCCCAATGTTTGAAGCATAGATTTTCTGAGGCTTCAACATTTTAGCGCTAGAAGGAGGGCCAACTATGAATGGCGAGTAAATCAAAACCTACGGACCATTCTTAGAGTAAATCACCCTCCACCTCACCTCAGACCTCCCGTTTGCATTACGGAATCACCGGTGTCCAAGCAAAAAGAGAGAAAGAGGGATCGGCTATCCTTTGCTCAATCACACCATACTTGAGAACATTTAAGTCCGGAGTCCCCTAAAGTTCGGTCTATCATCCCGAAACTTCAAGGCTTCTCCATATCACCTGAGAGATCTGAAGTATCTCAAGAGGTCGAGACTTAGCAATTCCGGCTACCTCATCATCTCACCGGACTTCAAAGCGAAAAACTTGGCATTGAACCGAAATTTGAGTTATTTTTACCCCGAAGGAAAAGGGCAAAGAACAACGAAGGTTCGATAGTGAGACCTTTTTTCTCCATCATCTTCCATCCCTCATCATCTCCGGTGCGAAGTCAAACACCACTTCCCCATTACATATTATTGTTCACCGAGGTCACCACCTTCAACATCACAACCTCTTCGGTCTTCCTTCTACCTCCTCCCCAATCACCTCAAACATCATCATTCCAACAACTTCTATTCAAACACCGCCATTTACTACTCCTCCAATAGTCGTTAGATAATGGCTAGACCATGGGCTACTCCGGGAGCGGTCAACATGGCTGCACCTTTACATGATTTACCGGACAATCCTGGAAAATGGCTTCCGAAATTTAGTCCAGATCTTAACATCCAAGGTAAAGAACATATTAATAACTTTATGTTGGGCTGTTAATTTGAATGGAGTCACACATGAAGATGTTGTAGTCGGTATTTCCTTACACTCTTCAAGGAGCGGCGGGATCATGGTACTTCTCATTACCTTCGAAGATCCCGCAACAAGTTGGGACATTTTTGCAAGATCATTTCTTAACCAAATTTGGAGATGAGTCAATAGCTACTTTACTCAATGACCTATCAAATTTGAAAATAGAGCCCGAGAGAACCCATTAAAGATTTCAACGCTAGATTCAACAAACTCTTGAACAAAATTCACACGGATTCACGGCCAGGTGAACAGGTCGGAATAGAATGGTACATAACTTCCCCTTTACCCTCAAACATAGCTATTTTTCGTAGACGGAGGCTGCAAAGCCTACATTATCTGAAAGTATGAAAGAAGCTATTGCGGGGTGGAAAAACTAATTACTTCTCTGGAAAAGAAAAAACACTCTTGAAAGAAAATCAAAGAAAGTCGGCTTTAAAGATGTTTCAAAGAAAAAGGCCAAAGATCCATATGACATGGAAGGTTTACAAAAAAGTTCTTAAAACCATGTCGAATGGAATGGTCGGAAATTAAAAAACAAGTAGGCGGAAACTTCTACCAAAAAGCAGTTAGAAATTTTAGAAGAAACCAAGTTGAATCTAAACCTCACCTAATGCAATCTCTAATGCGAGAATGGAAGGAAGAAGAAGAAGAAGAAGACACATCTTCCGTATCTTCAGATGAGAGATGAGAATGAAGAAATGGGCGAATTACATGGAATGTGGGATTTTATTCTCCCCTAATTCGGCAGTCGAGGTAGAGCAAGAAGCTATACTGTAAGTACTAGGAGTAAATCTACGAAGTGAGCCTATGTAAACGACTCCTAAAAAAAGAAAAACACAACTCCAAGTATCAAAGACAAATCCCACCAAAGCTTCTCCATTACCTACTCGAAATCAGCCATCTTCTTTTAATCCTCCCACATCGACAACAAAGACTTTAGTAGTGTCGGATCTATGGAATACAACATTGTTGAGGGACATGAAAAATATCAAAGCTAACATTTCCTTACATGAATTTCGACAGAATTGAAACACCGGCGAGAAGTTGTTATTGAAAGAATTAAATGCTACACCAATTGCTCCTTTACCAAGCGGTGTAGTTGCAAAAACGACAAGAGGAGCTGGTAAGTCACCCGGATAAAGTGGATGCTACGTCATGCTCATTGGGGAAAAGTCAAATTCTCAAACTCCTCCTTTTCTTTTGACTTATGAGATGTACAATAAAAATCTGCACAATTGTTTGATTGATTACGGAGCTTCTTCCAATATAATGCCTACTTAAACGTGTGCCAAATTGAATATCGAACCACGAGAAATCGGCGATACATATTGTTCAGTTAGATCGATCCAAAGTTCAAGTTGTAGGAGAAATCAATTCGGTAACTATCAGTTAACCAGATCCTAGAATTGTCCAAAGAATTGATATTTTGATTAACGAAGTATTCCTGAATTCTATGGATTAGTTTTAAGTAGGGGTAAGTGCAAAGAAACTCAATGATTGTCTCCTAAATTTGATTATTCTCATATGTGGCTGCCCTACAAAGGGAAACCAAATCAAATTAAAATTGAACGAGAAAAACATATGAGACATCTTGTTAATGAGTTTGAACAACCTAATGAACACATGGCATTCATAATATTCTTGGAGGATATTCTCTTTGAATCCATTTCTTGGAAACTTCAAAACACATATCACCTTTTCTTGTTAATACTTTTGTTTCTCAAGTGGAAAATTTTTACAATCTGATTCTTCGAGTGTAAATACTTACGATGTAATTGTAGATAAGTCAATAGATAAATCTTTGTTTTTGGTCATTATATTTTGATGGATCAAAGTCTAGTGATGGTAGACATGATGCATTTTAATCGATCTTGATGGAGAGAAAACCATCTTTTGTCATGTAGGCTAGAATTTAGTGTACTAAATGCTGCAGAGGAATATAGGCACTTGGTTCGAGGACTTTATAAAGCTATAGGGTTAGATGTTAAATACTTGAAAGTCTTCGGTGATTCAGGAAATTGTCATAAAACAAGTTAGGAATACTATTCATTGCCTTTCGGGACATCTTAAACACTATCAAACCCTAGTACAGATCTCACCACTCATTTTTTAGCATTTAATATTTCTCCCTATTCCTAGGAATCAAAATACCTTGACTTACTTGTTAGCTAATGTTGCATCTAAACTCCTACTGCTTTGAAGAGCACGGAATCTGATAGGTTTTCCTTAGAATTAATTTTTCGTCCATCTGTGGAACAATATCCCCAAATTGGAGGTTTTCTATCATGATCAAGATATTTTAAATTTCATGACTTCGGAAGAGAAATCATATGATGATCAAATTATTGATGAAGAAGATCATGATTTACAAATTGCTTCAAAAGGTAATGAAAATCCCATTCCGAAATGCATTGTTAAATTGGAGGACTTATATGATATTAAAGACGATTCAGAGAATCCCACTAATACCAAGCTTCAAAGTTCTACTTTGAAGTTTGAATTAGTGAAAATTGAGATGGAATTCCAAACCTCAAAATGTTAATTTAGGACTTAATTTAACATCGGAAAAGGAATGCTTTCATTAAACTCTTGAACAAATATAAAAATGTTTTCGCTTGGGATGATAATTTAAAAACATATGATACTTGATTCCTTCAACACACAATTCCAATGCTTCTGATATTTAAACTTTACCTTCATAAAAAAACTAAGGAAAGTTCATCCAAATCTCGAAGGACAAATCAAATCACAACTTAATAAACTTTTAAAAGCCAAAATCATTTTTCTGTCAATGAGACACTCCAATTGGGTTTCCAATATGGTACGTAAGGAAAGAAAAATGGTGATATAAGAATACGGCAATGATTTCAGAAATTTAAACGAGCATGTTTAAAAGACAATTTCCCATTACCAACTATGGGCGAGATTCTTCAAAAGGTAGGCTAGGATTTACCGAACTTATGTCCTTTCTTGATGGATTTTCGGGCTATAATCAAGTCTTAGTTCATCCGGATGACGGATTGAAAACAACTTTCGAAAGACAAAATGGGGAACTTGTACTTATCCAAAATGCCTTTTGGATTAATAAATGCGAGCAACTTTCCAAAGAGCCATGGACATAGCATTTAAGGGTGATCAATAAATCGATTGTTGTTTACCTTGATGACATAACGGTATTCTCAAAAAAAGAAAGGGGCAATCATCTACATGATCTAAAGCAAATATTTGAAAGATGTAGAAGGTTTGGTATTCCTTAAATCCAAAGAAATCTTTCTTTGCTTTGGATGAGGGAAAACTTTTGCAGTTTGTTGTGTATAAAGTTGGTATACATTGATCCAGGATAGGTAAAAGAGATATCTGAAGTATTTCTTTACCTCATAACAAAAAATCCCTTCAATCATTTCTTGGACGGATCAATTTTGTAAAAAGATTCATTCTTTGATTTTTTCTTTAATTGTTTTACCTATGAAAAATATGATCAGAAGAATTCGGTATTCAAATGGGGGCATAAAGAAAGAAGCCTTTGAGGCAGTGAGGGCAATCATTAATGCACCGGCATTGGGTACCCCGGATTTTTCTAAAGATTTATTTTGTATACCTTAGCCACGAGAGACATCCTGTACGGTATTTTAACACGACTCAACGACTGAAAATTGAAGCAATTTCTTTCTTTAGTTCAAATGCAAGGAGAGTGGGCCCGAATTATTCCGATGTTGAAAAACAAGCCTTTCTTTGTGTTCAAATCAATCAAGCATTTAGGACTTTTTTTCTTAAAAACTCATACAAAAATCATTGTCTCATTCTGGGTAGGACAATTATTAGTCAGAGAAGTAGGAGAAAAAGCAGGCTAGGCGGTAACAACTACGAGAATATGATGTTGATATTAAACCGGCTAAGATTGTTGAAGAGGACAAGGTTTTGCGAATTATTAGCGGGGAGCTCATAACATACCGGAAAATGAAGATTCAAATCAAGATATTCAAGTAAATCGAATAGTATTACGGATTACGAATCTCGGTATGCTGATCTCATCTATTACTTGAAAAATGGGTATGCTCCTTGATCTCAACTATAAGAAAAAACGTCTTCCAAGATTAAAAGCTATTAAATATGAGATCATTGATAATGTGTTGTTAGAAAAAATTATGATTCAATTTTATTAAGATGTCTTGAAAAGACTAAATGCGAAAAGGTTTTGCGGGAGTTGCATGATGGACCAACGGAGGTCATTTTGGAGGTGATACCACAATCTCACAAAATAATTCGTACGCTATTATTGGCCTACCCTTTTAAAGATACACATGACTATGAAAGTACGAAATCTTGTCAAGCTGGAAGTGGAGACAAGGAAACCGACTTTTGCTTTGCAGCATTAAGTATTGAGCAACCATTTGAACAATGGGGGCTTGACATTATTGGTGAGATAGTGCCTCATTTCTTCCAAGCGTATGATACCGTTCTTCTTGCAACCGATTACTTTACAAAATGGGTAGAGGCAATCCCTTTGAAGGTAGCCAATTACGATGCAATTATTGATTTCATAGATCAATTTATCATGTCGAGGTTTGGAGTACCTCAAGCTCTTGTCTTTGATAATGCATCTTATTTTTACGGGAAACGAGTTTAATAGAATTTGCGGTTAAAAGAGGTTTTAAACTCAAATATTAAGTTAATTATTACCCACAAGGTAACGGTTTGACTGAATCCACCAACAAAAATCTTATCAAAATTATTAAAAGGACTATTGATCAAAATCAAAAGAATTGGCATAAATCTTTAATCTTTGCATTATGGGCTGATCGTATTACTGAAAAAGCTCCAATAGGAACTTCACCTTTTAATTTAGTTTATGGAAAGAAGGTAGCGATGCCATCAAATTTAACTCTTCCATCATTAGCCCTAGTACAATTTATTGAAGAAAATTCTTCATCCATTCAATTGAGATATGATCAAATCCTTAAATTAGAAGAAGAAAGAAGATAAAGCTAAAATTGTTCATGAAAAACATCAACGAAGCTTGTAAAATCTTCTTTTGATGCAAGTTCTACCGACTCAAGTTTGTCAATTGGTGATCTTGTTCTAAAATGGGATAAGGCACATGAAGAAGAAAAGGTAAGCATACCAAATTTCAGAAAATGTGACTTGGACCATTTTGGTCATTGAAAAGATAGGCTCAAATACATTCATGCTCCAAGATCTAACAGGTAAGAAGAGAATCTCTTCACGTAAATGGGCTTATCTTGAAGAAATTCTTTTCATAAGGAGGTAACCCCTTCTTAATTTGTATGTTTTATTTCTGCCAAAGTTTTTAATTGTTTTTGCAAATAAAGGTTGTTAGTAAGTCTCTAATTGACTTTTTTACTTGATGGAAAAAATTCTTAAGAAGAATAATTATCTGACTATTTATTTGGTGTAAATGAGAATTTTTAAAGAAATGATTATATGATTTTGATAGTTTTAAATAAGGTGTTAAACTTTGAAAGATTATACCAATTATTTGCATGATCTTTTTGAAAAACTTGAGGAAATGCAAATCATTATAAGTTTATTAAGCGAGAGAAAGGTTATCTATAAAAGTAAAGATTATTCAAGTCTTGATACTCAAAAAACTCGAGAAAATTGTCATCATTGATTCTTAAGGATAAAACTAGTTCACCCCATTCATTTAGGTTGTGATTTTTTAGAATATAATTCTAAGAAAGTGTATTAAAATTACAAGAGATAGAGGTCTCATCATGAGCCGACTTACCATATTCATAAGAAATAATAAAGCGGCATTACCAATCTTGCATATCAAAACGAGTAATGGCTTATAAATAAGACAAGGGGTCTCATCACGAAACCCGGCTTGTTCGGTTTAATTATAACTATTGAATGGCATTGTTATCAACTAGCTACCAAACGAGAACAATGGCTCTTAAAAAAATAAAAAAAAAATAAAATAAAAGACAAAAACATGAGATAATATGTCTTATGAATTTATCTTTTAAAAAGTCATAATCTTAGTTGAATGGGACAATGAATAGTTAATGGTTAAAGTATGCAATAAAGGACTTGAACGTTTGCGGGCGGCGAGAGGCAATACCTATGACAATAGAGTATATTATAAAACCAAACTTGGATAAATCCACTTGCTTCATTATTAATACCAATCAAAGCTTAAGATAACTCAAAATGTTTTTATTCTCAAGAAACTAGAAAGAAATTGTTAATAATTTTTATTATTTTTCATAAGTTAGATTTTATTTTTGATTATCCTAGGATAATTTTCATTATCTTTAAAATCTTTGCTACTTAAAATAATAGTATTCATTTTATTTTTCAAAGATAAGCTGGTTCTTTCAATGAATCGCCAATTGTTGTACTATACAACAACCCTCCTTTTCTTAAAATTTTAGAAATAAAATTCATTTAGGAAATAGGGGTCCCTTTCTCTTTTTATAGAAATAAAAGACTTTGAAATAAGAATTCATTGTTTTGAAAAAACTCATCTTTTGTTTACTAAACAAATTCAACATTCAAAACTTATGATCCGATCCAATATACAAGGCCTTATCATAAAAAACAAATCGAAGTTTAAAAGTCCAATCGCAATCGGAGAATCGGAGATAACCCTTAAAAGTTTCATATACTTATTTCAAATCCTTCGATGCGATTAGTTCGATAAAATCTTCAATCGCTAAAGGTTTAAATTGTTTATTTATATAACAGGTACGATGCGTCCGATCGCGATCGAATAATCGGGATATTCTTTAATAAACTCTTTACGAGTCAATTAAAATTCCCCGATCCGACGCGCGTTATTACAATAAAAAACTTTCAAGAGAAAATCAAACATTTGTTCGTTTTAAAATCCTGTATTGGAGCCTAAGTAGAAATCGGAAAAGTTTTCAGTCGGAATCGACGATCGAAAAACGTATTGCGATGTTCTTGTGCCATTTGAAAATTTTTCGATGCGATTGATAAATGTCATTTGTTACATGTGAAAAGTTAAAGATGGATGAATATTTTAATATTTCACAAGCGCCAAATCTCGATTTGTACGAGGGCATTCAATAACAAATCAAATGAATATTGTTAATGATTTGGTTTTTAATACGTGAGTGTGACCCAAAAAAGGAATATTTACGCGGTATATGAAACAAATAAATAAGAAATCATAAGTTCATAAATCATCCCGTTTGAGTTGCTTGTTTGTCATTTGAGAGTTTATTGTCTTGCGAGCCAAAGAACACTAAGCCCTTTCATTCACGGACAAAGGGAAGCAATAGCAAACGCGAAATGTCGAATAGAGCAAAAAGAGAAGAAACAAGATTGTCGTTCCGATTAAGTTTTGTTGAGACTCCTACGGTTTCAAAGAAAAGCCCACAAAACTGAATTCGTCACGGATACATCATGCCGGGGGCTTGGGAGTATGACGTGGGAAGGGGTCTACAACCTATTAGAAAAGAAAACCCCAAGGTCACGGTGGAAAAGGCATCGGGTTCCGACCGAAGATAGCTCGGATTCCGACTGCGAGATCCTTTGAAAAACACTTGCAAATTCATTTTTGCATCGAATTACGACCATAGCGAGCATCATGCCTTATTATGATGCCGGTTCGATGGGTTATTGACGGTGTGAAGATACAAGACGGAACGTTTGTTTCGACATGCAGGTGTCTTTTGGCTCGTTTAAAAGCGAGAAGACCTAAAGGCAATGTGTATCACCTTCCGGACCACTTGGAAAGGTATATAACAAGGAGTTTATCAAAGACTTTGTGATAATAACAAAGTCCAATCTGACCCTATCGAGAGGGTTAAGGAAGAAAAATCCGGAGAAGCACGAAATGAAGCATGCGGTATGTGATACGTAGATTCCCTTTTATAAAATTGTTAACTGTCTGCATTTGCCATGATGTGTAGATTGTTGCTTAATGATAATTCAATAGGTTTTCTATACAAATGGTCCCATTAATCCCCTGTTCTTTGTCGATTCCGACATCATGGATTGAGGTACTGTTATTCTTTACGATAGAATGGCCAATAGGATACTTGAGTACGGAGACAAGAAAAAACATTTAAAATTCACTCCCTTTTCTTTTGTGCCTATATTCTTGATGTACTCTTTGTTTTAATTCCGAGTTTTCCCTTATTTGGATGGAAATGGACTCTGAAGACCCTACCCCAATTCATATTTATCATAAACTACTTTGGAAGGTTCATTTCCAAGATAATGTATATAAAGATACGCTTGCCATGGTTTCCTTATCCACTGTTTTCAAAACCATTTTTAATCGCTTTCCTCACAGATTCTGCGATAAAGCTAAGTCCGACTTATCTGCAATGGGAGATTGGTTTGGGGAGGAGAAATTTACATACATCGGGGTTTTGGTAGTATTGTGGAACCACATGTTCTTCCTCTTATTGTTCCGGACAACTTCTTGCTCAAGAAATTTCCTATCCAATTAACGAGTTGAAGGAATATCCGGGTCTTTGAATAACGATGAGAAAGAATGTGGCCTCAATTCCCATTCAGTGTAGTCGGTTTACTTTAAATGACTTCAAGCATCTTTTGAAAAAGAAGTCGCGAAGATAAAAGGTTGTAAATTTGCGACCATTCCACCGGGAAGACAATATGATCCGCGACGAGATAGCCTTTAATGTTACTACTTCGATTTCAATTGCTCGATTTGAGCATAGACGAGATCCGTTTGATGATTTGTTTGTTTCGTTAGATAATTTTCCTCAAATTTATGACTTAGCCAAGTCTAAATTCCAAAAAGAAGGAAATGAATAATTTTTTGTTATTCGAAGCCGGAAATTGTTAAGAGTTCCTGCGGACCAACTAAGAATTCCAACACAAGGGTCGGAGACGGAAAGGTACATCACAACCAAAACACCGATTGAGAGCATCTCTTGGCAAAGTCATTACACAATCGGTGTTAACCGACCAGCGCTACTGTACTCAAAAGGTGGTCGTTGTTGGCAAACTTTGATGCCCAAAAAGGGAAATACGATGATAAATCCGATCAAAATGCGGTCGGCGGAGTCTCTTTGCTCAAACAGAAAAATGCACAAGTACCGATGATGATGTGCATAATAAAAAAAGGTGGATCGGATGGCAAGCAACCGGGCGAACATAGATACGGAAAAAGGAAAAAACAACTAAGGAGATTATAGTTTATGACGTCTTAATGTTTCTTCTGGGTTAAAACAATATGATCAATTCGCTCAACGAGGCCAGGATTGCAAGATAAAAGATAAAGAACAAATAGACGAGGATGTTGAAATCATTCTACCGAACATCCGACGAGGCCAGATTGTATTGAAGGTCGAGAGAATCCCTCCCTTAGATGTATTTTACGACCCCAAACATAAGGCTACATTGTTAGAAGACAAAGAAAAAAGAAGAAAGACGAACGAGGACGTGTTTTCTACTCCATCGGAAGAGTTTATGAATATTGTTTACAAAAACAATGAGGTGAATCCATGTCAAGAAGACCTCACAAAATTGTCCCGATGTCCGGAGCTTATAGTCTGCCGACGGTGGATAAAGGCTGGCAAAGTTTCTCGGATGATAACTGGGGAAAGATCTCCACATAGCTTCACTTGAAGAGCAAGGTAAGGAAAGTCAACAGCAAGTTGCAATTGCAACAACAACCACAAAATCGGACACTGAGGTCAAAGAATTGGAAAAACGACTTCTTTGAAGAAAAGAGAAGAAAGTTGATGAAACGTGAAGCTCTTAGGTAAACAACAACAAGCTGAATGAAGAAATTTCCAAGTTACAAGAGTACGTTACAAAATGAGAAAAATGCAAAGATGGTACAAGAAAAGGAATTTCAAACAACTTTGGATAAGTTTAAAATTTCCCGAAGTTAAGTGAATTCAAATCGAAGCTGTGAGGCTAATAAACTATTGTCTCGGCAATTGAATGAATTTTGTGCAAAGTTGTCACCAGGCGAACCTTTTTGTGATATTACTTCATCTTTGATCAAAATGTTATTTCTCTCGGTTAAAGAAATAGATGATCTTGAGTAGAGAAAAGATTTCCGAATTTCTCAGACAACCAAGACACGGAAAAGGGAAAAAGAAGCCAATCTTCCTAGAATAGAGGAAAAACACAAAGAAATCTTGTTTACGAGAATGGGAACATCAAATAATGGCGAAGGCAATATCAAGGGCCGGGAGTATGATGAATAATATGCCGCAATTCATAAATGACTTATACTCAATCGATCTCATTTCGGTGTGTTCTGGCAGGTTGCCAAAAGTAAAAAGCTGAAAACGGATGGAGAGAAAATGGAGAAGAAAAGTCAGCAAATCAACAAACTTCAAACAATATCCTGGGACGGTATGTGGACTCATTTAATCAGGCAAACAATCAAAAAATGGCTATCAAATTCCTTTCCAAATGACGTTGATTGTTTAATTCCGAAATTTTCGATGCCACATCATGGACGGTGCATTCGAGATGAGTCATCCACCGAGACTCCAAGATATGTTGAAGATTTGCAACTTGGCTTCATCAAGCGAGAGAGAAACGATAGATAGGTTTCATTCAAGATAGCCTTTCGAGTTTTTAATTTGATAGATTGTAGCGATTATTAGTAGGATTTTGTTATGTAATTTCTTATTTAAATCCCTCATGCATTTAGAGAAGGATCGGAAGTTGTAATATTTTTGGACTTGGAGCTAACATTTACGTATCCATTCCTTATGATATTTTATGAAGGATCACATGCGGTGATTTTTTTGTCTTGAAATTATCTTTGAAGTGTTGCATTTGTACCTTTGGATTTAATTTTACATCGGAGTTACTAGATCAGAGTATCACATTTCATTTGACGAGTCTTGAAGATGAATGATGTTCTATCATTCAGCATTGATTTTTTTCTACTGTTATATGGTATTTGTTTGAAGAATTTGCTATCATTTATATGTTTGGTTTTCATAACGTTTCCTTTTATATATCATTTCTGAGTATAATTGAAATGTTATATTTTATAAAAAGCATATATAAATGGTATACATGATGAATGCAATATGTTAATATAATACATTTTAATTTCTTAAACGAGTTATCTTTATTTGTTTACGCATATTTCAATTTGATTAATAATACATTTTCATGGTTATTATGAGTTGAAACAATCTTAAGTTGTATTCACATATAATTACCCGGGTTAGTATTAAATTTCTTTATCGGTATTTAGCTTAGATTAGATAGTTTTATTTACGGTAATTTAGTCCCATTTCCACCCATCAATCCAATCCACTCGGTTATGAAGCTGAATAATTTAAATCCGGTCGAACCCACCATCCCAAACGGAAAAGGAGGCTGTCTTGGGTCCCGGCCCGGTGGTTTTCCCCCAATGTTTGAAGCATAGATTTTCTGGGCTTCAACATTTTTAAGCGCTAGAAGGAGGGCCAACTATGAATGGCGAAGTAAATCAAAACTCTCTGAGACCATTCTCGGAAGTAAATCACCCTCCACCTCACCTCGGACACTCCCGTTTGCATTCTGAATCTGCGGTGTCCAAGCGAGAAGAAGAAGGGATCAACTATCAACGCTCAATCACACCATACTTCGAACATTTAAGTCCGAGGTCCCTGAAGTTCGGTCTATAATCCGAAACTTCAAGGCTTCTCCATATCACCTCGAGGATACGAAGTATCTCAAGGCGATCGGAACTTCGCAATTCCACCTACCTCATCATATCCTCAGACTTCAAAGCGAAAAACTTGGCATTGAGCAATTTGAGTTACCTTTACCCCGAAGGGGAAGGAGCAAAAAAGAACAGAAAGTTCTGATAGTGAGACCTTTTCTCCATCATCTTCCATCTCATCATCTCCCGGTGCGAAGTCAAACACCCACTTCCCCATTACATATTATTGTTCACCGGGGGTCACCACCTTCAACATCACAACCTCTTGAGTCTTTATTACTACCTCCTCCCCAATCACCTCAAACATCATCTATTCCAACAACTTCTATTCAAACACGCAGTTACTACTCCTCCAATATTAGATTAGATATTAGCTAGACCATAGGCTACTCCGGAGCGGTCAACATGTTTGCACCTTTAAAGTTTACCGGAACAATCCTGGAAAATGGCTTCGAAATTTAGTCAGGATCTTAACATCCAAAGAATTTGAAGAACATATTAATAACTTTATGTTGGGCGATAATTTGAATGGAGTCACACATGAGAATGTTGTAGTCGAACCCCCATTTCCTTACACTCTTCGGAGCGAGCGGGGATCATGGTACTTCTCATTACCTTTCGGGATCCATAACAAGTTGGGACATTTTTACGAGATCATTTCTTAACCAAATTTGGAGATGACCAATCAATGACTACTTTACTCAATGACCTCTCAAATTTGAAAATAGAGCCCGAGAGAACCCATTAAAGATTTCAACGCTAGATTCAACAAACTCTTGAACAAAATTCACCTGATTCATGCCCGGTGAACGGTCGAAATAAGAATGGTACATAACTTCCTTACCCTCAAACATAGCTATTTTCGTGAACGGAGGCACCAAAGCCTACATTGGGCGAAAGTATGAAAGAAGCTATTGCGAGTGGAAAAAGCAGGAGTACTTCTGCGGAAAAGAAAAACGCTCTTGAGGAAAGAAAATCAAAGAAAGTCGGCTTCAAAGATGATTCAAAGAAAAAGGCCAAAGATCCATATGACATGGAAGGTTTACAAAAGTTCTTAAAACCATGTCGAATGAAATGGTGAAATTAAAAAACAAGTAGCTGAAACTTCTACCAAAAAACCGTTAGAAATTTTAGAAGAAACCAAGTTGAATCTAAACCTCCTAATGCGATCTCTAATGCAGAATCGGAGGAAGAAGAAGAAGAAGAAGACACATCTTTAATGTCGAACAAAGGAAGATGAAATGGAAAAGGAGACTCATTTGAATTACATGGAATGTGGGATTTTATTCTCCCCTAATTGTGATGTGGAAAGCGAAGCTATGCTCGTAAGTACTGGGAGTAAATCTCTGGTAGAGCCTATACAAACGGCTCTAAAAAGAAAAACACAACTCCAAGTGCTCAAAGACAAATCCTATAAAAGCTTCTCCATTACCTACTCGAATCGACCATCTTCTTTTAATCACTCCACATCGACAACAAAGACTTTAGTAGTGTCGGATCTATGGAATACAACATTGTTGAGGACATGAAAAAGATCAAAGCTAACATTTCCTTACATGAACGCAAACAGATGGAAACACCGGCGAAGTTGTTATTGAAAAGAATTAAATGCTACACCAATTGCTCCTTTACCAAAGCGGTGTGGTTACCAAAAGAAGCAAAGAGGAAGCTGGTAAGTCACCGGATAAAGAGTGGATGCTACGTGCGTACTCATTGGGGAAAGTCAAATTCTCAAACTCTCCTTTTCTTTTGACTTATGAGATGTACAATAAAAATCTGCACAATTGTTTGGTTGATTATGGAGCTTCTTCGATATAATGCCTACTTGTGTGTGCCAAATTGAATGTCGAACCACGAAGTATTGATACATATTGTTCAATTAGATCGATCCAAAGTTCAAGTTGTAGGAGAAATCAATTAGGTAACTGCTCAGTTAGCTTGATCCTAGAATTGTCCAAGGGTGATATTTTGATTACTTGATATTCACAGATTCTATGGATTAGTTTTAAGTAGGGGTAAGTCTGCTTGAAACTCAATGGTTATATCTCATTGAGATTATTCTCATATGTGGCTGCCCTACAAGGAAACCAAATCAAATTAAAATTGAACAAGAAAAACATATGAGACATCACATTCTTTTGAGTTTGAACAACCTAATGGTTTGTGGCATTCAACAACAATATTCTTGGAGGATATTCGCTTGAATCATTTCTTGGAAACTTCAAAACACCCATATCACCTTTTTCTGTTAATACTTTTGTTTCTCAAGTGGAAAAATTTTCACAATACGATTCTTCAGTGTAAATACTTGATGTAATTGTAGATAAGTCAATAGATAAATCTTTGTTTTGGTCATTATATTTTGATGGATCAAAGTCTAGTGATGGAGAAGTGGAGCATGATGCATTTGAATCGATTGAGATGGAGAGAAAACCATCATCATGTAGGCTAGAATTTGAGTGTACTAACAATGCTAAAGATATGAAGCCTTGGTTCAAGGACTTTATAAAGCTATAGGGTTAGATGTTAAATACTTGAAAGTCTTTGGTGATTCCGAAATTGTCATAAAACAAGTCTAGAATACTGTTCTTGCTACAGACATCTTCAACACTATAAACCCTAGTTGAGATCTCTTACTCATTTTAGCATTTTAATATTTCTCCTGTTCCTCAGAATCAAATACATCAGCACTATACCAGCCCAGCTAATATTCGCATCTAATTTCTACTTTGTGAAGACTGATCAATGGAAGTTTTCTGTAGATTAATTTTTTAAATCCATCATCGATTGATATCACAAATTAGGTTTCTATCATGATCAAGATATTTTAAATTTCATATTGATCATATGATGAGTAAATTATTGATAGAAAGATCCTGTAATTTTACAAATTGCTTCAAAAGGTAATGAAAATCCCATTCCGAAATACGGTAAATTGGAGGACTTATATGATATTAAAGACAGATTCGAAAGTCACTAATACCAAGCTTCAAAGTTCTACTTTGAAGTTTGAATTAGTGAATCTTGAATTACGATTGAAACCTCAAAATGTTAATTTAGGACTTAATTTAACATCGAGGAAGAAAGGAATGCTTTCATTAAACTCTTGAACAAATATAAAAATGTTTTCGCTTGGAATTATGATGATTTAAAAACATATGATACTTGAGTTATTCAACACACAATTCCAATACTTCACCGATAAACTTTGTTCAACAAAAACTAAGGAAAGTTCATCCAAATCTCGAAGGACAAATCAAATCACAACTTAATAAACTTTTAAAAGCCAAAATCATTTTCTACATCGGACACTCCAATTGGGTTTCCAATATGTGCACAGCAAGGAAAGAAAAATGGTGATATAAGAATCTGTATTGATTTCAGAAATTTAAACGAGCATGTTTAAAAGACAATTTCCATTACCAACTATGCAACGGATTCTTCAAAAGGTAGTGGTTCTGAACTTATGTCCTTTCTTGATGGATTTTAGGGCTATAATCAAGTCTTAGTTCATCCAGGGGATGACGGATTGAAAACAACTTTCGAACAAAATGGGGAACATGCTTATCAAAAAATGCCTTTTGGATTAATAAATACGGGAGCAACTTTCCAAAGAGCCATGGACATAGCATTTAAAGGTGCGATCAATAAATCGATTTGTTTTACCTTGATGACATAGGTATTCTCAAAAAGAGAACCAATCATCTACATGATCTAAAGCAAATATTTGAAAGATGTAGAAGGTTTGGTATTTCCTTAAATCAAAAATGCTGCACACTTTGAATCGAAGAAAACTTTTAGGATTTGTTGTGTGAAGAGTTGGTATATACATTGATCCCGGATAGAGGTAAAAAGACACGATGTTCTTTACCTCATAACAAAAAATCCATGCAATCATTTTGCTTGGACGGATCAATTTTGTAAAAAGATTCATTCACGATTTTTTCTTTAATTGTTTTACCTATACATAAGAAATGTGATCAAGAAGGTCGGTATTCAAGTAAGGGCATAAAAGAAGAAGCCTTTGAGGCAATCAAACGAACGATCATTAATGCACAGGCATTGAGTACCCGGTTTTTCTAAAGATTTTATTTTGTATACCTTATGCCAGAGACATCCTATGCGAGTTGTTTTAACATGACTCATGACCAAAATATTGAAGCACAATTTCTTTCTTTAGTTCAAATGCAAGGAGCTGAACTGAATTATTCTGATGTTGAAAAACAAGCCTTTCTTGTGTTCAAATCAATCAAGCATTTCAGACCTTTTTTTCTTAAAAACTCATACAAAAATCATTGTCTCATTCTGCGGTGAGACAATTATTAGTCGAGAGAGAAGTAAGGAAAAACGAGCTAAGCTGATGTGACTTTACAGAATATGATGTTGATATTAAAGCAGCTAAGATTGTTAGAGAGCAAAGGTTTTTGCGAATTTTAGCGAGGGCTCATAACATACCAAAAAATGAAGATTCAAATCAAGATATTCAAGTAAATCGGATAAGTATTACGGATTACGAATCTCGATGTACTGATCTCATCTATTGTGAAAAAATGGGTATGCTCCTTCTGATCTCAACTATAAGAAAAAAAACGTGCTTTAAGATTAAAAGCTATTAAATATGAAATCATTGATAATGTGTTATTTAGAAAAAATTGAGTTCAAATTTATTAAGATGTCTTGAAAAATTTGAGCGAAAAAGGTTTTGCGGGAGTTGCATGATGTGGACCAACGAGGAGGTCATTTTGGAGGGTGATACCACAGCTCACAAAAATAGTTCGTCATGGCTATTATTGGCCTACCCTTTTTAAAGATACACATGACTATGTAAGTGCGGAGAAGTACGCTCGAGCGCAGAGTGAAGGCAAAAGGAAACCGGCTTTTCCTTTTGCAACCGGTAAGTATTGAGCAACCATTTGAACAATGGGGGGCAGGGGTATTGGTGAGATAGTACCTCATTCTTCCAAGCGGCGCAAGTACATTCTTACGCAACCGATTACTTTACAAAATGGGTAGAGGCAATCCCTTTGAAGGTAGCCAATTAAAGTGCAATTATTGATTTCATGAATCAATTTATCATAACTTGGGTTTGGAGTACCTCGAGCTCTTGTCTTTGATAATGCATCTTGTTTTAAGAGTTTAATAGAATTTGCGTTAAAGAGGTTTTAAACTCAAATATTCGGCAAAATTATTACCCACAAGGTAATGGTTTGTTGAATCCACCAGCAAAAAATCTTGCTCAAATTATTAAAAGGATTATTGATCAAAATCAAAAGAATTGGCATAAATATTTAATCTTTGCATTATGGGCTGATCGTATTCATAGAAAAAGCTTCAATAGGAACTTACTTTTAATTTAGTTTATGGAAAGAAGGCTGTGATACCATCAAATTTAACTCTTCCATCATTAGCCCTAGTACAATTTATTGAGGGAAAATTCTTCTTCATCATTCAATTGAGATATGATCAAATCCTCGAAATTAGAAGAAAAGAAAGAGATAAAGCTAAAATTGTTCATGAAAAGCATCCATGAAGCTTGTAAAATCTTCTTTTGATGCAAGTTCTACTAAAACTCAAAAATTTTGTCAATTGGTGATCTTGTTAAAATGGAATAAGGCACATGAAGAAAAATAAAAGCATACCAAATTTCAGAAAATGTGACTTGGACCATTTCAGATCATTGAAAAGATAGGCTCAAATACATTCATGCTCCAAGATCTAACGAGGTAAGAGAATCTCTTCACATTAAATGGGCTTATCTTGAAGGTATTTTCATAGGGAGAGTAACCCCTTCTTAAAGTATACATATTCCTTTCTGCCAAAGCTTTTAATTGTTTTTGCAAATAAAGGTTGTTAGTAAATCTCTAATTATTTGTTTACTTGATGGAAAAAATTCTTAAGAAGAATATTATAAATATTTATTTGAATTGTAAATGAGAATTTTTAAGAAATGATTATATGATTTTAATAGTTTTAAATAAGGTGTTAAACTTTGAAATATTATACCAATTATTTGCATGATCTTTTTGAAAAACTTGAGGAAATGTAAATCATTATAAGTTTATTAAACGGAGAAAGGTTATCTATAAGAAAGTAAAGATTATTCAAGTCTTGGTACTTAAAAAACTCGGAAAATTGTCATCCATTGATTCTTAAGGATAAAACATAGTTCACCCCATTCATTTAGGTTGTGATTTTTTAGAATATAATTCTAAGAAATTATGTTAAAATTTTTAAGAGATAAGGAGGTCTACATCATGAGCCGACTTACCATATTCATAAGAAATAATAAAATGACATTACCAATCATATCAAAACGGAGTAATGGCTTATAAATATAAGACAAGGGGCTCATCACGGCTTGACTTATTCAGTTTAATTATAACTATTGAATGGCATTGTTATCAACTAGCTACCAAATAGGAACAATGGCTCTTAAAAAATAAAAAAATAAAATAAAAGACAAAAACATGAGATAATATGTCTTATGAATTTATCTTTTAAAAAGTCACTGTCTTAGTTGAATGGGACAATGAATAGTTAATGGTTAAAAGGTAACCTGTCGAAACTTGAACGTTTGCGAGCAGCGGAAGCAATACATGACAATAGAGTATGTTATAAAACCAAACTTGGATAAATCCACTTCCTTCATTATTAATACCAATCAAAGCTTAGGAAAGTAACTCAAAAATGTTTTATTCTCAAAAACTAGAAAATTGTTAATAATTTTTATTATTTTTCATAAGTTAGATTTTATTTTTGATTATCCTAGAGGATAATTTTCATTATCTTTAAAATCTTTACTTAAAATAATAGTATTCATTTTATTTTTCGAGGAGATAATTTGATTTCTTTCGGTGAATCGCCAATTGTTGTACTACAACAGCCTCCCTTTCTTAAAATTTTAGAAATAAAATTCATTTAGAAATAGGGTCCCTTTCTCTTTTATAGAAATAAAAGACTTGGAAATAAAGATTCATTGTTTTGAAAAACTCATCTTTTAATTTACTAAACAAATTCAACATTCAAAACTTATGATCCGATCCAATATACAAAGGCCTTATCATAAAAAAACAAATCAAGTTTAAAAAGTCCAATCGCAATCGGAGATAACCCTTAAAGAAGTTTCATATACTTATTTCAAATCCTTCGATGCGATTGGTTCGATCGGAAATCTTCAATCGCTAAGAGTTTAAATTGTTTATTTATATAACTTCCGATGGAATGCGTCCCGATCAACAATCGAATAATCGGGATATTCTTTAATAAACTCTTTACGGTCAATTAAAATTCCTAGATCCGACGCGCGTTATTACAATAAACGCTTTCAAAAGAAAATCAAACATTTGTTCGTTTAAAATCTTATATGGTAGACCCCACCATTAGAAATCGGAAAAGTTTTCAATCGGAATCGGCCAATCAAGAAAAACGTATTGTGATGTTTATGTGCCATTTGAAAATTTTCGATGCGATTGATAAATGTCATTTATTACATGCGAAAAGTTCGGAGATATGGATGAATATTTTAATATTTCACCAAGCGCGAATCTCAATTTGTACGAGGGCATTCAATAACAAATCAAATGAATATTGTTAATGATTTGGTTTTTAATACGTAGTGTGACCCAAAAAGGAATATTTACGCGGTATACGAAACAAATAAATAAGAAATCATAAGTTCATAAATGTCCGTTTGAGTTGCTTGTTTGTCACGGCGAGAGTTTATTGTCTTGCGAGGCAAGAACACTAAGCCCTTTCATTCACGGAGACAAAGGGAAGCAATAGCGAGCCGCAGAAATGTCGAATAGAGCAAGAAGAAACAAGGCTTGTCGTTCCGGTTAAGTTTGTTGAGACTCCTACGGTTTCAAAAGAAAAGCCCACAAAACTAAGATTAGTCACGGATACATCATGCCGAGGGGCTTGGGAGTATGACGTGGGAAGGAGTCTACAACTGTTAGAAGAAAACCCCAAGGTCACGGTGGAAAGAGCATCGATTTCCGGACGAAGATAGCTCGGATTCGACTGCGGGATCTTTGGCTACTTGCAAATTCATTTTTGCATCGGTGCCAGCCGGAAGCGAGCATCATGCCTTATTATGATGCGGTTCGATGGTGTGTGGGTGTGAAGATACAAGACGAACGTTTGTTTCGACATACGGAGTGTCTTTTGGCTCGTTTAAAGCGAGAAGACCTAAAGGCAATGTCACCTTCCGGACACTTCGAAGGTATATAACCAAGGAGTTTGTAAGACTTTACTTTGATAATAACAAAGTCCAATGCGACCTATCGAGGAGATTGGAAGAAAAATCCGGAAAACAACGAAATGAAGCATCCGGTATGTGATACCTTAGATTCCTTTTACCTCCGTATTGCTATGCGCTTTGCCATGATGTGTAGATTATTTGGCAATGATAATTAGAAGCTAGGTTTTCTATACAAATGGTCCCATTAATCCTAGGCTAACATCGTTCGACATCATGGATTGAGTTTGTTATTATTTTACGATAGAATGGCCAATAGGATACTTGAGTACGGAACAAGAAAAACATTTGGAAATTCCCTCCCTTTTTCTTTTTTTATTGCCTATATTCTTGATGCTCTTTGTTTTAATTCGAGTTTCCCTTATTTGGATGGAAATGGACTCTGAACCCCTACCCCAATTCATATTTATCATAAACTACTTTGGAAGGTTCATTTCCAAGATAATGTATATAGAATGCGCCATGGTTTCCTTATCCACTGTTTTCAAAACCATTTTTAATCGCTTTCCTCACAGATTCTCTGATAAAACAATTCAAACATATGCAATAGGAGATTGGTTTGGGGAGGAGAAATTTACATACATCAGGGTTTTTGGTAGTATTGTGGAACCACATGTTATTCCTCTTGTTATTTCCGGACAAACTTCTTGCTCCAGAAATTTCCTATCAATTAACGATTGAAGGAATATCCGAGGTCTTTGAATAACGATGAGAAAGAAAGTGTGGCCTCAGTCCCATTCAATTGTGGTCGGTTTACTTTAAATGACTTCAAGCATGCGAAAAAGAAGTCGCGAATGCAAAAGGTTGTAAATTTGCGACCATTCTGGAAGACAATATGATCAACGACGAGATAGCCTTTAATGTACTACTTCGGTTTCAATTGCTCGATTTGAGCATGAACGGATCCGTTTGATGATTTGTTTGTTTCGTTAGATAATTTTCTCAAATTTATGACTTAGCCAAGTCTAAATTCCAAAAAGAGGAAATGAATAATTTTTTGTTATTCGGGAAACCGAGATTGTTAAGAGTTCCTACATAGACCAGCAGAATTCCAACACAAGGGTCAGAGACGGAAAATTCCTCTAACGAACACCGATTGACATCTACGGCAAAGTCGATACACAATCGGTGATGACATTAACCTACATACTCAAAGGTGGTATTTGTTGGCAAACACGATGCCCAAAGGAAATGCGGTGATAAATCCGATCAAAATGCGAGTCGGCGGTCTACGCTCAAACAACGAGAAAAATGCACAAGTACAGGTAATTGACATAATCAAAAAGGTGGATCGAGTGGCAAAAGCCTTTGAGCGAACATAGATACGAAAAAAGGAAAAGAAACAACTAAGGAAGTTATAGTTTTATTTGATCTTAATGTTTCTTCTCGGTTAATAAAACAATATGATCAGGTCGCTCAACGGTACAGGATTGCAAGATAAAGATAAAGAACAAATAGAGCGAGGATGTTGAAATCATTCCACGAACATCCCGAAGCGGGCAGATTGTATTGAAGGTCGAGGAGATCCCTCCCTTAGATGTATTTCTGACCCCAAACATAAGGCTGTTGTTAGAAGACAAAGAAAAAAGAAAAGACGGAAAAGGGGACATGTTTTCTCCATCGGAAGAGTTTATGAGTATTGTTTACAAAAACAATGAGGTGAATCCATCAAAAGACCTCCACAAAATTGTCCCGGTATGCGAGGGAGCTTATAGTGCGCGACGGTGGATAAAGGCATAGAAGTTTCTCGGATGATAACTCGGAGAAAGATCTCCACATAGCTTCACTTGAAGAGCGAGCTAAGGAAAAGTACGACAGTTACCCAATTGCAACAACAACTACAAAATCGGACACTCGAGGTCCAAGAATTGGAAAAACGACACAACGAAGAAGAAGAAAGTTGATGAACAACTCTTAGGTAAACAACAAGCCCGAATGAAGAAATTTCCAAGTTACAAAGTACGTACAAAATGAGAAAAATGCAAAGATGGTACAAGAAAAGGAATTTTCAAACAACTTTGGATAAGTTTAAATATTTCCCGAAGTTAAGTGAATTCAAATCGAAGCCCTTGAGGCTAATAAACTATTGTCTCGACGGATGAATGAATTTTATTGCAAAGGCATCACGAGCGAGGAACCTTTTTGTGATGTTACTGCATCTTTGGTCAAAATGTTATTTCTCTCGGACAAAGAAATAGATGATCTTGATGAAAAGATTTAGAATTTCTCAATTGGCAAGACACGAGAAAAGGGAAAAGAAGCCAATCTTCCTAGAATAGAGGAAAAACACAAAGAAATCTTGTTTTACGAATGGGAACATCAAATAATGAAAATCTGAGAGAGCAATATCAAGGGCCGGGAGTATGATGAATAATATCACGCAATTCATAAATGACGAGCTTATACTCAATCAATCTCATTTCGGAGGCTGTGTTCTGGCGGTTGCCAAAAGTAAAAGAAACGGATGGAGAGAAGAAATGGAGAAGAAAAGTCAACAAATCAACAAACTTCAAACAATATCCTAGGACGATGTGTGGACTCATTTAATCAAACCAAACAATCAAAAAATGGCTATCAAAATTCCTTTCAAATGTCGTTGATTATTTAATTCCGAAATTTTCCGATGCCACCTATCTTTGGACGGTGCATTCGAGATGAGTCATCCACCGAGACTCCAAGATATGTTGAAGATTTGCAACTTGGCTTCATCAAAGCGAGAGAGAAACAATGAATCAGTTTCATTCAAGATAGCCTTTCGGTTTTTAATTTGATAGATTGTAGGTAGTAGTAGGATTTTGTTATGTAATTTCTTATTTAAATCCCTCTCATGCATTTTAGAGAAGGATCGGAAGTTGTAATATTTTTTTGGACTTGGAGCTAACATTTACGTACTCCATTCCTTATGATATTTTATGAAGGATCACATCGAGTGATTTTTTGTGCTGAAATTATCTTTGAAGTGTTGCATTTATTACCTTTGGATTTAATTTTACGGCGGAGTTACTAGATCAGAGTATCACATTTTCATTTGACGGAGTCTTGAGATGAATGAGGTATTTCTATCTGTTCATTGTTGATTTTCTACGTATATGGTATTCGTTTGAAGAATTTGCTATCATTTATATATTTGGTTTCATAATGTTTCCTTTTATATATCATTTCTGATATAATTGAAATGTTATCTTTTATAAGCATATATAAATGGTATACATGATGAATGCAATATGTTAATATAACTCTGTTTAATTTTTTTTAACGAGAGTTATCTTTATTTGTTTCTGCATATTTCAATTTGATTAATAATACATTTTCATGGTTATTATTAGATTGAAACAATCTTAAGTTGTATTCACATATAATTACTAGGGTTAGTATTAGAATTTCTTTATCGGTATTTAGCTTAGATTAGATAGTTTTATTTACGGTAATTTAGTCCCATTTCCCACCCATCCAATCCAATCCACTCGGTTATAAGCGGTCCTTTAAATCCGGTCGGAGCCACACCATCCCAAACGGAAAAGGTTGTCTTAAGGTCTAGGCAAGGTGGTTTTCCCCAATGTTTGAAGCATAGATTTTTGACTTCAACATTTGGCGTTAGAAGGAGGGCTACTATGAATGGCGAGTAAATCAAAACCTACGAGACCATTCTCGAGTAAATCACCCTCACCTCACCTCGAGACCTCCGTTTGCATTACGGATACGGTGTCCAAGCGAAGAAAGGGATCAACTATCCTTTGCTCAATCACACCATACTTGAGAACATTTAGGTCCGGGTCCCTGAAGTTCGGTATCATCCGGAAACTTTAGGGACTTCTCCATAACACCTCGGAGATCTGAAGTATCTCAAAACGATCGAGACTTACATATTCCACCTACCTCATCACATCTCACCGAGACTTCAAAGCGAAAAACTTGGCATTGAACCGGTGAGTACCTTTACCCCGAAGGAAAAGGGCAAAGAACAACGAAGGTTACGATAGTGAGACCTTTTCTCCATCATCTTCCATCTCATCATCTCCGGTCGAAGTCAAACACCCACTTCCCATTACATATTATTGTTCACGGGGTCACACCACCTTCAACATCACAACCTCTTCGGAAGTCTTTATTACTACCTCCTCCTAATCACCTCCAAACATCATACGGCCCAACAACTTCTATTCAAACACGCGATTACTACTCCTCCCAATAGTCGCTAGATAATGGCTAGACCATGGGCTACTCCGGGGAGCGATCAACATGGGCACACTGCTTACATGATTTACCGGATAATCCTGGAGAAATGGCTTCGAAATTTAGTCCGGATCTTAACATCCAAAGTGAAGAACATATTAATAACTGTGTTGGGCATTGGTGAATGGGGTCACACATGAAAGATGTTGTAGTCGGGCCCCATTTCCTTACACTCTTCAGGGAGCGGCGAGGATCATGGTACTTCTCATTGCCTTCGGGATCCATAACAAGTTGGGACATTTTTGCGGATCATTTCTTAACCAAATTTGGAGATGACCGATCAATAGCTACTACTCGACGGCCTCTCAAATTTGAAAATAGAGCCCGAGAACCCATTAAAGATTTCAACGCTAAATTCAACAAACTCTTGAACAAAATTCACACGGATTCACGGCCCAATGAGCAGGTCGAATAGAATGGTACATAACTTCCTTACCCTCAAGCTTACTTAGCTATTTCGTATCTGGTACCAAAGCCTACAGTAGGCGAAAGTATGAAAGAAGCTATTGCGGTGGAAAAAGCAGTTACTTCTCTGGAAAAGAAAAACGTTCTTGAGGAAAGAAAATCAAAGAAAGTCGGCTTCAAAAGATGATTCAAAGAAAAAGGCCAAAGATCCATATGACATGGAAGGTTTACCAAAAAAGTTCTTAAAACCATGTCGAATGAAATGAGTCGAAATTAAAAAACAAGTAGGCTGAAACTTCTACCAAAAAACCGCTCGAAATTTTAGAAGAAACCAAGTTGAATCTAAACCTCCTAATGCAATCTCTAATGCAGAATCGGAGGAAGAAGAAGAAGAAGAAGACACATCTTTAATATCGGAACAAGGAAGATGAGAATGAAGAAATGTTGAATTACATGGAATTTGGGATTTTATTCTCCCTAATTCGACGGTGATGTGACAAGAAGCTATGCTGTAAGTACTAGGGTACAAATCTACAACCAGGCCTATACAAACAGCTCCTAAAAAGAAAAACACAACTCCAAGTATCAAAGACAAATTCCACCCTCCAAAGAAAGCTTGTCCATTACCTACACTCGGAATCAGCCATCTTCTTTTAATCCTCCACATAAAACAGCAAAGACTTTATTGGTGTCGGATCCTATGGAATACAACATTGTTGAGGACATGAAAAGAATCAAAGCTAACATTTCCTTACATGAACTCGACAAGTGTAGGCTTACACGGCGAAGTTGTTATTGAAAGAATTAAATACTACACCAATTGCTCCTTTACCAAGCGGTGTAGTTGCAAAAACGACAGGAAGGCTTGGTAAGTCACCGGATAAAGTGGATACTGCGATGCGTACTCATTGGGGAAAAGTCAAATTCTCAAACTCCTCCTTTTCTTTTGACTTATGAGATGTACAATAAAAATACGCACAATTGTTTGATTGATTAAGGAGCTTCTTCCAATATAATGCCTACTTATGTGTGTGCCAAATTGAATGTCGAACCACGAAATCGGCGGTACATATTGTTCAATTAGATCGATCCAAAGTTCAAGTTGTAGGAGAAATCAATTCGATGGCTATCGGATTAGCTTGGAGTCTAGAATTGTCAAAGAAATTGATATTTTGATTCTTGATATTCACAGATTCTATGGATTAGTTTTAAGTAAGGCCCAGTGTGAAACTCAATGGTTATATCTCGGCCCAGTTATTCTCATATGTGCATTTTTTTGCCCTACAAAGAAACCAAATCAAATTAAATTGAACGAAAAACATATGAGACATCTTATTCTTGCAATTGAACAACCTAATGAACTTTTGTGGCATTCAACAACAATATTCTTGGAGGATATTCTGTTGAATCATTTCTTGAAACTTCAAAGCACCCATATCACCTTTTTCTGTTAATACTTTTGTTTCTCCAAGTGGAAAATATTTCACAATCTGATTCTTCCCGAGTGTAAATACTTACGATGTAATTGTAGATAAGTCAATAGATAAATCTTTGTTTTGGTCATTATATTTTGATGGATCAAAGTCTAGTGATGGGTACGGAGCATGATGCATTTAATCGATCCGGATGGAGGAAAACCATCTTGTCATGTAGGCTAGAATTTGAGTGTACTGTATCTTGCGAGAATATGAAGCCTTTGTATTTGCAAGGACTTTATAAAGCTATAGGGTTAGATGTTAAATACTTGAAAGTCTTTGGTGATTCCGAAATTGTCATAAAACAAATTGGAATACTATTCATTGCCTTTCGGAACATCTTAAAACACTATCAAACCCTAGTACAAGATCTCACCACTCATTTTTTAGCATTTAATATTTCTCCTATTCCTAGGAATCAAAATACATGTTACTTGTTAGCTAATGTTGCATCTAAACTCCTACCTGTAGAAGGCTGAGTCTGTTAGGTTTTATTGTAGAATTAATTTTTTGATATTATCTGAACAATGTGCAAATTGGAGAGTTTTCTATCATGATCAAAAGATATTTTAAATTTCATGACTTCAGAGAAATCATATGATGATCAAATTATTGATGAAGAAGATCATGATTTACAAATTAGCCCAAAAGGTAATGAAAATCCCATTCTCGAAATGTTGTTAAATTGGAGACTTATATGATATTGAAAACTGATTCAAGAAAGTCACTATTACCAAGCTTCAAAGTTCTACTTTGAAGTTTGAATTAGTGAATCTTAGTTCTGATTCCAAACCTCAAAATGTTAATTTAGGACTTAATTTAACATCGGAAAGAGGAATGCTTTCATTAAACTCTTGAACAAATATAAAAATGTTTTCGCTTGGAATTATGATGATTTAAAAACATATGATGTACAGTTATTCAACACACAATTCCAATGCTTTACGATATTAAACTGTTCAACAAAAACTGAGAAGAAGTTCATCCAAATCTCGGACAAATCAAATCACAACTTAATAAACTTTTAAAAGCCAAAATCATTTTTCACATCGGACACTCCAATTGGGTTTCCAATATGGTACTGCAAGGAAGAAAAATGGTGATATAAGTACGGCATGTTGATTTCGAGAAATTTAAACAAGGCATGTTTAAAAGACAATTTCCCATTACCAACTATGGAAGCAGATTCTTCAAAAAAGGTATTTGATTACGAACTTATGTCCTTTCTTGATGGATTTCGAGGCTGTAATCAAGTCTTAGTTCATCCGGATGACGGATTGAAAACAACTTTCGGAACAAAATGGGGAACTTATGCTTATCAAAAAATGCCTTTTGGATTAATAAATGCGGGAGCAACTTTCCAAAGAGCCATGGACATAGAATTTAAAGTCTGATCAATAAATCGAGTTTTTGTTTACCTTGATGACATAACGAGTATTCTCAAAAAGAGAAACCAATCATCTGCATGATCTAAAGAAAATATTTGAAAGATGTAGAAGGTTTGGTATTTCCTTAAATCCAAAGAAATCTTTCTTTGCTTTGGATGAAGGAAAACTTTTAGGATTTGTTGTGTCAAAATATGGTATATACATTGATCCAGATAGAGTAAAAGAGATCTCTGATATTTCTTTACCTCATAACAAAAAATCCATGCAATCATTTCTTGGATAGATCAATTTTGTTAAAAGATTCATTCCTGATTTTTCTTTAATTGTTTTACCTATGCAAAATATGATCAAGAAGAATTCAGTATTCAAATGGGGGCATAAAGAGAAAGAAGCCTTTGAGGCAATCAAACAAGCAATCATTAATGCACCAGCATTGAATACCCCTGATTTTTCTAAAGATTTTACTTTGTATACTTTGGCCACCGAAACATCCTATGCTGCTGTTTTAACACAGCTCAATGATTAGAAAATTGAAGCACCAATTTCTTTCTTTAGCTCAAATCTGCAAGGAGCTGAGCTTAATTATTCCAATGTTGAAAAACAAGCCTTTGCCGTGTTTAAATCAATCAAACATTTCAGACCTTTTCTCTTGAAAACACATACAAAAATCATTGTCCCATTCTCTGCAGTGAGGCAATTATTAATTCAAAAAGAAGTAGGAGAAAAAAGAGCTAACTGGGTAACAGCCTTGCAAGAATATGATATTGATATTAAACCTGCTAAGATTGTTAGAGGACAAGATTTTTGCAGATTATTGGCAGGAGCTCATAATATACCAGAAAATCAAGATTCAAATCAAGATATTCAAGTAAGTCAGATAAGTGTTACAGATTCTGAATCTCAGTATGCTGATCTCATCTATTACTTGAAAAATGGGTATGCTCCTTCTAATCTCAGCTATAAGAGAAAACGTGCTTTAAGGTTAAAGGCTGTTAAATATGAGATCATTGATAATGTGTTATTTAGGAAAAATTATGATTCAATTTTATTAAGATGTCTTGAAAAGACTGAAGCTGAAAAGGTTTTGCAGGAGTTGCATGATGGACCAGCAGGAGGTCATTTTGGAGGTGATACCACAGCCCACAAAATAATTCATGCTGGCAATTATTGGCCTACTCTTTTTAAAGATACACATGACTATGTAAGAAAGTGCAGAATCTGTCAAACTGCAAGTTGAAGACCAAGGAAACCAGCTTTTCCTTTGCAACCAGTAAGTATTGAGCAACCATTTGAACAATGGGGGCTTGACATTATTGGTGAGATAGTACCTCATTCTTCCAAGCAGCACAAGTACATTCTTACTGCAACCGATTACTTTACAAAACGGGTAGAGGCAATCCCTTTGAAGGTAGTCAATTCTGATGCAATTATTGATTTCATAGATCAATTTATCATAACCAGGTTTGGTGTACCTCAAGCTCTTGTCTTTGATAATGCATCTTATTTTTCTGGAAACAGTTTAATAGAATTTGCAGTTAAAAGAGGTTTTAAACTCAAATATTCAGCAAATTATTACCCACAAGGTAATGGTTTGGCTGAATCCACCAATAAAAATCTCATCAAAATTATTAAAAGGACTATCAATCAAAATCAAAAGAATTGGCATAAATCTTTAATCTTTGCATTATGGGCTGATCGTATTACCGAAAAAGCTTCAATAGGAACTTCACCTTTTAATTTAGTTTATGGAAAAGAAGCTGTGATACCATCAAATTTAACTCTTCCATCATTAGCCCTAGTACAATTTATTGAAGAAAATCCTTCTTCATCCATTCAATTGAGATATGATCAAATCCTTAAACTAGAAGAAGATAGAGATAAAGCTAAAATTGTTCATGAAAAACATCAGCAGCTTGTAAAATCTTCTTTTGATGCAAGTTCTACCGGCTCAAAAATTGTGTCAATTGGTGATCTTGTTCTAAAATGGGATAAGGCACATGAAGAAAAAGGTAAGCATACCAAATTTTAGAAAATGTGGCTTGGACCATTTCAGATCATTGAAAAGATAGGCTCAAATACATTCATGCTCCAAGATCTAACAGGTAAGAGAGAATCTCTTCCTGTAAATGGGCTTATCTTGAAGAAATTCTTTTCATAAGGAGGTAACCCCTTCTTAAACTGTACATATTCCTTTCTGCAAAGTTTTTAATTGTTTTTTGCAAATAAAGGTTGTTAGTAAGTCTCTAATTGACTGTTTACTTGATAGAAAATTTCTTAAGAAGAATATTATAAATATTTATTTGGTGTAAATGAGAATTTTTAAAGAAATGATTATATTCTTTTGATAGTTTTAAATAACGTGTTAAACTTTGAAAGATTATACCAATTATTTGCATGATCTTTTTGGAAAAAATTGAGGGAAATGTAAATCATTACAAGTTTATTAAGCAGAGAGAGGTTATCTATAAAAGTAAAGATTATTCAAGTCTTGGTACTCAAAAAACTCAGAAAATTGTCATCCATTGATTCTTAAGGATAAAACTAGTTCACCCCATTCATTTAGGTTGTGATTTTTTAGAATATAATTCTAAGAAATTATGTTAAAATTTTTAAGAGATAAGAGGTCTCATCATGAGCCGACTTACCATATTCATAAGAAGTAATAAAACTGACATTACCAATACTGCATATCAAAACAGGGTAATGGCTTATAAATATAAGACAAGGGGTCTCATCACGAGCCAGCTTGTTTAGTTTAATTATAACTATTGAATGGAATTGTTATTAACTGGCTACCAAACTAAAACAATGGCTCTTAAAAATAAAAAAATAAATAAAAGACAAAAACGTGAGATAATATGTCTTATGAATTTATCTTTTAAAAAGCCATAATCTTAGTTGAATGGGACAATGAATAGTTAATGGTTAAAAGGTAACCCTGTCGATACTATGAACGTTTGCAGGAAACAGAGGCAATACCTATGACAATAGAGTATATTATAAAACCAAACTTGGAGAAATCCACTTACTTCATTATTAATACCAATCAAAGCTTAAGATAACCCAAAATGTTTTTATTCTCAAGAAACTAGAAAGAAATTGTTAATAATTTTTATTCTTTTTCATAAGTAAGATTTTATTTTTTATTATCCTAGGATAGTTTTCATTATCTTTAAAAATCTTTACTTACTTAAAATATATTATTCATTTTATTTTTCAGAGATAACTGGTTCTTTCAGTGAATCACCAATTGTTGTACTATACAACAACCCTCCCTTTTTCTTAAAAATTTAGAAATAAAATTCATTTAGAAATAGGGTCCCTTTCTCTTTTTATAGAAATAAAAGACTTAGAAATAAAGATTCATTGTTTTGAAAAAACTCATCTTTTGTTTACTAACCAAATACAACATTCAAAACTTCCGATCCGATCCAATATAGAAGGCCTTATCATAAAAAACAAATCAAGTTTAAAAGTCCAATCGCAATCGGAGAATCGGAGGAAACCCTTAAATGAAGTTTCATATACTTATTTCAAATCCTTCGATGCGATTAGTTCGATTGGAAATCTTCAATCACTAAGAGTTTAAATTATTTATTCGTATAACTTCCGATGCGATGCGGCCAGTCGCAATCAAATGATCGGGATATTCTTTAATAAACTCTTTACGGTCAATTGAAATTCCCCGATCCGATGCGCGTTATTACAATAAACACTTTCAAAAGAAAATCAAACA